>WFKH01002636.1:43001052-43013276 GCA_016163765.1 Magallana hongkongensis
CTCTCTCTCTCTCTCTCTCTCTCTCTCTCTCTCTCTCTCTCTCTCTCAGAGACCAATGAGTATATGTATAATATCACAGATGCTCTTTATTATTAAAAGCATTGTGAATCATGCTTGAATATTGTACAGTTTGTAAAAAAAAATGTGCCTTTTTGCAATCTTTACTTCATTTTTCCTGAATGATCCATTTCTTCTTGACAACATATACAAGAACCCTTGGGAACAAACAATTCACAAAAAATGAAGAGATTTAGAAATAAAGCACTTAAAAATATCGGTTTATTACATATGTTAGATTTTTATGAGCTTCGGTTGGTACTTAAGTAACCATTCTGTAGTATTTTTTCTATAGTTGTCAAACCCGTGTAGTAACCGGTCACTCACCTGCCTTGAAGTGTTTGAGTACACGGTCAATAAACAAGAAAAAGTTATAAAAGTTGAAAACTATCTACCGCCTTTATCGACTATTGCTCTTGCGTGTAACATCAGTGTTTTTATCTTGAATTGCTTGCACAGTCACTCGAATTTAAAGGGACCTAGACACGATTTGAGATCAAAATTTTATTTTTATTTTTTATGTTTAATATGGGTAACTTGTGCATTTTGAATGATTAACCAAAATTTGAATGTTAAAAGTCAAGTTACAAGCGAAATACAGATGTAAGACTTCATTATTATGTAAACAAAGCTCGATTCTTATATTTGTTTACAAATAATGTATAGGAAGAAATTATCTTTTTTGACAAAATGACTCGTGGCAAACAAAAACATCTAAACATTAAAATACGAAATGTTATCACTGATTTTTTTTTTAATCAAACTTTACAATATTTAATCATAAAATGTCTTAAGCTTTTGCAATTTCTCAGAAAAACCAAAACTGGTTTTGAACTAATCATTTGCAGATCGGTAGCTGACGCTTAAACCCATTGCACTACGCTTTTATACATAAAATTTTGCATCGAGAAAATATTACTATCATTGTTAAATTTATTGGGTTTTTTTTTTTGAAAGACATATAGGGGAGTCCTATACCTCATCAACCTGTTTTTCTAAGGTTGCCATCCTTGTCAGGGTACTGAGACCGTTCTAAGTGGCCGGCCTTTCTCACTGAGGACATGAGTACTCGGTCAAGATACAAAAGTAAGTAGATTTTTTTTATTTTACGCGGGAACTTACTTTTGCGATTCAACCGTTTTGCATCAAACCGCAAGAATATTTAATCGCGAACGACAAATATTTATCATAGTTTCATTTAGTTTACATCTGTCCGAAAAAATCGATTTTTTAAATCCGCGACATGTGCTTCTCGCGATTTTACGCAGATATATATCCTCGCGTTTAATTGAGAATCTACAGTATTGTATGGATTTTTTTTTTTTCAGATTATAATACGCAGACATATGGTTTATAATAATATTTTTAAAAAAAAAATTATATTGCTACAGAATGATTCGATCGAAATCAAACACATTTCAGTGCATATTCGTTTAACTTAGTCGATATTTAATAAACATAGATTTACCGGTTCATTAAAGGCGTAGCCATGTTGTGGGAGATGGAATATTTTCACTACAGTTTGATAATGGAGGAGTCAATATTTTTTCTCATTTGATTTGATATGTGTTTTCTTTATGGTGTTCCCCCGGATTAAACTTTGACCAAGTTTATTAACAAAACTGCTTACAAAAATTACGATTGGTGACAAATTATGATGAGATCTAAATTCAAACTGAATTAAGAAGAAAACAGTATCCTGGTCTCTGGAAATCAAAAAATGCAAGAGAAACAAGTTTAAAAAATTTTACTTGAAATCTATTTTTTTTACATCAAAAAATTAATTCAAATTCGGTTCTAGGTCTGACTGTAGTATAATATATCCGGACCACCCACAAATACTCGATCGGGTGACCGAATTACTCGTTGACAACTCTATTTTTTGTTTCTTTTCTCAATTTAAAACAAATCAGACCGTATCGACGATGGGCACCCTCTAGTTGTTTAACCGATATTCTCGTGTCTGCAAACGATTACCAAGTACAAAAAGGTTGCTGATTTTAATGCCTTTCTATCCGTTGACATTATATTTCACTTTTTTTCTCTTTCGTCTCGGTCCAGTAGCTGCTAAAAATGAACAACCTTACACTTTAAGCAGGCTGTGTGGCAAACAAATTAGTCATCAAATCTTTTACACTTTTGTACATGATTTGTTAAGCTATTAACTATTATTTAAGAAAACATCCATGGATACATTTTAGAAATTGGAATATTTTGCGATACAGAGGTCTTCTTTTTAATAAGATTGAAAGAGTTAAAAAATTGCGAAGACCATTCAGCCCTCTTAACTTCATTAATGTCATTAATTAATTCATTAATTAATGACATTCAACAGGAGCCTTCGTAGCTATTACGTGTTATTTTTCTGGGGAATGTGAAAACAAATACATGTAATTTGATTTGTAAGAGTGTTAAAACAGCGAAACAGACCGAATGGTTTTATTCATTACCAATCATCAAAGGAATGCTTTGTCGAACAAATAAAATTAAAATCACAAAAAACAATAACTAACAATAATGCACGCTTATTTTAAAGGCATCCATCTATGTATTGCGTATCCTTTCATGTATTTATTACGAATTTTTCTTTTTTCATCGACTGAATATCCTTATGCCTCATAACATAATTGCGGTGTACGTTTACTGTATAATATCCCTATCTTTAAGCAACTTAAAGGATTTACAAAAACAAGCATATTATGATTAAATTCATTAAGCGAAGGCTGTTTAAACCCAATTTATGTAAGTTCAGAATGTGATGCCGAAAGCTTGACAAAAGCATGATTGCTTCTTATGTTTCATGTTAAATGATAAATGTGTTTCGGAGAAATCTTTGATTAAAAGAGTATACCTTATATCATCCATACTTTATTGAAAGCAAATTTATTTTTGAGAATCAATTCAGTAGTATATCTAATTTGCTCTTTATTATGTAGGTTATGCATTAATGTTTTCGAATCAATCAAAACAATTGTTGTATCAATGCATGGTCTGTTCTTGATAAAAATATAAACAAAATACTATGATAAGGAGCATTGTATTGCTAAATAATTCATAAATAAAATGTTTTTACATTTTTCTAGTTTTTATTAAATCATATGCATATATTTTTCAAAAGAGGCCTTGTAAAAAATGAGAACATATATTTCACCGGAAAAGCGAGCTCAGTTTTTAATACAACACTTTTTATCTTAAACAACATTAGATACATTCATTATGCAAAAACAAGTCTCACGAGGCCATTCGTACTTTCAAAATCATATGATTGTGAAACGCTTCAATTTTTCTACCTTCCCTACATTGTTAAAAATGATATTTGGATCAGTCATCCTAATGACACGTGATAATTTTTTTACCAATCAATATGATCAGAATCACTGAACCTCTAAAAGGTCTTCTCCTTAAAGAGTTAGTAGAATAGTTAAATACAACACGATAATGAACAAGAGTAGTGGGATTTTGAAATGAAATACACGAATGACCTAAACAAATTTTTACTAACGACTATTTCAATAGTTTTTTGTATTTTTTTTTTTTTTTTTTTGATTCTTAATATGCAAAATATAATACAATGGAACCATTTCGTCTCTATAAACTATTTGATACGATACAATATAGAAGGCGTGTAGCTTTTTCTCAACGAATGTATCGCCTCACTTAAAATTCGCTTTATCGCCTATCAATAGTATTACAACATATGAAGTATTCAAAATCATAAATTTATTATCCGCTCTTCTTTTATTTTTCTTGCTATATAAATGCACTGATTTTTTTAAATTAATTAAATCATTTACACTTAGAATGGGTATGCTTCGTGTGCATCAGCTGACTTGAAAGCCCAAGAATGGTAACTCATGTTACTGCTCTTTCTCTTGTATTTTTCCATTTTTTGGATTTTATAGTCTTAAATATCTAAATGAGTTTCGTTTATATGGATTTTTTTCCTTGTCAATTTTGATACAGATAAAATGTAAAGGGGTGTATTAATGTCCTAGGTTCCTATCGTACAAGTATGCTCATCGATGCACGTTATAAATGTACATTCATCATACACGACCGTTATACTAAAACTCGTTGCAAATTTCAAGTCTATTTCTCAAAGCGACATCGATTAACAAACTGTAACAGGCGAACTATAATCTTGTTTTCTGTATGATGACTTCTTCCAGGTCGTGTTTTGTTGGTTTAACTGTGAAGGAAGATGAGCGGGAGAAGAAAATCTCCTTGATATTCTCGTTTCGTTCCTTTGCTAAGACCAGTCTTCGTTGGAGTGAAATTTCCGGATTATTTACGAGAGTGTATGCTAGGAGCCACTTCCATCGGGCTTTCCTTCTCTTCTTGGCCAACATCTCTTGATATCCATCTATGAAAAACAAATATCTAAATATCAATTACAGTTTTGGATATTATTTACAAAATTAATTTGAATACTAAGTATAATGTACTTGAATTCTATGCGGCATTTATTATAATACAATGCCATAACCAAGTTAATTATATCTTAGTGTATGTAAATATATATTAGCTGACAACATCTATTGTTCGGTGATATTTTTTTTCTTGAGCTGCATGTTTTTCTCTAATCTTAAGAAAAACAAATATTCTTAAAAAAGATACAACCATTGTTTTTCTAAACCTTCGCGGGAAAAAAACTAAATCGTGTAAGTTAGTTATAAAATATAAGTGAAATATATTGAAATATATTGTGTTTATTTATACCATGCAGTTATACAATTATTAATTAGAATGTACCGGTAGAGCCCTTTTAACGAGTGATTTTTTAAGCTTTATTTTTGTACCATTGTCTTTTTTAATTCAACTTCAATGCATGAGACAAAATTATGAAAAACGCAACACTGTTAACCTGCGCATATTACTTACATGTACAATTAATAAAAACATAAATACTAACCACGGGTCTTCATATAAAAACTCACCCCGTGGAACAATATTAAGAAGTTTATATTCGTTCCTTTTCAACGCCGTAAGTGATTCTGCTTGCAAAATACTGACAAACACCATTGCAACGGGATTCGTATGAGTACTTTCTACATGCATGAATCCACAATATGCATCAAAACCTTAAAACAAATTTACAAACATTTACAAAATTTACAGGGAAAAATAATAATAAATGGAATAAAAACAGTTTACATGAAAGGCTTTTGGCGTAAAATAAAGAAACCTTTAAACTTTTATTTTTAAATGCGATAAACCTTGCAGTGAAAAAGAAAATTTGATATTAAACAAATGATGTTTTCTGTAATAAGAGTTACCAGGGTCCATCCGTTGGAATTTTTTGGGAAGGGTACTGTGGTCAAGTCGAGGAAGGAAAAGAGCTCCCAGGATAATGGCTTTAATTATCCTCATCAGGCACGAGAAGATCCCAATGAAGATGTTGTAGAAAAACATGAAATACGTAAAGATGAAGAAGAGCCTCCTATAACATTACAAAAAATTCAAAATTAATTTGTCTTTCTTTCTTTACAAATTAAACTAAAGATACCCCTAGAATTATTAAAGTTCGTTGCGATTATAATTTAGACAAGTATGTTAAGAATTGGTATACCAATTAGGTAAATATATTTTAAAATTTGTTTTAACTAATGCATTCATAGATTGTTTATCTGGCTAAACATTTAAAACTTCTCATATGTAGTTTATCTCGCCTCGCTACATCCAATACTAACGAAAATTATTCAATTCAAATAGAAAAAACCTGTTATCCATGGCTAATATTTCACCGTTTTCTTGTAGGAAGAGAAACTTTGATAATACAAACTGGAGGATGTTCAACACCAGGGAAGTGATTAATACTGGCCTGAACGTAGAATACAAGAAACATAATTTTTCACTGCATTGTAATTATGAACAATTAATTGAAATCCTAAAATAAGTAAAAATGTATTAAATAATATACATTATTTTATTCTTTTAATATACAGTTTAAAATTTTGACTAACTGACCCTATTTATAAAAAAAAAACAATGAAACTTTTAAAAGAAATACACATTTTTTTTAACATCTTGACATTGTGATTTATTTTAAAGTAATGGTATTTTTTCTGATCGATTTATGCATAAACCAACCATAGCTTATTATACAGTGTTTAAACGTGTGGGTTTTTTTATGTTATAGGTGGAACATTTCTTGTTTCTTTCATCAATTACTTCATATTACACGCTTTGAAATTTCAATTAGAGAGTATTCTTTGGTTAAGAATAAACTGATATAGTTTTACATTATTATGTTAAGATTTTCAATATGTGATAAAAAATAAACAAGATGTTTTTATTTACCATATAATCATTAACTGTTGCAAAATTAAGTCTTTGACCTCATCCCATAATGTCACTACCGTCGCAATTGCAATGGATAAAATCAACAGCAGCAAAAACTGGATGAAAAACCCTAAAAGAGAATATTTGTGCGGGTTAGAGTTTGGAAAGCATTAAACAATACCTAGCTAATGTTTATCATCGAAATCAATATCTTAATATTAATTTGTATGGAAACACAATCATTCCACCTACCCCATCCAATATATCCGACTTGATACCCAGCATATCTCATGCTTCCAACCTTGTAGTCAAAAGACGTAGAATGCATTGTTTAAAAATTCAATAACTTTTGTATATGCATGTCTAAAAAAAAATCGGGACCGTAATTTCACTGTTTTCAAGAACTTTAAGATATTACAGAGTTCGAGCAATCGAGTTTCACTTGTACTTGTGACGTAACAAACCTAGCCTTTGTTTGTTAACGGACAGGTTACACTACAAAAAAGTTGCTAATAGTAATTTATCGATGATTTCTTTTGTATTTTATAATATTCAGGAGAACATTAGTCGCAAAGACATTGTGTTGAAGACATTATTTCAGCTTATGTAAGGCAAAAATTGGCTAAATTGAATACTACAACAAACAAGAGGCCCATGGGCCAGATCGCTCACCTGAGCAACAATGGCTTTATATTGGCGTTCAAAGGATATTGTGTCATACGGTCCCTTGGTAGATTAACAAAATATGAATATCCGAATTTTAAACTTATTTTTGCATACACTTAATCTTTGACATTTTTACCTTTATGGAATACCTTTTTTACCGAAAAGAATATCCTTTGCAACATCTATATCTTACTTTTCAGTAGGGGTTCACTGTTAACTTCCATTTCCCTTTATTTTAGTCCCCCCTCCCCCACTTTATGAAGTGATCAAAATATATGAGAGCATATAGGAACATTTTCTCCCTCAACTACTAACTAGTTATTGCATTTTATTAAAAAAAAATCCTATTTGTGAAAGAAGAAAGTTGTACCACAATGCGCTCATTTCCTCAAATTAAAAACATTCAAATATTTAATTGGTCTTCTCCATTATAAACGATTGTCGTTTACTTGGCGTGAACTCGTGTGACGTTTTATAACCTTACTCACTTGATTGATGAACAATCTCGACTGAAAAATGTTGTCACATGATATGTTAAAGAGCTATTCTAATCAAAGTATTGACGGGCATATCACTCTATTGTATTAAGGCCCACCCATTATTTTCATCTTTATTAAAAAACAGCAAATGGCTTCAAAGATGATTTTCCGCTGCAAAAATGTTTTTTAAGAACAACGATAATGCATTCATCCTCAAAATAATAATAATAATAATGTGACAGAACTACGGAAACTGTTTAAAAGGCGTTGTTTTCATTTACTTGTGTTACTTTCAATATGATTTTAACTATCTTCCATCTTATTTTTAAAGCTCTTTATAAAACTTTTTTTTTGGGGGGGGGGGCGCGAAAAATGCATAATATCGCACATAGTCCTTTGAGAGTCAGTCGTAGAGTTATAAGCAAGAAACAGTGCTCACAATACTTTGTTATGTAAACAAGGCCCGTGCCCTGTTTTTGTTTACATAGATTCAATATACCAGTAAAAAAGAATTTTCAAGCTGATTTGTCTATCTTCTTATTCATATTAAGCATAAATAAACAGTTCCTGACGTTAAAACAGTCATGTTAGGTCTAAAACTGGAACTTTCACTTCAACATTCAAAATGTAAACAAAAGCTTTGTTTACATTGCAAAGAATTGTACGCTCGGTAACTCGTTTATAACTCAACGAATGACACCCAGATTTTGTTTGCCTATAAAAAGTACCTTACTGAGCATTGTAAACATTAAAATCGGAAAAATAATTTTTGACCAAAATCGTGACCATGCACCTTTAATGTTAAGCAAGACTTTTCTAATGATAATCAAATTTCAGCGTCAATCGTAGAATTATAAGCAAGATACAGAGCTAGGTTTGAGATATGTTTTTGTTCATATGAGTTTATTACATTCAACTTAAGATCTTTATGCTTGGTATTTCCTATTCACCATTTAAAATGAAAACGAACTAAAGCATGGTCTCAGCTCTGCGTACAAACATAGAATTGTAAGCAAAACTCTCTTTCTTGCTTATGACTCGAATCTTGACACTCAAATACGGTTAGAAAATAGAAAAATGTAAATTAAAACAGAGGGGAAAATACACTAACACAAAGAAAGAGTACAATTTATCATTGAAAATGAAGCATATATATACCTACAGACCCTGAAACGCATTATTAGACATGGAGCTTTCTTTTTCGAAGGAAATGCATAGAACTGGACATTCTGCATGTATCCATACCTTCCTCTTTTCCTGTCGTCTGATGTGCACCCGGGAGCTGCCAGAATTTGTGACAGACGACATGTTGCTAATGTAAACCGGAAGTTTTCAGAAGGAACATTTTTACATTATCACGTGACCGGGGTGTCTAAACGCAGAATAAAAACGGTGGTCCGGAAAAACTCGAAACGTAGCTATTAAGTGTGTAAGGGGATCCGATATACCCCGGGTTGTGTTCTGTGGCTTCAGGGTGTATGGAATACAACCCCGGGTATATCCCCGTACATCCTTAATTGGACCTGGATAACTAATAATACAGACATTAATATAAACATACAAATTACCTCAACAGAACTGACTTCTGGGCAATACGGCAAAAATGATTTGCACAATTAATGAGTAAAATAAATATCCCTTACACTACACCATACAAAAAAAAAAATAACACCCTGAAGAATGTTTCTCGAAAAAGCTTGAATGACAGACGGACAACAGACAAAACGTAATCAGAAAAGCTCACTTGAGCTTTCAGCTCAGGTGAGCTAAAAAATTAATGGAACTCCAAAGATATTTTTACTTGAGCATAAACTGTACTTACAATTAGACTTGGATTGGACTTTTCGGCCATCGGTATGAGATGTTCATTTTTCCCTTTGTACAGTAAAAGCAAATTGTTCCTAAAACAACGTACTTAATAATTACAACAAGTCAAAGCTTCTGTTTGTGTCATACGACTTTTAAAGGGTGGTTAACTGCTCAAATAACTATGAACAAAGACTGACCACTTATGAAACAGACAAATTTGAAATCATCATATATATTTACTGTTCATTAGAATGTTTAAGATTAAATGAAAACCCTTTCAAAAACGCATAAAAATTGTTACATTAGCTTAATGCCTCTTATATTGATCAGAACGATAGAATTAGAGTTTAATCTGTGTTAATTTTAACAATATTTGTTCGCCCTTTTTCGACTTAGTGAATAAGTTTGGGAAGAACGTTAAGGTAAGGAAAATATTTTTTTTCAAAATGAAACATTAATATCATTCTTATTTATCTTAAACATTAGTTATATCATTTTTTGTAAAATGATATTGTGATTGATAAAAAGTAAAGCTGAGCCGGGCACTTTTTGGTCAGTCGGTCAGTAGCAAGCAAACACTCTTTATTTCAATTATGTTAAACTGTGTTCAAGTTGCGCATTGTGTTCTTATGTTACATATGTATGACATTATTAATGGCACTTACCTGTATGACGTCATATAATGAAGAAGAAACACAACATTAATGGTAAATGCTACCATTAAAGAAGTTAAGAAGCAACCTGAAAGGAATATAACAATAATCCTGAGTTTCATAAACCAAATAAAATCACTCTTCATAACAGTTTTTGCAATTAAATATTAACAAAAAATGCTTTTCATTTGGAGATATTAATAAATTACATTATAGTTTACCTCTAAGTGCTATAACCAAATAATATGCAATGTTCAGGGTCTTCCTATAAGTCGTAATTAAAGAATCTTCTTCGATTTCAAAATCCCTTCCAATGAAGTCAAGAATGTCAAGTAGAAATTTTTCCCAATACTCAAATGTTTGATAAAATACAATGAACAGAAGAAAGGTAACCTGAAGTTATAAGAAAATTACAAAAACGTAAGTATTTGTGTTGCCGAATAGGGTTCCCAAAGATATAGAAAACATTCATATCAGATAATGTTCTTCCCACGATAAGAAAGTCATATTACACTCTTCTTCTCAAACTCATTCACACAGAAAGAGTGCCATTTTAGAATTACCTAATGAATAATGTTAATGAATATATTGCATTTGAAAATCAAGATCAAGAATTACTCAATGGACTGTGTCCATTGTACAAGCCTTGAAAAGATATCGTTTACAAAATGGAAGCAAATTATGTTCATCGTTGCAATTATGTTGTATAAAATTAAAGATTTCTTTACTAAATACTACCGTAATTTGTAAACGTCCACCATTAATATGTACATATATAAATATGAATTGTTTCAGTTTATTATTAGATAAGTTTACCATTTGAATATGCAATATTCTTTATTAATATGAATTAAAAAAAAATTATCTTGTCTAATCTTATCGTTACCTCACATAGTAAAACAAATCCAATGGCAATTACACTCATTATTCTAGTTGAATACCGGAAACCTTAAAAGAAAACCATAAGCAATGTTAAAAGGATATACGTTTTTATTTTTATTTTTCTTATTTACTATTTATTTCAATTTGTTTGTTTCTGGGTTTTGGTTTTTGGTTGTTTTGGGGTTTTTTTCCGGGGGGGGGTAGAATTTTAATGTCAAACACTGCGTTTTATATAAATTTATATATATATATATATATATATATTTATTTAATTCTCTATATATAGAGAGAGAGAGAGAGAGAGAGAGAGAGAGAGAGAGAGAGAGAGAGAGAGAGAGAGAGAGAGGGAGAGAGAGACAGACAGACAGACAGAGAGATAGTGCAACAGAGAGTGCAACAGAAAGTAGAGAAAAAGAAAAACACTTTATTCAAATATTAAAACTTGTTTCAACAGACTGCTATAATTTAATTTAACTTTATGTGTATTGTATATATATTTCATTTTGTCCTAAAACTACCCCTTGCATTGACCGAATAAAGGAAACCCAATAAACCAAAGCTATATTCGGTCAATGCCCCAATATAGCCTCATGCATTTAACCGACGTTCAAATGCAATGTGACGTCATCTTTCTTGCCTCGTTTACGCCATGGCGTCATGGTTTCAACTGCAGATATGCAGCGAAATTTGTCGAATAAAGCTTGTTTGAGGCGCAAAATGTGTAATTATGTTGCGGGATAAACAAAATATATGATAACTGTCTTGAAATATAAGCGATATTTGGGCTCGGGTCGAAAACGTGAAGAGGTCTAAGCTAGCCTCGCCCTCTGTCACGTTTTCTAACCCTCGCCCAAATATCGTTTATATTTCAAGACAGTAACCATACATTTTATATATTTACATTGCAAATATGTTTCCTTATATTAACCTATAGAATAGCGAAAACGTTCAATTCTGTATAAACTTTTTCATGACGTCACAATGATCATAGCACGCGCTTATCGCTTGCCGCTTGGATTATTGTAAACATAAAATCTCAGTAATTTTAACAGTTCTAAACCTAAATATAAGTAATAAACAGCAATGTTTCAAAGTTCACCGGGATATGAAGTTGGTTGGTACGTGATCAAATCTACTGAGAAGACCTTCGGGCTTCACAGGATTTGATCACGTGACCAACCAGCTTCATATCCCGGTGAACTTTTTAAATTGCTGTTTATTTCTTAAATGAATGACGCTATAGATTAAGCGGTAATAGGCAATATCCCTCTACAACTATAACTATAACTATGACATCATTGTATTGTAGACGTCACCAAGAAACGTTATTGTTATTTTTTAAAACGTCTGAAGATTTAATGAAAGCGCTAACGTTTTACTCTGTGTTGTCTTTCAT
>WFKH01002636.1:43013676-43045851 GCA_016163765.1 Magallana hongkongensis
TTGGGTAATATGTCTTACGGTGCGACCGTTGTTGCGAGCCTAGCCTATGATTAAATACCTATTATTATAATAAATTAATTAAAAGATAGTATGATTTTACAAATGGATGCAAAAAAAGTAAATGAATTTAAATACAAATTAAATTCAATATATCTTCTTTTTATTATCCATAATTTTTACGCTACAATATATAAGCAATGCTTCGAGGTTTTTTTTTTAATTTATGATTTTATGAGTACCGTAGAGCTAGTTTAATCTAGGATAAAATGTCGTTGAATAATAAAATATTTTAACAAAATGTTCAATTCAGATTTTTTTCCTTTTTAAAAGTGATTGTTACGTCAGTTCACCTTGGCATATTAGGTTTTTTAGTGTTGTCTGGTAGGCTTGACTTGTAAAAACTCCCCCCGAAAACCAAGGGTCAGGAATACCCGAAACTTGCGGAAATCACCGGAATCCTCTTAAAATCTAATAAATGTGAACATTCAAATGAGTGCCAAGTTACAATTGTTTCATATCTCTGAAGATATGTTCTCATTCGTAAGCTTTTTCATGATTTTGAGAAGATTTCAGATTTCAGTGATCAATTTACAGTAATTACAGTAAGAGTTATTTCCCCTTATTTAATACCGTTTTATTTACCTAAAAAGCATGACGTTCTTGCAATTACACATTTTATCTGGTTCTCAAAAGTTTTACTTTGATTCTCGCGAGAACGTGAGAACGCCATTTGCAATGCTTGAAATTGCACTGTGGGTCGAAATTTACTGACGCCGAAAAATTCTGACGGATCGATATGCAAAAAAAAGTTGTGACGGCACTCGATTGTATTATAAAGTGTACAGAGGTTAAAGGGCGATAACTCCGTTAGTCTTATGTAATGGAATTACGTTGTGTCAGCAGTATAATATGTAAACGGTGTGACCGTTGGGCCGAGCGCAGATTTATTTGGTTTGAAATGCAGACAGTAGGATCCGCCAGCCTTCTGTCAAAGTTAAACTAAACGTCGCGTGCTCAGTCTCAATTATGACGTCATGTTTCATACGTAAAACGTAAAAGTTGCGTCTTCAGAAATAGCCGAAGTAAAGTACGTGATTCCGAGAGTTTTTTATTTCTTCTTTCAATGCTTAACTATTTCATAAGTTGATAAATTTTTCATTTATACTTTATTCAGTATCTAAAAGATCTGTTCCTTGATGAAATGTTTTTTTTAATTTTTTTCCATCTATTAATTTGATAACACATACGTGAAACTAGTCTTATCTTCTGATTACAGCACTGTTAATAACTTATCTGGTTTGCATAGTCAATTATTTTCATTTAACTTACTTTCCATTGAAACTGGAAAGTTCTTAATAAAGTTAATGAACAATAAACGTAGAAAAGTGCCACTCATTTAATGAATGAGTTAACTTTGTCGAACAAAATGGCGGCCAATATGGCGGCACCCTTGAGCTGGAAGAAAATTATTCAGCCCTTAATACCCCTGATTCAACTTCTATTTTTCACTGATTTTCTTATATATACGTGTTACCATTAAGCCTCGCTTCGCGAGGCGGACTTCGCCCGCCCCTCGCTGCGCTCGGTATTACAATGCATGTACATAGTCTTTAATTATTTTTATCTTGCTTGTTCCCGTGAGAGCGTGAAATGGGAAACCATATTAACTGGGAACTGCTGGTCCGATAAAAACAGGGCATTACTGGTCCGAGTAACTGACGCCAAAAAAATCTGTTGAATGAATGTGCAACTGATCTGAATTTTCTATTCACACACGCCTTACCGGTAGAGCTGCGCTCGCTATTATGCCAAATATTGCTTTGAAGGGACAAATGAAACATATCTCATCTCATCCTGGAGAGCATTAGCCAAAGTTTATATGTAGTTATAAATAATAAATAAATAATGTGATGTAAAAAAAAAAACATTTATTTACTGATTAACGTCATTTAAATACGCTTAGCATACCTTTTGTTCTTTTGTAGAAAACAATTCCAGGCAAGGATTTCAGTAGAAATATCAGTTTTTCTTTAGCTCCTTCTGGAGGTCTGCATAATATAATCAAAAAGATATGAGAAGAAATAGTAGGTACGTATCATAAAAAAGTGTAAATTATAATCAAAACTTTTAATAATAATATAAAAAGAATGACCAATTGATACTTAACCAATATAATTGATATGTATGTGTATAGAACACCTTCAATTCAAATTATTATTTGGGGACAACTTTTAAAAAAAAGTCCAATCTTGTGAAAAATAATCAAGGTCTTGTATAACATTAGTTAATTTGTATATACGCTTGCGTTACAACAGCTAAATCATATATAGACGAAAATATCTCCTCATTATATACATTATAAGATAAATTAACGATATTTGTTTGGAAAACCTTAAACAAGCGAGGACCTACGGGGGAGGTGGAGCGGGTCTTTTAAACAGCTTTGCAACGTGGATGCCTTGGTATGACTTGCGAACGGATTCATAGAGGTCCTCGCTGCTCTCAAAATCCACTGCTAGTTCAGTTTTCTTCTCTGGTTTTGCAATGGAGAGAACGAATCTGACGGGGAGACTAAAGGTCAGATAGAGGTAACATAGCATTTCCGGTAGTACCCCAATGATAAGGACCAAATAGGAAATCTAAAACATGAATTAAATGTACATGTAGAAATACATCTTCATTTTTTTTTAACTTTTTCTTTGATAAACAATCAAATGATTGAGATTAAATAATTCAATAGACAGTTCTGTGGGGGGAATGGGCAAGATGCGAGGTAAAAAAAAAAAGGTGTTAAATTCCAAATAATGAAACTCATTTTACAGTCAGGAAGTTTTTTTTACATTTAATACCTCACATGTGATAATATGTTTAAAAAAATCAGAATACTTACATTCATTTTTTGTGTACAAAACGAATTGGCAAAAAATTCAGCCGTAAAAACCCAAGAGAATAAGGTTGCTATGAGGTATCCCATGGGGCTTCCTGCGGTGATTCCTGCAAACAAGGGGTAGTAACCCATGCCATATATCAACATGGAGACCAGGGCTATAAATACTGAAATAAGAAGCCAAAATCAAATAAATGAATAATGTCAAAGAAATTTTGATTGATTTACTGATTTTAACAAAAAGGTAGATATTTCATATAAAATATATATACTGTAAGAATTTTTCTTTCCAATTGTTTTCATTTGCATTAGCAAGATACAAGTTCAAGATAAATTGAACATTTGCTTCAAAGATATGCAAGTTCAATATAAACTGTATTAACTACAGAGATTTAGAAATGTAACTTAACCTTTTAAATATGCTGGTCCGTTATAGTTAAAGGCATATTTAGCATCAAACACGATATTAGCACAAAGATGAGCCAGCGTTCCAAATGCAGCGGCGTAGGAAAATCGGTGAGACCGTTTCATAACATCCATCGGGCTGTAAAAATAGTTTGGTTTTTTTTATTATTTTAAAATCATTGTAGCACGTTTAATAAAGTAATTGTATATTAAATACGACTTACAATATGAGACCTGGTCGTCCATTTAACAAATGAAGTTTTTGTTTCGTTCGTCGTGTAGAAAATGCCAAAAGCATAGTTGATATGGCCTGAAAAAATTTTTTTATTTACAACAACTACGTTTACAAGTATAAGAAATTTCAGACATTGGAATTCCATTGAATAGTTTAATAAAAAAAAATTATACATTCATATACAAAAACATTAATATAAATATTCTATGCAAGAAATATATAAAGAATATACATTTTGTCATTTTTAATTTCCTATTGATTATTTCCAATAAGCTTTAAGTATTTCATTTTATGACATGGTATCTGACTCTTTCGAATAATTATTGTAGTTGGTTCTTGACCTTGAATTATCTATTTCACTTTATTTTAAAAGGGTTAACAAAGATAAAGAATTCGAAGTAAATGCATTATGTTTTATGCATC
Source organism: Magallana hongkongensis (assembly GCA_016163765.1). Taxonomy (NCBI): domain Eukaryota; kingdom Metazoa; phylum Mollusca; class Bivalvia; order Ostreida; family Ostreidae; genus Magallana; species Magallana hongkongensis. The sequence goes on from WFKH01002636.1 coordinate 43,017,627, forward strand.
TTTAAAACAAAACGTTGTGTTTTATATATGTATGTAGCCGGCAAGAAAGGGTAGATGAAGTATAACTAAAAATAGATGCAGGGGTAAACTTACCGCCGGGATGAGTAAATAAAGCCGGAATTCCTGGTGAGGTATTACTTTAGAACAGCCTCCACTTTAAAATACAACAACTAATTAACAAAACGATATCTACGAAGCATTAGGTTGTTAACATACGTCAGAGTTAGGAAATAAGTGTGTGGGTTTTTTTAGCTATTATATTTTTTATTGATTATGATTACAAATGTATATGTTAATACTATTAAATGTAAAAAAAAAAAAAAGTGTAATACTTACTAAACAATTGTGTAAGTGAAGTTTGTGTCTACGTCCTCTTCTGCAAATTCCTGGAAACTTTCCAACATGTTTTCAATAAACGCCATGATTATGAGTTAAACAGCAAACCTTTTAAAAAGATAAAGAAGACAACGAATATCATATTATTCTGATTTATTTCTTTTAACTAAGCAGAAAGTATAGTATTTTAAATGGTACCGATACTGAAGATATAGAACCACAGTAAAACTCTTTTAGTACTAACACTGATATAGCGAAATCTCGGATATAGCGAAGTTTTTTTGAGTTCCCGGTAAAATTCTTAGCAAATCTTTGCAAAATTTTACGGTTATAACGAAATCGAATATAACGAATTTACGGTTATAGCGAACTGACTTTGAGTCCCGTAGAGGTGAATAATAACGAAATTTAACACTTTTATAACGAGTTTCTTTACAGTTTAAAAAGTTTGCACTACATTTAACATAATAGTTTGAATGAATTTATTTTCACATAAATTCTTCAATTCACAATCCGGTTATAAGAGGTATCAAAAGAATGTATTTTCATTATTTTCACTCTAAGCCTCAATTCGCAAAAATTGTAGTCTGGTGAAGGTGAACATGTATATAGTGAATTCGCTATAGTTATTATTACGAATTCGTTATACGGATATAACCAATTACGGATATAAGAAGTAAATCCATTGTTCCCTAGGACTTCGCTATAACCGAATTTTACTGTACAATCAACGCTAATTTGAGTTTATTTGGGTGCCAATCTACTAAATTGAAAATACAGTATCTTTAATTTGTTTGTTTTTATGAATGTAGTTTTTCCATCATTCACCGCTGTGTTTAGCTTGTTATGAGGAATTTATCTTCATTTAAGGAAGGAGTCTTCTCGTTATCAAACATACTTCTTATAATAAGAAATTCATGAAATTTTGACACAGTCAAACAGATCATATAACCAAATAATTCCATCAGTTTATTAAAAATTTGACCCCCTCGTTTTCGCATAAAGGTCAGGTCAAGGTCACTACCTTTTTCCTCAACTTAAAGGATGATAAAAATAAATGTAGTTCTTTGCAGTTATGTAGACATCTGTTTAAGATATGAAGATTCTATTCTTCACTGAAATGATAGAATATCAGAATGTCTATCAGCTTAAACTACTAAATTGGAATAAATATTGAAACTAAAATTGATATTGCTTAGCCCGCATTTCCTCTAATTTTCTTAAATTTTGAAGATATTTTGATTATTTTTTTATGCTTCCAACATTAAAATATTTATGATTTTTAAGTGTAATGAAGACTTAATATATAGATATAAATTGACAGAAAAGCTAATACATGTATATTGACCATTTAATAAGAGAGAAAAACTGATTTAAGTGATTTCTTCACACAAATCAATGTATAGAATGGGCGCTTCAAAAAGCTTATAAAATGTAATTTGACAGGCAAATCATATTTTAAAAACATATTCTGAAACCCAAGTATCATATTATTAGTTCACATTAGTTAAAAAAATCCAAAATTATTGTTATTGTTTTAAAAATGCTAAAACAGACTCATTAATCTACAGTAATTCTGAATTGCGAAACATGTGATATTTTTCCTACGCCAATATTCCGCCAAAAATATAGTCCTTGTTAGATTCTAAAAATTGATTACTATTTCTATGCGAAGTTGTATGATAGTAAAAAAGAAAGAAAAATATACTATTTTAATTTCTTTTTATCTTGTTTAAATAACAATTAATCAAATTTACGTTTGACAAGTCGAAAACCAGAAAAGACTCCTTCCTTAAGCTTGCCAATGGAAATGCAATAACTTTCACCTGCTTGCTAATTGGGCAAGAATCAATGTCATAATTACTCGAGATGGACATGACTTGACATCCTCTATTCATTAAGGATACTGGATGGTCAGCAAATTAACCATCCGATCTGCCTTAAAGTTTTTAAAATGGTATATTGGCTATAAAATAATATCAGTTAGTAAAGAAAAAATCCAATTCTACTACAGTTATTGCCGAGATCAAAGAGATGCCGCGGACATTATTCTCCAATATACCACGAACGTCATCAGTAAATTATCAGATCAGAAATACCTATTTGTCTCGCACTGATCATGAATGTACAACTTCAAACCGTAAAAAGTTTTAAAACCATGTCAATTTCACATGTTAGTTCCAGTCAAAACGATGTGTATTGCCTCAAATGTTTATTTTTAAGAGATCAATGCGGCTGTTCCTAGGACCTCCCTAGCACATTTTCACAGCGTGTTTTTACATAAAATATATAACGTGTAGTAGTAATAATCGTATTAAATTGTCCTTAAAATATTAGGAATATGATTCAAAGATATTTTATTAATAAGTGAAGAGTATCAAAAATCCAAAGAAAAATTCTGTCGTCTGCATGTGATTCCTTTGATCGATACACATGTAAACATTACTAACAAAACCGTTGGGGTTACACGGAACAGCCGTCAAAATGACCGAGATCGTCTCTCTATAGGAGAAACGATCTGTAGAACTACTGGGCTGTTAGTAGAATAGAAATAAAGTTCTTGTTATCGTAAATGTTGCAGGATAACCTCCGAGGTCGAGAAATGTTGTTTGAAATATAAAAGCCTCGGCTAACGCCTCGGCTTTTATATTTCAAAACAACATTTCTCGACCTCGGAGGTTATTCTGCAACATTCACGAAAACTCGTACTTTATTTCTTAAATATTTTAGCTTTTAAATTTGAACATATATCGTAATACACAGCTCTTTGTCTAAAGGAGGTAAATATAGCCTCAAAATGGCAATGACCATCATGCCCTCTTAAATGTGACCAAAACGTTTGTAAAACTTTTGAAAAATATACCACACGTATCTTTTTGTCGACCAATCTATTTATAACCGTCTGAATAAATTACAGCGAAATGAATAAACTATGTAAACTATATCAGGTTTGTTTTCATTTGTTTTAAGCATACTTTCTATGCTTAATATAACATGTAAGGATGTATACTGGCCGGTTTTTATTCTCCACGCACGGAAGATTTTCGATTTGCCAGGTATCTATATATCCGTCTCACGGAAAATTTTAAGGTAATCAAAACAGGGGTGAACCTTTTTATAGATCGTTCTTGGTATTGAAGGGCTCCTTCTCTTTTTTGTGTGTCACTACCTTTTGAAAAAAAAAAACCTTTGTATTGGCGGCGGAAGGGTATAAAAGACGTTAATGCAAAACGAACAATTAATTTTTATAAACATACTAAAATACAAAACAGACCAGCTTAAAACATAATCAACGGACACCGATGCAAAACAAATGATCACCGATGCAAAACCAACAGTCATTCACTGAATTGGCATTTAAAGAAGTATCAAGAGAAATCGTACCTTGAAAGAAACGTAACCTGGACAAAACGTACCTACGAATTAGGGTACGTTTTCTCTGAGAGAAAACGTACTTGGGTACGTCTTCTCAAAAAAAAAAAAAAAAACTACCCTTGGAAATTTTAACCAGAATTGAAATAGTTATAAAAACTGTTCTAATGCATTAAAAAAAACTTCTTAAAAACCATTAATCATTTTTTGCTATTGTAATGTATTGTTTACATAATCACGTACATTAATTAATTAGACAGTTATTGTGTTTACACACGAACAAGCATCGCCTTAGCAGTTAAACTAGTCTTAAATTAATCAATCGATATCAATGAAATTGTTAAAAAATATAATAGTTTTGTTGCATTATAATTGCAGAATTTAATGAGTATCTCAAGAAGACGATAGAGCTTTTTTTGGACCAGTTTTCTAACGTCTAGAGAATTTAAATTTTTAAACCTTCTGTATATGACAGCTTTCTAGGAAAATAATTTCGTTAGAAATCTAATTTCAGAACCAATTTTTAAAGTGATTTGGACACGATTTGAGCCAAAATATTAAAAATTTTATTTTTCCAATTTTCATGTCTAGAATGCTAAATTGATGCCTTTTTACGCTTGGCCAAACTTTGAAAGTCAAAAGTCAAGTTACAAACGAAATACAGAGCTTATTAATAGAGTCTTTGTTATGTACATAAACTCAAGGCGCGTTTTTGTTTACAAATACTATAATGAAATTATTTATGTCCTAAAGAAGACAACTTATGACAAACACGGTGAATTTATTTCACAACTATGAAAGCAAATAAAAGAATGAAGCTTCGCTTACAAAATTTTAAAGAATTTTAATTGTTGTACCTTGCTTGTATCTCATTCTAGACATTAGATTTTGACAAATAATTTTTTTGAGCTCAAATTGTGTCAAAGTCCCTTTAAATATTCAACCAATACATAGATAAGAAGATTTCTACCAGATGTTTTATATAGCTAATATTCATATATCCCTGTATCTTTGTGCATTACATATGTAAAAATATTTTCATAACACTATTTCACATTCTGGTTATAAATTCCTTAGGGCACGTTTTTTCTTAGAGCATACGAACATATACCCAAATACGTTTTTTCTTAAAGAAAACGTACCCTAATTCGTGGGTACGTTTTCTCCAGGCTACGTTTCCTTCAGGGTACAAGTTCTCTTGATACCTCTATAAACGCCATTTAGCGTCAATTCAGCAAATGATAGGATTATATATTCGGACGACAGTCGGCAGTTCATCAACCGTTGTCTTGGCCGATATCGACCTGTTTTTTCGTCAGCCGTGTCCGTCGGGCCAAGTTATTTTTTTCTGCGCCAGTGGCCGATTTCTTCAGTTGAACAGTCGTTGAATAGTCCGTCGATCTACTCTCGATCTTTGTCCGACCATCGGCAGGCAGTTTTTAATGTCTGTCGTCGGTCGGTCCACATTTTTGCATTTGGATTTTTATTAAATGTAGGCCAGCAGACGACCGATAATCGACAGAAGGTCGACTGGTCTTTGGGACGATTTTGACAAATCGGCTGATTACGTTAAACATCTACCGTCTATCGGTCGATAATCGGCGGCCAGGGGGACCACGCCATGCTGCAGGCTTGTTTCGGAAAAAAATTGCAGCAATGCCCACTGCCCAGGTGAATATTCAGCTATTGCAAAATTGTTTATGTAACCGGTTGACCGTAAAAATCAAACTGTGGCTCAACGTTCGATGATCGAGCGTCGATTCACCGACTAATAAATATTCAAAATTTTGAAGATATGATGTTCCTAAAAATTAATGTGACTGCTCCGCGTTGTCCGATACCAGTGTCGGGCGATCATGTTTCTTCAGCCGACAATACGAGGAAAATTTGTTCGCCCGACCATCGGCTTAAATGTGACCTAGTTATTAATATTTACGTCTTTGACGTAACTGATTGAAAAATTACAATAAGTTTGATTATGAAATAACATCATAATGAAGGGGCATCAAATATTTAGACCGTCTTGCTGTTTTGCTTCGATTAAAGAGAATAAGAAAGAAATCGAAAATCAACAAAAGCGTCGTTGTTAATGATCCACTGTCAGCAATGGTTTTTATCGTCTGTCACAGATTTTATAATGACAAACTTTCAAACACGTATTTCGCCCATCATCTGCTCAATCCACTCTCTTACCATTACCCTAGTAACGTAGCTTATGGTACGGTCAACAACAATGGTCCACAGCTCATTGAATTATCCAGAGGTTTACAACGATGGTCCACAGTTCATTGAATTATCCAGAGGTTTAATGCATGATTCTTGATTACGCCATTTTTGTGCTGCTTTCCTCGTTGCTCAACATTTTGTACAGACTACTGTTGTTGAAGGTGCGCCATGAAAAATGTTTTAAACCACAAACTGCAAACTTGTTTAAAGCTGAACACCGCTCTTTATTAGGCACTGTCACACAGGTATGTATATAAACCCTTCGATTTCGTTATACCCGATTGAACGCCTAAAATTCGTGGCCTACGTTTGTATTCCTTTCGTGGTCTTAGGTTTTGTGCATTTATTGCTTGTTTTATGTGAATATTTTGTTTGTAAATAATGCATCGACCTGTTTATTTGATGTTAGTAATATCCTTACTTGGAAAAAGTGCGTAAAGATTCATATTATCATCGCGACCGAGTAAAACGGCGAGGCAACATGTACGACCACAAAGGTGAGGCCTCTACAGTGAAATACTTTGAACTGTTAAGAGGTCTACGGCTTATATAGAGATTGTAGGGGTAGCGGCGATGAAAGAGAAATATGGCGGACAATGCATTTTACGAGCAGTGTTCAGCTTTAACAATGCGATACAAGATTTATGCAAATTAGTCTTCTGGCAATGTAGTAGGAAGCCTTATTGGGTCATGCTAAAGGAAGTAACAATCTTTTTAAATTTTTTTCTTTTCACTGAACACAGCCTTGTTAAATGAATACTAGTTCTACAAAATGTAGTGTTTCGCATATAGCAAAACATTACATGAATGGCAAGTAGCACTACATTTGATTGACTGTAAACTATCTTCTGTGGGAGAGATTTTCAAAACATTCGCGGCAAAACTTCAATAATGATATTTAACATACATTCTTTTAAACAAAAAAATGAAATTTTTCCAAACAATATTCACTAAAATTACTTTCAAATTGATTTTCTTCGATGACGATCAATTGACCATGATTTCGACTGTTCTGATTCGATTCATCTTGAATTTTGTTCTGCAATATTCTGGTGAGTAGAACTGACGTATACGTATTTTCTTTGGGCGTCCTGATTTAGGCCTGTCACTGACAGAATTAGTTTTCCTGCATCTCGCTATCAACTTTGACACTGCTTTGATCTACCCAAAACGTTCTAGCTACGTCATATGTTGATGAACCTGCTTGCAATATCCTTACAGCTCAAGATCTCACCGTTGGCGACAACGAAGGTCTCTTTGCCATGCTTTTACCCATATTGACGTTCAGGAGTAAACCGTTTGATTACGATTATTTTACTCTGCAAGGTTGATTGGACACTATATAACAGGTTTTAGATAACAAATAAAATTTAGGTTCAAGTTAACAAGGGCATCTTAATGTTGATGTGTTAAAAACAGCACCAAAAGATCATTACCTAATAATTAATAATAATAATGATAATAATAATTAGCTGATAATAATAATAATAATAATAATAATTAGCTGATCCCCCTTAAAGTACAGTGAATGAGCTGACCGACTTTAACATTAATCGCATTACGTCTTTTATGTAAAGAGTTTCTCATATTTGGTGTGAGTCACTCCTCTTTTAAAAAAGACTTTTATTATGTATTTATCAATAACTGTAAAGAAAAAGTAATAAAAAAAAATAACAACACTAAAATCAACCAAGGTGTCTTACAACCATTTTTTGACATTTGCTAACCAGTAATAACAATTTTTTATGGTAACCTGAATAGGATCACTGGAGAGGAGGAGTATTTTTAACCAGCCAATTGAAATATAACAATAAGTTTAGCTGCAGGTCTGTAGCTCCCGGTCTGAAAAAATTCGGATGGACGACCTGGGAGCTACAGGGCAACCCATTGAAAAAATTGTATATTTATTGCGCAGAAAAACGTGCGCTAGTTTTCGACTAATTAACCTTATTTATACGCAAATTCTGTGAAAACAATTAGTACCATTATATTCTTCATGCAATTTACTACTGATAATGTCTCTTCGCTTGCCTCAGACTTTTCTCCGAAACATACTACCGACCTCGAAAAATCAAGTATGTTGAATTTTCATCGAGATCGAGAGTCGTCATTTTTACATGTAAACAAAGTGGACCACATGAATTTACGGGACTGGTGATGGTGTTAACAAAACTATCCGAGGCAAGTGAAAAGACGGTATCAGTAGTAAATTGCATGAAGAATTTAATGGTACTAATTGTTTTCACAGAATTTGCGTATAAATAAGGTTAATTAGTCGAAAACTAGCGCAAATTTTTTCTGCGCAATAAATATACAATTTTTTCAATGGGTGGCCCTAAAGCTCCCAGGTCGTCCATCCGAATTTTTTCAGACCAGGAGCTACAGAACTGCAGCTACAATAAGTTCAACAAAATAGATAATGTTTATGCATTATCAGTCTTACATTTTATCAAAGCATAGGGAGAATTAATGAATTTTATTCGAATTCAATGATAAGCTAAGGTCTTTTTTTCAATCTTGGAATATAAATCGCCTCCCTCGCATAATTTACTCCCTTGACATCAACCTTATTACGGGAATTTCAGTAAACACGAATATATACGAACGCCATATATTCATCATAGTTTCATTTAGTTTACATCTGTCCGAAAAAAAAGCGATATTTTAAATCCGCAAGATGTGCTTAACGCGATTTTACGCGGATATTAATTCATCGCGTTTAATTGGAAAGCTACAGTACATCATTCTAACGATTGTATAAAAAAAAATTCAGAATGTAATACGCAGACAAATGGTTAATAATACGATGGTTTTTTCTTCATATTGTAATTGATTAATTCGATCAAAATCATAGTTCAGCGCATATTCGATTAACTCAGTCAATATTTCATAAACATAGATTAACCGGTTCATTTAATATGTTATCATGTTGTTGAGGATGGATATATTTTCACTACATTTTGATATTAGAGAAATCGATATTTTTTCTCATTTGATATGATATGTGTTTCCTTTATGGTGTTCCGCCGGATTTTATTAAACTTTGACCAAGTTTATTAACAAAACTGCTTACAAAAAATGTTGATTGGTGACAAATTATGATGAGATCTAAATTCAAACTGAATTAACAAGGAAACAGTATCCTGGTCTCTGGAAATCAAAAAAAAAATGCAAGAGAAACAGGTTAAAAAAATTACTCTTTTAAATCGAAAAATTCATTCAGATTCGATTCTAGGGCTGATTGTAGTATAAATTGATATACCCGGACCTCCCAAAAAATCCTCAATCGGGTGACCGAATTGTTGATAACTTCTTACGATAATTTTTCGTTTCTTTTCTCAATTCAAAACAAGTCAGATAGTTGTTTAACCGGTTTTTTCGTGTCTGTAAACGATAACCTAGTACAATAGATTTCAAACATGTAGTTAATTTCTCTTCTGGATAAAAAGTTTTACGCCTGTCAATGAACAATAGCATTGCAAAGGTAACGCCCACCGTTCCCAAAGAAATATTTTAAAACGATTGAGCTTGTTCACCCACTGGAACGTATAAGGAACTGATGACGTCTTAATTGGGAGGAAGTCGGAGTAACTGGAGAAAACCCACGTGTCCGAGCGGCGACCACCATACCCTATCACGTTCAACCACTGCCGACCTCTCACGTTTAACCACTGCCGATCACGGGGGTCGAACTCGGGTCACAGCGCTGAGATGCGCGTTCGCATACCACTGCGCTACCCGGACATTATATCTTTATCCAAAAGGTCATTTTTAAATAAGTATTTAATTGCGCATTCCTGATTTGTTGTTTGTAAATGTATACACGAAAAAATCAATCCCCTTAAAAATGATAACAAACCTCAAATTAATTGTAAAATTCAAATGCGTACATTTTATTAATTCCCATTTTACAAGTATTGTATTAACATTTTACAGGAATACTGAATAGAACAAATGTGTATGATATATACGTAACTACCAGTTAGTTATTTTTAAAAAAAAAAATAGCTTCACTAAGTGGTATACATGATATACACACGCCTTTTTTTAAAGGGGCATGGTCACGATTTTGGTCAAATTCTATTTTTCTGTTTTTATTATTTACAATGCTTTTATGAATGCATTTCTAATGATCAGTCAAAAATTTGAGAGTCAGTCGTAGAGTTATAAGCAAGATACAGGGCTCACAATTCTTTGTCATGTATACAGGGCTCGTGCCCTATTTTTGTTTACATAGGTTCAATATACCAGTAAAAATCTTTTTCAAGCTGATTTGTCTATCTTCTTATTCATTTCAAGCATAAATTAACAGTTGCTAACGTTTAACACATTCATTTTAGGTCTATAACTAGAGTTTTTACTTCAACATTCAAAATGTAAACAAAAGCTTTGTTTACATAGCAAAGAATTGGAAGCTTGGTACCTCGCTTATAACTCAACGAATGGCACTCAAATGTTGGCTGCCTATTAAAAATGCCTTACTGAAGCATTGTAAACATTAAAATCGGAAAAAATAATTTTTAAACAAAATCGTGACCATGCCCCTTTAAAATCAACCAGAAAAGTAAGAACAAAAAATATCAAAGTCTTAAAGTTTTCTTTTCTTCAGGGGGAGATCCTCGCTTTCACGGGTATCCTGAGGAAAAGATGGAAAATTAACACCTTTTTTCTCCTTGAAACTTCGAACAGGGTCTTTGAATTTTTAAGATCTATTTCTGTTTGATTATCTTTGATGATATTTTGAAAACGCTCACATTCCACTTCTAGATTTCCGGGTACTTTTCCTCGCTGATGTTTTTTTTAAAATTGTCATGTCTGGCTAAACAGCCCTCATATTTAAGGGCCGGAGGCCAAAGCATCCCACAGGATATTTTTTGTCGGCATTGGTAGTGACAAGGTTGGGAATAACTTGACTAAAAAAAGACTGACAGGTTTCTCTGTGTATTTCCTTGTTTTTTTTGGTTTTTTTTTCTTTTTTGATGTAAGACTTTGTTCCAATATTCCTAAGTCTCTGTTAATTCTTTTGACATTTTGAGATGCGTCTAACAATTGCTTTATCTCAATATCATGTTTATCTATGTCACCACATATGTGTGGTCCTTCACATGCTCCGTAATCACAATTTCTCTTGGTGTGTCCAAGGCGCAAATGTAATGCCTACACTGATCCTTTGTGTTATCGGGCTTTAGACCAGGATTTTGAGTATTTTAGTTCTGATTCAGCGAGATGTTTGAGTACACTCTCTAATTCTATCTTTTTAATATTGACGGAATCTTCTAGCTCATCAATTAGAATCTGCATGGGGGTCTTAATATAGGGGGCATGGACTGCTTACTGTCGCTGATTTATTTGCAATATTTCTATCCAATTCTCTCTTCTTTTTTTGTTTCAAAAGGTGGCTGGTTTTCTATGTATATCTGTATTTTTAACCTCCTAAAATTGGTAGCAGCGTTTGGTCTGGCACATCTGAATGCCTTCTTCACGCACATGTCACTGTACATAATAATACACGTGTCCTCGTCGTCAAGGTGTTTGAAGAAGAAAAACAACATTAATGGCAAACGCTACCATCAAAGTCAGCAAGCAGCCTCAAAAAGAATACAACAAGTTTATAACATATTCCTGAGTTAAATAAGCCAAACAAATCACTCTTTTTCTCAATTTTGCAACTAAATATGAACAAATGCTTGCCATTTGGAGATAGTTTATAAATTACATTACATTTTACCTCTAAATGCTATAACTAAATAATACGAAATGTTCAGGGTTTCCCTGAAAATCGTAATGGAAGAATCTTCTCCGGTTACAAATTCCCTTCCAACAGCATCAAGATTGGCAATTAGTCCTTTTTCCGCATACTCGAATAATTGATAAAATACAATGAATAGAAGAAATGTAACCTGAAATTTAAAAATAAAATTAAAAAACATAAATATTTGTGTTGCCGAATAGGATTCCCGAAGATATAGAAAACATTCATCTCAGAAAATCTTCTTTATAGTGGAGTCCTTCCCACGATAAGAAGGTCATATTGTCCTCTTCTTCTCAGACCCATTCAAACAGAAAGTGTGCCATTTTAGAATTACTTAATGTCAATGAATATGTTGCATTTAAAAATCAAGATCTAGAACTATAGTATTATATGGTACAAGCCTTGAAAGTTATCGTTTACAAAATGGAGGCATATTATGTTGATTGTTGCAATTAAGGTGTATAAAAAACTTCTTTGCTATAGACTGCCGTAATTTGTAATTCTCCACCATAAATAGGTACATAATTATGTTTCGTTTCAGTTTTATGATCACATAAGTTCATAATTTAAATATGCAATATTCTTCATTAATATGGAGAATATGAAGAATATCTAATCTTATAGTTACCTCATTGAGAAGATAAATTCAATGGCCATTAAACTCATTATCCTTGCTGAATACCGGAACCTTTAAAGAAAACAATAAGCAATGTTAAAAGAACTTTTTTGTTTTCTAATTTGCTTTTTATTTCGATTTGTTTGCTCTTGGTTTTTTTCTTCATTGTTTTTGGGGGTGTTTTTTTGGGGGGGGGGGGGGGGGGGGGGGTTTTTTTTGGGGGGGGGGGGGGGGGGGGGGGGTGTAGCATTTTGACTTCAATCGTCGTTAAAAACGTAATTTAAATAGGTCGGTCATACCTTTTGTCCTTTTGTAGAAAACCATTCCAGACAATATTTCAGTAGAAATATCAGTTTTTCTTTAGCTCCTTCTGGAGGTCTGCATCAAATAATCAAATAAATATGACAATATTTTGGGTACAAATCATAAAAAGAGTATAAACCATAATAAAAAAAAATTAATCATAATAGAGAAAAAAATAACCAATGGATACTTTATCAATATAAGTGGTATGTGCATAGAACTACTTTAATTAAAATAATTTTTTAGTAAAACTTTAAAAACCATCTTCTAAAAATATACAAATATAAAAAGTACTTAATTTGTATTTACGCTTGTTTTAAACAGATAAATCATTAGAGAAAATATCTCCACATTATATACATTTTAAGGTAAATAAGCGATATATGTTTGGGAAATCTTAAACAAGAATGAACCTAAGGAGGAGGGGGAGGGGGTCTTTAAACAGCTTTGCAATATGGATCCCTTGATAAGTCTTGCGAACGGATTCATAGAGGTCCTCGCTGCTCTCAAAGTCCACTGCTAGCTCGGTTTTCTTCTCTGGCTTTGCAACGGAGAGAACGAATCTGACGGGGAGACTAAAGGTGACATAGCATTTCCGGTAGGACCCAATGATAAGGACCAAATGGGAAATCTAAAATATGATATAAATGTTGTAATTGTATATTCATTTTTAAAACTATTTTCTTTAAAAAAACAATAAAAAAAAATTAATTAACGTTTCTGTAGTCAATGGGGGAATGGACAAGATGCCAGTTCAAAAAAAAGTGTTAAATTACATAAAATGAAACTCAATTTGCAGTCAGGGTGAACAAGTTTCTTTTCATACTTAATACCTCACAACTAATAATATTTTTAAATTATCAGAGTTCTTACATTCATTTTTCGTGTACAAAATGAATTGGCAAAAAATTCAGCCGTAAAAACCCAAGAGAATAAGGTTGCTACGAGGTAACCCATGGGACTTCCTGCGGTGATTCCTGCAAACAAGGGGAAGTAACCCATGGCGTATATCAACATGGAGCTCATGGTTATAAAAACTGTAATAAAAGGCCAAAATCAAATAAATGAATAATGTCAAATAAATACACAGTTTACTGATTTTAACAAAAAGGTAGATATTTCATTTAAAACATGTATACTGTATGAATTTTTCTTTCCAATTCTTTTCATTTGCATTAGCAAGATGCAAGTTCACGATAAATTGTACATTTGCTTCAACAATATGCAAGTTCAATATAATCTGTATTAACTACAGAGATTGAGAAAAGTAACTAAACCTTTTAAATATGCTGGTCCGTTATAGTCAAAGGCATATTTAGCATCAAACACGATATTAGAACAAAGATGAGCCAGCGTTCCAAATGCAGCGGCGTAGGAAACTCGGTGAGACCTTTTCATAACATCCATTGGGCTATAAAAATGTTTTTGTTTTTGTTTTTTTTATTATTTTAAAAAACATTGTTTAATGACGTTATTGTATATTCATCTCGTAAGGACTTACAATATGAGCCCTGGTCGTCCATTTAACAACCGAAGTTTTTGTTTCGTATGTCGTGTAGAAAATGCCAAAAGCACAGTTGATATGGCCTGAAATAGGTTTTTTTTATTTCACAGAAATAAAGTTAACAAGTAAACAAAATATTAGACATTGAGCTTCCATTAAAAAGCTTGATAAAAAAAATATTGATTAAAGTACAAGAATATTGATTTATCATATCTGAGAGATAATAGAAAGAATATTAATTAAACAATTTTAATTCTTCGTTCCGACTTTTGTTTCCAATATATTAATGATTTAAATATTCCATTTTCTGGCTTAGTATCAGACATTTTTGGATTTTATAGTTGTTGGTTTATTTATACATATAACTGGTTTACTGTAATTTTATATTACATGTAGCACCCTCTCAGTATGTTGTTAAACTATGAATTATAGCGAACCAATACAGTCTGTTTATCCATAGCCTGTTTCTAGTTTTAAATATAGCCGGAAACCCTGATGGGGGATTACCTTAGTGCAACCTCCACAGTGAAATACAATTGATAAACAAAAACATCATCCACAAAAAGCATAACTTTGTAAACATACGTCAGAGTTAAGAAATAAGTGTGGGTTTTTTTTAACTATTATATTTTTTTCTTCATTGACTGTGATTACAATTGTATGTGTCAATGTCATCTACTGTAAATTAAAAAAAGTCTAATACTTACTAAACAATTGTGTATGTAAAGTTTGTGTCCACTCTCTGTCCACTGAAAATTCCAGGAAAGTCCCCAACAGGTTTCCAATAAACGCCATGATTATGAGTTTATTCTTCAATAAACCAAGCAGATAACGATAATCACGAATATTAATATTATTCTGAGAAATTTCATTTGCAATATGTTACTTGTAATTTCGGTCAATCCGTTTTATAACGAATGAAAATTATAATTGTTTTAGTGAAAAACTACAATCAATGCATTTTTTTTTTAGTTTTATTTCGGTGCTTGTCTACTTTATTTAAAATAAAGTGTCTTTTGTTTGTTTGCTTTTATGTTTATTTTTTCCCAACTTCTACTGTTGTGTTTAGCTTGTTATAGAGATTTATCTTTATTCCATCTTACCAATTTGCCTATCTTTTTTGGTAACCCTTTATCTTCTAATAATTTTTTATACCAAATACCATTATATCAATTTATCTTGCATTATTTCTGACTTAATAGGACTTTGTCATACTCATTTGATCATTCAGATCTATGGATTTCTTGTGTCTGTTGTTTCTCTCTCTCTCTCTCTCTCTCTTTCTTTCTCTCTCTCTTCTTTAAATAGATTCATAGGCCACAAATAAACAAATTTAGTTTGTATTAGATTTTCAAATATCAATGACCATTCCATATGCATCAAGGTCTGAATAAATTACAGCTTATTGAACAAACTATTTAAACCTCATCACGTTTTGCTTTAACTCGCCTTTAACATTATTTCTATACTATATATGAAGAATGTATTAGTTTTATTTTCCACGTATGGAAAATTGTCGTTATGCCAGGTGTATATGCATCCGTCTTGCGGATGACTTTGAGGCTAACAAAACAGGGAAGAACTTTTTTTAAGATCGGTTGTTCTTGGTATCGAATGGGTTCCTTCTCTTTGTGGTGTGTCTCTTCTCGTTTACTTTCTTGTTTCAAATCTTCTTTTACTTTTATCAGTAACTGAAAAAAAAATACCTGATCAAAATCAACTAGAGGCTTCTATCAACCTCTTATTTTGACATTTGCTAAATAGTGGATATGGTTTTTAGAACTGATTGTAAGTTTACAAGAAGTTCGACTATTAGATACCATTTACATGATGTAGGGTCATTAAATATTTAGACCGTCTTGCGTGTTCGGTTTGATTACATAGAGAATAAAAAAGAATGCATAGAAAATCAATAAAAGTGTCGTTGTTAATGATCCACACTCAGCAATGGATTTTTCGTCTATCACAGATTTTATAACAGGACAAACTTTCTAACACGTATTTCACCCACCATCCGTTCACTTCACTCCCTTGTTATTGCCCTAGTAATGTACCTTATGGAAATGTCAACCAAAATGGCCCACAGTTCACTGAATTTTCCAAAGGTTTATTGCACGCTCCTTGATGTCGCCATCCTTTCGCATTCCTCGTTGCTTAACGTTTAGTACAGACGACTGTTGTTGAAGTTGCGCCTTGAATAATGTTTTAAACCACTTACTGCAAACTTGTCAAGCCATCCGATACACGATTTATGCAAACTAATCTTCTGGCAATGAAGAAGGGAGCCGTTATTGGGTCATACTTCGCTCTACATGTATTATACACAGGGAAGTAATTGACCGCTAAATGAAGTAACATCAAACAAGCTTTTTAATTTTTTTTTTCGTTCTAGTGAACACAACCTAGTTACATTAATACTAGGTCTACAAAAATGTAGTGGTCTGCATACAGCAAAACATTGCATGAATGACAAGTCGCACTACTCTTGATTGACTGTAAACTATCTTCTGTGGGAGGAATTTAAAAAAAAATGGCGGCAAAACTGCAATAATGAAATTTAACATTTGACAGAATGACTTCGAATGTTCTGATTCGATTCATCTTAAATTTTGTACTGCAATATTCTGGGGAGTAGAATTGGCGTAGACTTATTCTCTTTGGACATTCTGATCTAGGCCTGTCACTGTTAGAATTGGTTTTCCTGTATCTCGCTATCAACTTTGACACTGCACATGTGCTTTGAGCTACCCAAAACGTTTTAGCTACTTTATACGTTGATGAACCTGCTTGCAATATCCTTACAGCTCAAGATCTCACCGTAGGCGACAACGAAGGCCGTTTAGCCATGCTGACGTAAATGTCTTGGAGCACAACGTGCATGTTCGATTTCGATTATCTTACTCTGCAAGGTGTTGTGTAAGGTTAACTGAACACGACATAATACTTGCGTGTTTTATTGGTAGCAGGTTAACGAGAGCTTGTTGTTTTAATATTATTTGGAATTTTTTAGGAATATTTCTGCGTATACAGTCAAAAATTGGTTGACCAAAGAGGAAACTTCACCAGCTTGATCTATATAATATTGCGGGCAAGTGAAATAACTTGTAGTAAAAATAAGTCATATGAAAACTATAATGTGTATAACAATAAATTTGTGACTCTTCTTTTCTTTCTTTCAATTTAAATTTGAATGCCACCGATTAGTAATCATATTGATAAAATAACTCACATCAGGAGTAAATTTTCTTTAAATGCATAATTTTATGCTAATAAAGATTTCAAGAATTTTGTTTACTGTAACTCTTCTTTGTAAGTATTTGGAACCAAAATTTCCATGGTCCTTTTAAAAGGAGGCTGGGTGGTCAACAAATAACATCAGATCTGCCTTAAACTTTGACATATGATAATTTTGGCCATAAACTAACATTTAGTAAAGTATATAAATATTTTAGCTTTAAAATTTGTGCATTTTCCTATATCTTTATACAGAGCTCTTCATCATAAGGAGGTAAATATAGCCTACAAATGGCCACGACCATCCAACTCTCTTAAATTTTAAATATATTTGAATGTATAAATTGATAAAAAAAAAATAATGCTACGTTTGCAATGCATATTCTACTTATTTGTACTGCAAATTAGAATTGTTGAACCATTCTATGCACCGTTTATGCCTAACGGTTTTCTAAGAATGCAATATGTTATAGTTACCGTATACTTTTCTTTTGGTTTGCTTTAGATACCCGATGACATTTTGAAACGCCTACGAGGGGCAACGCCCCGAGTGGGCGTTTCAAAATGTCATCGGGTATCTAAAGCAAACCAATAGAAAAGCATATCGGTAACTTGCTTGTACCATAGCACACCAAAAAGTTGTTACTAAATTTAACATTAGCGGCGAGTCAACATGGCATGAATAAACAGAGAGAGAGAGAGAGAGAGAGAGAGAGAGAGAGAGAGAGAGAGAGAGAGAGAAATAGTTCATTATTTGTAGTACTAGTTTAGATGTATAATAAATAATACATAATAAAAATCAATTAACTCTTGAATTTGGCTAGTCATTCATACTAGTATTTATTTTGTTTTCTGACCTAAATAACAAACTAGTCTAAAGCGTGCTATCAAAAATATATTTGTCATGCACGATTGAACAAGAAAGGGGTATCGCACAAGGAGACACGTGTTCGGTGGTTATTTCGGGTAAAACATGGAGGAAGACGGACTTGATTTCGAATTGTCCCGGGCTTTGGATATTGCAGAGGCAGGAGAATCTTTAAATGAAATGTCGCTTACGCAAACGGTAGAGGTTTATAAAGTGGAGGCTGATGATTTTGCAGATTTTTCGATGCTTGAAGGGTTCGATGTATTTGGTGACAATGTTCAAGATAAAAAGCGGTTTGGGACGCTGGTTGAAGAAGAGGAGATAAAGGCCATTAAAAAGTCAATCGAGAGCAAAAACTCGCGTAAAACCACCAACTGGAGCCTCAGTACCTTCCAAGAATGGAGAAAATATCGAATGAAAATTACCGGGACTTATATTCCTTACTTGGAACAAATAACAAGCGAAACTGAGATGAACGATTGGATGACCAGGTTCGTCATCGAGGCCAGACGTAAAGACGGAAACCAGTATCCACCCAGGTCACTGTACCAGTTGTGCGTGAATCTCCTTAGGCATCTACGAGAAAATGGAAGTCCGTTGAACTTTCTTGATGAAAAAAATATCTATTTTCAAGGATTTCGTCAAGCCTTGAGCGCTAAAATGTCCGAACTCACTGCCCAAGGTATAGGAATCGTCAAAAGACAAGCCGAGCCGTTGTCAGAAAACGATGAAAAATGCCTTTGGGATAGGAACATTTTAGGGAATTCCACTTCCAAGTCGTTGTTAAATTCGGTCTTTTTCTACAATTGTAAAATATTTGGATTAAGAGGAGTCGTCGAACACAGGAACCTGACAATTGACCAGTTTGAACTTCACGACGAGAATGGAAATAAATGTCCTTTCATCATAATAAAAGGGCGCACTAGTAAAACCTACAAAGGTACAAAAATGACTTTACTTAAATTGCAAAAAGTTAAACAATACCATAGTTAATTATACATGTATAATAATTTGCTAATAAATGAAAATATTTTCAATAGATTTTATTTTTAATAAAAAAATGAAATCGGAAAATGCTTGGGTGGGGAGGGGTTGGAACTGTATTTCAAGATTTGTATGTTGGTAGTCATAAATGTGTCAATTGCAGGTGGTCTCAATCAGCGCAACGTTTCACCAAAAGTCATTAAAGCTGAACACCGCTCGTAAATAGGCACTGTCCGCCATATTTCTCTTTCACCACTGCTGTCCCTACAACCCCTATATAAGGCGCAGATCTCTAAACGGTTAATAGTACTTCGCTGTAGAGGTCTCACCTGTGTGGACGTACATCTTGCCTCGCCGTGTTACTCGGTCGCAATGAATTTATCAAATTTTACGCACTTTTTTCCAGCCAGGAGAATACTAACATCAAATGACTTGGTCAATGCATTATTTACAAACAGAATATGCACACAGAATAAGAAATAAATGCATAAAATCAAAAGACCACGAAAGGAATACTACATGATGGCCACGAGTTTCAGGTGTGCAATCGGGTGTAAGGAAATCGAAGGGTTTATATACCAGGTATCTGTGTGACGCGGCCTATTTACGAGCGGTGTTCAGCTTTAAACACATATTTTCGGATAGCGAATTGTATAACATTCATAAAGAGTATATTTGCCATATCCTAAATGACGGTGATTCAACTGGACCGTTCTATAGACGAGCGTTAGACGGCAGAAAATTCAGCAAGCAGTGCATCGGTGTCAATAAATTGTCAACCATGATGAAATCCATCTGTGAAGAGGGCGGGTTAAATTGTAATTTCAGCAATGAACCTGTGCGACGGCGTTGTATCAGGCGGGGGTAGAGGAACAGGAGATTATGGCCCGCACGGGTCATCGTTCGATCGAGTCCGTTCGACAAAAGAGCTTCGGACGACATGCTGAAGGAGGTATCGAGTGTTTTAGAGCCAAAGCGCGTCAAGAAAAGTTCGGATGAACTAACTTCTATCACCACTACAGCCTCCCTTGATCTACTACTCTCCATGGATTTCACCAACTGTACCTTTAATTTCGGTGGATCCGGAATTTAGGAACAAAATGACGTAGATCTGAGTAAACACATGTGTTCGGAATAATTACATTTTTTCAATTTAGAGATAGAATCATTAGATTTTATTTTGTTGTTGTGCCGTAAAAACGGTTGTACATGTTAGAGAGATATTCTCTTTTGAGAAGTGGACAGGCATAGCCTACATCTGGATGTAGGCTATGCCTGTCCACTTGTCAAAAGAGGAGAGAGAGAGAGAGAGAGAGAGTACTGTGAATATTGTTACAATAGATTGTTTAAAATGCCATTTAAAAAATGCAGAACTTTATAATGATTGGTAGTGTTTACTTAATTGTTACTTATTACGCATACTCTACTAATTCTAAAGAAAATGGTATGAAAATGTATCGGCTATAATTTTTAATTTTCTGATATACTTAGTATTTTTAATTTAATGCTGTGATAAAAAATATTCATGTTAAAAGTATACTAATTAAAATTACTTCTGATAAAATATGCAATTAACTTTTTTGAAAGTGAATCTATTGCTATTGACCTTGATGGAAATCTGCATTAAGGATGTTAAAAATTTAATGCAAAATTTGTAACATGGTATTTTTTTTAACCTTTTGTATTCCCATGAAATGGTGTTTTAGAAACATTAAGAAAAAGTATTTTTTTATCTTTTGGGATTTTCTTTGTTTTGTAAGGGGAGAGAGAGAGAGAGAGAGAGAGAGAGAGAGAGAGAGAGAGAGAGAGAGATTTAATTTTGTGTTTATACTGTAATAAACAGTGAATTTTGAGGATTTTTTTATTTCTTTAATAGCTTTAGTGTAGGAAGGCGGAGCTTAAGAGCTCAGGTATAGGTGTATATACCTGCTATAGAAAACTGTGGGTTTGCCATATATACAGAATACTTCAAACAAAGGCAACATGGTGTATAGAGCAACAGCTATGGTACAAGGACTGGTTATTGTATCATTCTACGTTGTATTAAACACAAGAAAGTTTATTACCGTTGTATGAAGTAACAATTATTAAAAAAGCTTTCAATTATTTACAATATCACTGATAATTTTTAGGTTTACAAAACTCCAGTGTTAAGCATTAAGCAACTTTGCATGACAACTAGCACTACTGTCAGAATAGAAATGTGCTAATGGGTTTTTTTTAACTATAGTTTGTTGTTAAATATTATTCGTAAGAGTTATCGTTCATTTCATAAGTCCGGAGTTAAGGTTTAATTGGTCACTGGGTCGTTACGCTGTCGATGTTACTATATTTAGATTGGAATACTCATCGAACTTGTTTGGTCGGTTTCACTGTTTATTAGGGGTGTTGATTGATTGTCGCCAATTAGAGCTTTCTGTATGAAGTGTTTTAGAAAACAACAAGGATGAAATTTTTCATAAATTTTAATGAACAATGTGACTGGTAGCCTTATAATTGGTTGACTGTCAATTAGATTTCTGTACGAGATAGTTTAGAAGTATTCGCGACAAAACAACAAGAATAATTCGATATAAACCTGATAAACAAAGATTACATTTGTTCAAAAGCCATTCACTAATTTGATTAATTGTTTAATTTTGCATCGATGATGAAAATTAATAAATGTCAACGCGGCGGAATTCTTAAATTTTGCACAAATAGTCTAACTAGATTTATCCTAAAATTTGTATTGCAAAATTCTTTTACGCAAAATTTTCGTTGCAAGCATATTTCAAAAGTCTTAAGCAGTTCCAACAGGGAATCTATAATCTATCAACCAAAGATTTGATCGTACGAGTTAACGTTACACTAATACAGTAGCACTGATATCCGATAACTTATCTGACACCGGGGCAAAAAAAGCAGAAATGGCTTTCATTTGGTTTAGAGGACGCGCGAGGAACAGCTAGTGTAATAATACAGACATAAACACTCAGTATTTTGCAGCCAAGTTTTCAGGACCAAAGACGGAGAGCTGAGGGCTTCCAGGCTGCATGGGACTTAATCATCTACAGTCGGTGCACCTCTGGGGGTTGTAGTGGACAAAGTTGAAACAACCACTGAGGATCGAAGGATCCATCTGATCGGAGACCATGATGAATCATATGTCATCAAGATGTAGATGTGTACAGATATACAGGTATGTTTCAGAACTCAGGACATATTTTGTTACCTTCGAGTTTTATTGAAAAGCTCACTGGGGTTAACTTATGTCTCTTTTGCAATTCAAATATAAAATTATTTGATTTTTAATGGAAACCCAGTATAAGTGGCTTGATGACATACTAGTATATGATCAAATAATTTTACCTTAATTTTTGGTTAGTGTAAGAATATTGGAAGGACCAATTGACCTTCTAAAGGTATAGGGTTAACATGACCACTATCAAGTATGATTAGCGTGTATTTGGCCTTGATAGCATACAGTTGTTGTACGCTTGGATCCTCAGGTGGAAGGTCGTCGTGGTATACTTAATATCTATCGATGGAGAGTTCGATTCCATCGTTGGGAGGGCTTTTGAAGGCTTCAAACTAACAACTAATATTTAATAGTACTTTATTAATATTCTCTAAAGGACAAGTTCAATCATTCTGAGGTTTATATTAGATTAAGGAGGTTGGCTCCTGAAATAATAGTAATGTCAATCATCCGAAAACCACTTAGATATAAAGATGGGGACCTAAAATGTTCATTTATTTTATTTGTGACCCATGTCACATGCCATTTTTTGGAAATATAGGGCTCCAAACAGAAATGATAATTTTCCTGAAATATTTGCTAAAATTTGACATAGAAATTGATAATTTGAAGAAATCAAACAAATATTTATAGTTTGAACAATTATATAATTATGATTTTAATACAGTATGAAGTTGAACACAGGTAGTGACTATAAAAGTAAAATCTAAGTCAAAGTTTAAAAATTCTTGCTTTACTGGTGGCTTCAAAGGCCAGTACACAATGAACACAACCACAGGTGTTACAAAATTTTGGAGTAATCAAATTATAACTCAAATAAAAAAAATTATAGTAATGTCATCTTTCCAAAACTTTGCATACAAATAGACATACATTTAATGTCTCATTTAAAAGTAAATTAAGTAGGGGTCACATTCCAAAAATTTGAGATATAGCATGAAATAAGCTAATTTTAGGCCAAAATTGGAGTTAAGTTTTTCTTAACTTCTATGAAATATAAGCTAAATATGCCAAAATATATCGATAGAAATATCAAAATATTGTTTAAATATATTTTTCAGAATATCATGAATATATCGTAATACACAAACTATCTAGAAGTTTGGTCTGCGCTGAAAATTAGGAAGCTAAAGTAACAGTACTCTAAAACTAGTGAGTTATGAAAATTGTTCATTTCCTTCTTGAAAACCTTCCGCCACAAAATATAGTCCCTTACTAAACTCTGTAAAAATGTAATTTTTTAAAAACAATTTTATTCAATATAATTTATTTGGCATTGTAAAATATAAATATACTACTAGAATTAATATGTGATGCAGAATTTTCAGACTAGAGGTGACCCAAAATGGCTACCCAAAACCTAAGGAGCGAACCTCTTTAAGGTTTACTTAGTTGATCAAAAACTTTTAATGCATGTATTTTTTCATCTTATTTGTAGATTTTATCACTTTTAGGGAGTAAAATGGCAGAGAAGTGACCTACATTTACATCTGAACAAGATTGGGATTTTTTCTGAAAGTCCAAAAGCACGATCTGGCCAAACATTCTATTCAATGAAACTGACGTGTGTTTCACTAGAAAAAAATTAGAGACCGTTGTCAATTTCTTTAATAGGTAATTAGGTCATTTAGCCTCGATTTAGACACCTTCTCTGACTGGATATCGATTGGTTTTAAGGTCAAGATCTAGTAA
Source organism: Magallana hongkongensis (assembly GCA_016163765.1). Classification (NCBI taxonomy): domain Eukaryota; kingdom Metazoa; phylum Mollusca; class Bivalvia; order Ostreida; family Ostreidae; genus Magallana; species Magallana hongkongensis. The sequence continues at coordinate 43,041,755 of WFKH01002636.1, forward strand.
ATGATTCCAGAGTGTCTTTTTGATGCTAGAACCATTATGACGTCATAATTGATTTTATGAAAATTTTTCCCGTACTTTTCGGCTTTAAAGGAATTTTGTAGAAAATGAAACAGTTTCTTGACATTCTAAATCAAATCATGAAAAAAGTAATCCCGATACCTATATTCAATTTGACATCATTTTAAAGAGGAGGTCAAAAGCATGTTTGATGTCGTTTTTGGAGAGACTGTAGGCATTCTAGATATATTTCATTAGTAAAAAATGGACAAAACTCCAAGATTTGTTACCTATATCCTTCATATTTCGTAGAAAATGACAGTTCAAAACATGATTTTTCATTGTATTTAACAAAAATTTAGGCCCCGGTTCACCTTATCAAACAAAGTTATTATTATGAAGCATCACTGAAAGAATTTATATCTTGAATTTCATAAACCTGTAGGCACCTTTCATTTACTAGATCTTGACCTTAAGAAAGTTATTTGTTCTTAAAAAGAGACTAGGTTCTCTGCTATTAAAAGAAAGCCAACTCTAATTTTAACGCAAATTTCGAGTGAAATTAAATTGATAAACACAAACTGGCCCATCTTTCAGTTTTCTTAATACTTTGATTCATCATAGGTAGCGCTATGACTAAGCATCCGGTTACGTAATAGTTTTGGTTGCATGACATAAAGTCTAAAGCGTAAACGCTAACCGCTTAAAACTAAATAGTCTACATGACTTCAACTGCATGATACCGAAATAGCATAAATATTTTCGTTACAATTTATTGCAAGGTGTATCCACACTAATGTGTGTAAATCACATAACCAGTTAGATTTATTGATTAAAAGTTACAACAAATTAAAACTATTTCTTTTGAATTTGTTTGTATTGGAAATCTCAAACGTTCAGCGGGTTATGTTTTTTATCTGCAATGATTGATACCTTCATAAAACGTATGAAACACCAAAGAAAGCATTTTATGATGTTCATATTCAATTTTCTCTCTAAACCCATTTTTTTAATAAATCATACTTGTATAAAGTAGGAAAAAGTACTGTTCAATCATTTTAACTGATTCGTGGGGGTCAATGTTCGTGGATATCCAACATTTTTACTGATTCAAAGGGACGTAATTTCGTTTGTAACATGTGTTTTATACAGATTGCCTCTCCAATATATAAACCTACCGACGTTGTCTAAAATAATAAGTATGCGTGCGGTAAAATATAACTCAGGTACGTGGCAACAGAGGGTCAGGGGACACAAACTGGCTCCTCCATTGTTTTTCAAACTAAGTGGAAAAAAATTATAATCATTTATATGAACAATTCATTAGACGATTAAAACATTGAATAAAAAGATACGAGGCGGATGAAGATTTTGAGGATTGGTCAAATTAGTGTTCCCTTTTTCTGCTTTCGAGATGTTGGGGTAGGTCAGCCCCCCACCCCACTTTTGAAACGATGCTTCGTGTCTGTATAACTCCCTTTTTAACGATAACTGCGGCAGTTCTCTTATGCACGGCAAAATTGATAAATGACAAAGTTTTGATCATAACATAATTAAATAATTAAACAATGACCGTTACATCATATTTCACCAAAATTTGTCATTTAATTGTTTGTCCTGCAAAAGAGTACAGCGATCATTGTGAAGGGGTCCTGTGACTTCCTGTCTGATGAAGATTTCCCACCCTCTCACCATTTCCTCAACACCTGTTTTTTGTACACAACAATAGACAGGTGTCGACCCACCAACCCCATTGGTGTGTTCCCGTTTGCACACATTTGATAATTAGGTACAGAACAATGCGTGTGAATTGTGTTTTCATAACAATTATAGTCTGCTTTTTACTTGAGATTAACCTGTATTTTTCAAATGCCTTTTAAGAAGAATAATGAGAAAGTACATAAAAGTTATTACGACCTCAACGTTGGTTTATCAGGGGTGTATTATGTACTGTATGTATTCTTCTTCCTTCTAGGGGGGAAATATTTCACATGGTTGTCAGAAAAAGACCTACGTGCAGTTCGTATATTTAACTTTCGATACATCCGAGACACTGCTGCACGCTACAACCGGACCCTCAAAGCTCAACCTAACCAAATGTTAGCAACATAACCTGTGTTTGTGCGTGCCCCCCCCCCCCTTTTTTTGTGTATATATGTTAATACTTATGCTTTGTCTTATAATTATATGTGTTGCATATGAGGGAAATAAAGTATGAATTCATGAATGAATCCTTTCATTTTGATGATACAATATTATTAATTGTTATATTCAGCCACAGATAAACATGAAGCACTATAGCTACTTATGATTTTTTATTCAGAATGTTAAAACTGGAATCTTACAAATCATGCTAAAAAAAACATCAAGATGTAATATTTTCCAAATTCTTTTGTTTATTATGATACAACACAAGTATGAGTCAATAAGTTCATTATTAAAAACTATTTTACGCTACCATCAGAATATTAAGGAGCTAGTGGAAGGTTTGGCTGCATTTATTTACGAAGACATCGTTATCATTGAGTGCATTCTATTGCATATATTTTTAATTTTTCTAAAAGAAATAATACTTAAGGAAATAAGCGCATGCACTGGGTGTCATCGGCGTCAAAAGGAGGGGTGTTTTACGGCCCGATCGTCCCGATCTATCACTGATATTCCATAATGTTATGACATCAGTCACCAAAAGCTCTTTTAATGACCCCCCATAAAATAAATATATTTCATGATATATTGATCTGCCGTCGAACATTAAAAATTGCAAAGATATTGAAGTTATTGTTGGAAAGACCCAAAATAATACTTTGACAGTTTTAAATGAGAACAATTATTCTGTACTCATTTTACAGAAATAAATGATTTGGTAGCCTAATCAAATTACCAGACGTGAGTCCTGATTTTCTTCATTGATCATTTTTATTGGTAAACATAACATTCATGTTTTGAGAGAAAAGAACTGATTTTTTATTCATTTCGACAAAGAGAGTCAGGATTTAACATATCAAATTAACTTACAAGGAAAAAAAATGGAAACATGATAAATAATGTGTGTTCAATGGCATATTCAAAAGGTATTGGACTATGCATCAATTATGATACAGACTATAGCAATTGAGTAATTATTTTACCTGGACAAAATCCCGTTTCGCACACATTTTTTTCTATCCCTGATTTTCAAACGTGTGCAAAACGAAAACAAACCCGATACCTGATATTTCCCCTGATTCTTCCGGTTGAGTGAGTCTGCACCCATCGACTATTGTCTTGCTCAGACCGTTCTCAGCCGGTTGGTGTGTAGTGATTAGCGCATATACAGGTAAGCTGCAATTTCAAATACGCCATTTTCAATGATTACAGGTTACAAACGAAGGAGTAGATGTTAAAGGGGCCATATCTATGTATTTACATATTTTTTTTCAGTCTATGAATTGTAAATGGAACGAACTAACTTTTGACTGAAAGGAAAATCTAAAGTTTCAAGAAACATATGCAAATGAAATTTTTCTGTCCAGGTGACATATTTATTTTTTATTTGTTTTTGAATGCATCAAAACTACATACTTTTTAACCCATTTTTTTTATTCTGAAAATTTCAATACACGTATGCCCTTCCTCACTTACATATGCATGTAACGTACGATGAAATATACATGTATAATATGTATTAATAGTATATGTGATATTATCTTACCTTCCTCTTTTTCACTTTTTCAATTTCTTTTTATTTTATCAATAGGGCATTCTAATTAATATATCAATTCTAAGTGTTACACAGTAATCCTCAGAGACAGAAAGCTAAGCTGGTGGACCTGAATTCAATGTCACCTTCTAATAAAAAAGGGGTTCGCATATTATGAGCGGGAAGTTATGTATCGTTCATTTGTTCGGATTTAAAAAGAAATTCTTTTGACGAAAGGCTTAAGGGAGGAAAAAATTTCCATTTATTGCAATTGTTTACTACTGGTTACAAATGTGTTGTGATTGCTTCGATAAATATTTTATCTGCCAAACCAGTTTTTATCTTCATGGGTGCAGTTGATTCTTCCCTCCCGGCGTAATTTTTACGAGGCAATAAACTGAAAAAATGTTACTTGCGG
>WFKH01002636.1:43066916-43105038 GCA_016163765.1 Magallana hongkongensis
TCGATAAGTGCCAGTCAATCAATGATCGAACTAACTTTTTAAAAAAAATGGCGGCCAATATGGCTGCGCCCAGGGCTGGAAGAAAATTTTTTAGCCCATAGTACCCCTGATTCAACTCTCATTTTTCACAGATTTTCTTATATATACGTGTTACCATTAATCCTCGCTGCGCTCGGTATTAATTTTAGATAAGTTCATTTGACCAATGGCCCAAGAGTGCAGGTCTGTTATCATGGCGCTAGAATGCACTTTTTGACCTTGCCACAGGAGTATATATAAATGAAAATGTTATTGTTTATGTTCATTAAACTTTTATTCCAACTAATCAGCTTTCTTGCTGACTTCTCAGCAAAGATAAAGTAGAAACATAGTTGTTAGCATAGATATTATTACAATATTTTATCTTTATGATATTGACAAGCTGTATTTTGTGTTATTCCATCATTGTATCAATGTATGATTATACATACATGTACTTATATGTAGCTAATTAGATTAATAAACTATACATACATGTACTTATATGTAGCTAATTAGATTAATAAACTATCCTATTTTTGTTTATTTGTTTAGGGTTAATGTTGTTTGTTACTTTAGCAATTATCAATTAAAGTTATATTTGTATAATTAATAAAAAACAATTAAGAGTAAATGCTTATTTTTGGATAACGTCGGTCCAAAGTGAATACCGCGCGTTAGTAAATGTAAATATTCACCCAATTACAATTACCCGTTACAATGGTCGCAAAGATTTGTAGAAACGTATATTGAAAGAAAATATGACAACCACTGCAGTGTCTGGTAAGAAATAACCAATGAAGGACAAAACAAAACATACTGAAACCCAGCCATACACGTCGTTCAAAAATCCTCGATATTTGCTGAACGTTTCCCTGTGCTGTTCTGTTATATCATCGCACATGCGCAAACCATATACTGTTGTAGATCGTTCGATGACATGGATTTAAGAAAACGGAGAAGTATTTTGTTTTTGTTTTTTTTGTGGGTTTTTTTTGGGGGGGGGTGGGGTTGAGGGTGTTGGGGTTTTTGGGGAATTTTTTTTTTTGGTCAAACTGATAGAAATGGCAACACGTTGTTACTTTCTTGGATTATTTACTATGTTGAATGTAGTGCTCGGATATACAATTACCGTGATGGGAACGTGGTATACCTGTCTCACCTGGCCGATCACCTCGATGTGTTTATACCGTGACGGGTCGCGGGAAATACGGGATCCGCGTTGCCTGTACTGTATAATGCAAACATTATGCATTCTGAATATACACACATGTGTTCGATGTGCACGCGAAGTAAGAGAATCCTATCTGTAGAAAATAATTCGGATACCTTAATATTGGCAATTCTTTTCTAGCTCTTTTATTTCATTTTTTTTTTTCAAATGTATTACAAAAATTGTTCATGCATTTAGAAGTCCGTGCAACCTGAATGCCTCGATCGGAAAGCAACCGACCGTAACTTTCTCGACTGGTAAAAATATACCCAAGTAGCAGTTGAGAAGCGATCAAACATAATATGGCGACCGAATTCCTTTAAGAGTTCATGTCAGCTTTAATGTTGATGGGAAAGATAATGACCTATAAAATCATATTTCTATCCGGCTTATATGGACTTTACTTTTTATGAACAATATGGAAGAGACTTTTATTATCAATATAAATGTAATTTTGTAATTATCGTCCTTTAATTTTGTAAATTGTGAAATTGTATAGATGTCGCTTTATGTTTGTCACATGATTATTGTCTAGATATAAATGCTGATTATCTTGATTTTGGAAGATTCATTGCTTTTTTCAGCTCTGAATAAGAGCTAAGGTTTCCTGAATAAGGAACGCTGAATTAAGTCCTGAATAAGGCATGTTCAATTAGCCTGAATAAGGCTGCGACTATTAACTTAAGAATTCTTAGCCTGAATAAGGCTTCAGCTATTTGTATACCTTTTATTTGATCCTGTGCTGACGCATTTTGCCATTTTGATAGACTTCCAATAAATTCATAAACAACAACTTGTTTTCCTTCAAACAAAACGAACCCAGTAACAATAGATAAGAATCATAGAAAAAACAAATACCTCATAAATTTAAGGTGGTATGGGACACCTCTATATTGTGACGTACTTCCTTTCGAAATAAACAAATAAAATTAAGTTTAATCTCATAAATTTTTTCTTACCCAAAATTGTTAGCTAACAGGTTAGAACGTTAACTACGAATCTGTGAGCCCGCTGGGGCTTTTAAATTGTTTACCTTTAAAAAAATTCTTTAAACATACTTTTTGGTTAAATAGTGTAAAATTTAAAAATCTAAAACGGTGAAAGATGTTTGATTATTATGTACTTTTATCCACAGCAATATCGACAGGTGCCACATACTACCTTAAGAAAATTAGTGTTTGACAATATCCAAACCTGATTCATTTTAATTTGTGCGTATTATCTCGATTGTTTTACACCAGTTTTTGTGCAGTATTTTTTTTTCATTAAAAAAACCCCAGAAACTTTGAAAAAGAAGTAGGTGCCAAATGATGCATTGGCTTTATCTACATTTCATACTTTATACTGAGTCAAAAGATGATGACTTTAATTCAATTACCTTGTTACAAAATAAGATCAAATTTGGATTTATTTTGAGTCATGCTATCACTTTGTGATAATGCATTTTTTGATTGTGTGAAACTTCACAATAACTGAGAAGGCCCCTTCAGTCATATCGGCTAATAATTCTCGAAATTTGGTCAAAACAACCACATCGGCAAGTTTTTGCATGGGGTTTTTAAAAATCATAATGAAATATTAAAATAATTATTATTTCTCTGAAAGGGTCATTGGATATCATTTGTTATTTATGCAATGCTTTTATTTAATTGAAAAATCAGATTACATTGTATACTATCCCAAAAACGCTGTGAGGCCTGGATGGTATATTTCGCAAAATACTGAATTGAGTTCTATGGCGGGGTCAACAGTTACCTTCTTTGTGCTTCTAAGATTTGGAAGTCTCGAGATAAATTATGTGTTGTTTTCATTGTTTCTTTCATTGTAAGCGTAGCTATGGAAGCCCAACCTGGACCAATCAAAATACAAGATGGAAACGGATTGACAAAGTTACAGGCCCCAAATATATCACGGCAACCGTGAAATCGCTCTGGTTGTTCCCCAAAGATGCGATCACGAGACACAAACGTTCACTACTTGATTTTTTTCTCTAAATCTACATAGGCAACCGTGAAATTCCTTGGGTTGTTCCCTAAAGATGCGATCACAACAAACAAACGTTTGATTTTTTGATTGTTATTCTTGTTTATTTTGCATGATGACCTTTTTGAAATTGAAACAAGCGGCCCCTAACACAGCACTGTACAATTATACAAACCATCTTCAGTAAAAATGAATCGATTCTACATCAGATGTTTCAAATTGGTTTTCTTTATTGTCCAAGTTGTTCAGAGATTTGTAAACACACAAAATGACAAATCTAATTTTAAATTACTTTATTTCTATAGTTTTATTCCATAGATATTCTTGCATCAAATCAACTTTCCACACAGAAAATTAAAATACTACTCCAAACAAAGATTTTCCCCAATGCATATCTTACATTTACATTAAATACATCTTGCTTGAAAACATTGAAAAATAGTGTAACACAATGCCAACCTACTGTCTGTACTCCTTTTGATTTACATTCTCAGAGTTTAATAAGTCTGGTACTAATTTTTCAAGCATTTTAGCAAATAATATTCGTCTATTTTGAATAACTTTATATCATGTTATTGCAATGTCTGAAGAAAATGAGAAAAAAAGGTTTTTTGTGTACAATTCTTAACTACAATACGGTTTTTAAAGATGCCCAAAAAGCACAACTAAATTGATTTAATGTACACAAATGACATATGTGCTAACAATAAAATACTGCAATGAAGTAACCTGAATTTCATCTGCTTTATGGAGCTTGCTGGTCAACAAATTAATCATCAGATCTACCTTAAAGTTTTGAAATTTGAATATTTTTTTAATTATATAAAACTCTTCTTTATAGGAGATTGATAGAGTCTAATGTGGTCACGAACATCCAACCCTCTTAATTGTACAAACAGTAGGTTTGCTGAATGACCATCTCACTAACAATTGGAATGATCGATGTAGAAATATACCCAGCTTTGCTTGGCCCACTTTCTGATTTTTCTTTTACACAATGGTTGCGCCTGTGCGTGGAATGTCAAAGGGGGACAACCCTCGTGTGAAAAAAATAATCTGCATGCACAAATATATTAATTTCTATTGTAAATAAGACATACTTTCCCATGCTCCTATGGTCCACTACTATGGCAAGAAGTTTTTAAATAAATAGAGAAAAATTAAAAATCATTTAAACATTTTTTGTACATAAAGAAATAGGTAAAGCATCATCTTTTCATTTCCCCCCCCCAAATACTTGATTGGTCATTCTAATGAGAGTTATTCCCCTTGATAAGTATCTAGGGATCAGTTAAAGAAAGTAAAAATCTGTCCAAAGGAAAGGGAAAATTTTAAGATGCAAAGAAACCTTCATATAGAAATTAAATGCATCCAGAAATGCATGTTATAGAAGTAAATTATCACAATCTGTATATTCACATTGTTATCTGAAAAAAAGTGAGAAGTTTAAAAATATAGCAGGATTTTAAAACTAAATGCTCCTTCTTTCATACCAATCAAGAATATTTTATATATTTCAAATATCAAATTGCAAGAACTCTGTAGTTATGCTCATGTCCCATTTCACACAAAACTTCTTTAATTAAAGCAAATCATTTAGCACACAATTGATACATGTTAAAGTATTTCTAACCAAAAGAGTTTCTCAGTCTCAGAAGTCACTGTCTAGTACTTGTTGTAAGATTAAATCCAATGAATTTATCAACTCCTATGTGAATTAAATCTTTGTACATGTACAAGCTTCTCCCATATAACAAAAAGTTCATGGTTTTCAATTTTCTAATTTCTGTAACCCAATTTTGAGTGCAGTAACAATGATGAAATTGTTTCGTACATACATGTATGTCTGAAAACAAAATTCAGATTTGGACACTTTTAGTACGACAGTGGTCAGAAATGAATTAAAGTGGTATGGGACACCTCCATATTGTGACATACTTCCTGTCAAAATAATCAATAAAATTAAGTATAATTTTTTTTTCTTTCAAAAATGGTTACCTATCAGCATAGCACAATGGGTTAGATGAATCTGTAAGTCATGAGTTTGAATCTCCCTGGGTTTTTAAAATTTTTAAAACATATTTTTTTGGTCAAATACAGTAAAATTTGAAAACTCTAAACCAAAGAAAACATTTTGATTATGATGTACTCTTATCCACATTTAATATCAACAGGTGTCCCATACCACCTTAAGAAACAAATTACAATACAAGAATAAAAAGAACAATAAAAATCTGAATCCTATAAAATTATAATGTTGATGTTTTAAGCAGTACATTTAAAAAATAAAGAACTGATTTGGACTAGAGAGTATGTGAACATGAGGTTAGAGAACATATTCAAGTATGAATACTCAATGTTTGACGAGTTACTGCAGGGTTTTGGATACATAAAACAATACATCAGAAAAAATAGGATTGGAACACGACTTCTGTGTGCCCATCAAAAAATTTAAAGGGTTGTCTGTTTATATACATGCATGTAAATCAAATGAATAGTAAAGAATACCAACAAAGTCTGCATCCAACTGATAATGGGATTAAACATTAAAAATTGCTTGGCAGTTCAAAATCAACAAAATTCAAATTCAATCATCAAAAAATGCTCCCAAAGCCTCATTTCAGTTTTAGAGACACGTAAAAAAAATTTTAAGCTGGGTTAAACCTTCTGAAGATCAATTTATCTCAACAAAACATCACCAAGCATTGTCCAATTAATTAATCTTTCTGATGCTCGTTTATTTGTTAATTAAATGCTGCATGCTGCTAATATATCTAGTCTTATTTTGGGTTCAGTCCATTTATTTATTCTTACAGGGTTTTTAAGAATCAAAAACTGAAATATTGACAAATTTTGCTAACTTATCAATACCCGTGATATGGTTTCAGTCAGCAACAAAAAAAAACCCTTAAGATTTATGTCTTCAAATCATGAGCATTTTTTTCTGAATAATTCACAAATACACAGACATTTTGCATAGTATACATGCACATTTCATACCTACTTACGTTCAAAAACAAAATTAAAAATTGCATCTTTTTCCTTAATACACATACTAAAATCAAATCAGAGCAAATATTTGGAATAATATAGAGTTAGCCCAGGATATGAATTATCATATTTCAAACACTAAAACTATAAATTTCATTTTTTAGATAGCTTCATCTATCTAAAGTTTTGCTTTATCTTTGAAAAGTTTTATTTATCATCTAAGTTAATTTTTAGGGTGGGAAAAACATCATGTTTTTTAAGTAACAGATTAAAAATACTTTGAAAAGTTATTGTTGGTTTAATTAAACAGAAATTTGAAATCTTTTCCAAAAAGAATAACACAAGAGATTTTTAACTTTAACAACTGAAAATTCAACTAATGAAGAAAGGTTGGCAACAATACGTTTGAGCAGATTGAATCTACAAAGTTGAAGAAATTCAATCTCAAATAGATGCTTGATACATGGAATTAGTTATACAACTGTTAAAAAAAGATAAAATACTTAAACACACATCTAGATGGTTAAATCTCAAACAAAACAAAAAATTCTATCACACATTCTCTAGTGTCCCAGTGTCATGCATCATCACCAGTGTTAAAGCTTTCAAACAGTCTGACAAATAACATTGGAGTATCTATCATTCTTCAAATAGCAAAACTTCTCCACAAATGCTAACCAATAACAAAAATTCTACATGAAAACCAGATAAAATACGTCCAAACAGGTAGCTTCTTTTTAAATTTCAGAAACTATATTGCAGTATATTTAATGTATATATACACATCACACACAGATATACACATATAGAGATAATCCAATAATTGTGATCTTTATTTTTCACTCAAGTAATAAAACCCCACTAGATTAAATGTGACCAATTGAAGATGAGAATTATCTACTATATGAGACCAAATTTAAGGGGATATTACATAAACAAATATAAGATTAATACTATAGTACACTGAAAAAATACCATCAATTTCTACCGCAGTCTAGAGAGAAGGAGGATTTTCAATAAATTAAAAATGAATGATGAGAAATCTGAATAATTTTCAATACAAAAACACAACCAAAAGTTGCTAGCTCCAATAAAAAGACCCTAACTATATACATTGTATATAAATAAATTAACAATCAAAAAACTGCTTGACATTGAAATTGTACATCTGAATGGCCTTGCAAACATCTACTAAACTCTACATCCATCTTTTAAACCACTTATGTACATGTATAAATTAGAGTCTGTTTTAAAATTTAGACAGTATTAGTAACAAAAAATATATTCAAAATTCAACAATAAGTTCTAGTCCCTTCAAGACAAACACATTCAATTCTCAACTATCTCTCATTGCCAATTAATCCAAGCACTCACTTCAATCTACTCTACTTCTCATTTCCAATTAGGTCAAGGACAGGTCAGTCAAATGACCTTGACCCATTAAAGATCCAATGACTAGAAATCCAAGCACCAATCTGGATATGCGTATACTGTCTGCAGATCACTGGGCTAAACGACTCAGTTTGAGTTCTAGACCTCTTGACCCCAGCTGAATAAGATTGGTTTCGAGCCACAGACTCACAGTTATCACATGACACTAGAATTCAATATGGCTACCATTTCATGTCTGTTAGAACCCACTTTTGCCTGACACTGCCATCACAAGGCCCTGAAAAAATATACATATTAAATTAAATTATATTATATCTCAATTCATTTTCTTACAACTCTTAAAGAGTCCATCAATTCCCTTTCATATTCTCTTTTAACCAAAGCAGGATAAAAATTTGGAATTTAAGTAAATAAATATTACACATGAACATATCTACTAAAGAATCTAAAATTATAATGAAATGAATACAATAGGTATAAAACAGATCTCCATCTTCTTTCATATAATGAATCTCAAAGAAAGAGTAGAAGTATTAGCTGTTTGTCATTCTCCCCTCATTTCACATACCCACACTCACAAGCCAATGGCTGGTGAGACTGATTTGTTCCCATTACTTGACACACCCACCACACACTTACCAATGGATGGTGCATCCTTGTCATTTGGTCCTGCTGCCCCTAGACACTGCTTACTGTTTACATGTTTCAACTCCAGGGTCTGTAAAAGGTAAGGTTCGTAACATTGAAATAATTTTTTTTTTCAAACTTACGGTAATAATGTTCAAGATTCTTAACAAATTTTGCACATTTTGTTTTTAGTATAGTGGTATTTTCATCATCAAAAAACCTAATATTACATAATCAGTAATTAAGCAGGGACCAAAAGAAAAATAAAGATCTTTTTTTTTTTAAATTTAACAAGAGTATGGATTCATTTGGTTAATTTTTTTTAAAGTCTTCAAAATTTTTATTCTGTTTTTGCTTCACTATGTTTAGGCAAAAAATACATCTTGTAAATTCTTGAACAAAAATTTTTAATTTCTTTTTTAAATTGAAGAGTTTTCTTCCATTTTCAAAAAAGTTTCTCTTTTCTTATTAATATTTGGTTGTTTAGTTTAAATAATGCAAGTCTTGTAAAGCCTATAATTAGTCAAATATCAAAGATAAAATATGATGACCAAGGCAAGCAACCATTAAAAAAATTACACTGCTCACATCCCCCCCCCCAAAAAAAAAACCACAAAAAATTTTTTTGGGGTCCATCTTTGTAGTCTTTAAGCTTTTAGGATAACTTCCTATTTTTGTACCATTTATTTCTATTTTTAGGGGGAACAAATTTTGTACAATTTTTTTTTCTATTTTGGAGAGAAAAAAATTTTGACCCATCATTGCTCCTCACAGTTTACAATGAATTTGGGTTCTTTTTGTAACACACAGAGATGGGTCTTATGCAAAATATCATTATAATGGGAGGCAGCATCACTAAAAACTCTATTCCCATAGCTTAAGGTGTTTCAGTGAAAGTTTAAATATGACACTGACTACCATTAAATAAAGATGAGCTTTTTTTTTTTTTTTTTTTTGCTTCCATTCTGACTAATAAAGGAATAAAGTTTAAAAAAAACAAACAAAAAAACAAAAAAAAGAAAAGAAAATGGGATACATGGAGTTTGTTTTAAATCCATGGATTGCTAGGGAAACTTCTTTGAATCACTTTATGCCAAGTTTGGGTAAATTTAACCAAATAATTCCGAGGTGAAAAACAGACAGAGGACTTGCAAATATTGATCAGAAAAGCTTGCTCGAGTCTTCTTCTTGGTTACAAGTAAGCCATGTTGAATAAACAAAATGGATTTGTATGATATGATACGTTAACAGAAAATTCTTCTTTATTTTTATCCACCAATGTAATCAAACTAAGTAAGTTGACAATGTATTGTCAAAATCTCTATTTTCCCTTCACCTCCAGAAAATATACAGTACTTAACTAAATAAATATTGTACACATTTTACATAGAGAGTGCTGCATAAAGAAATATGTGGCTTTTCCATATTACAGATACATCTTGTAATAAGATTTCTTTAACCGCAGTCCTGTAAAAGTTGACAAGTAAAATCCCATACCCATCAAGCACAAGCACACAAAATCTACCTCCCCTCATCAAAGAGTTGACGTCTATTCTAACAAACAGAAACTAATGTTCTTCATATCTTAAATCAAAGCAACCCTAACTATTCTAAACATAATTATCTTTTCTCTCTCAAAAATCCCATTCTGTAAACAGAGATACCAATTCTTTTCCTAGATTTAAAAATTGGAAATAGCGCTTGATCTGTTGCATATACTTATTATAGAAATACATTTTGGTTAGAGAAATTCAGGAAAATGGATTTTTTCCAAATCCTAAGATCATTTGTAAAACTTTTTTTTTTAGACAAGAACTGCTATTTCTAAAGAAATATTTCAAAACCCTGTAGAGAAATGTTATTTAATGTTGTTGAGTGTATTTAGTTTTCTTTTGTTCAATTATTAAAATACCTTAGTTGCTTAGATGTAAGATAAGACATATCCCACAATGACAGTGAAAAAAAATCACAAACAAAGCAAACACATGGTCTAGTAATCTAATTATAGACACTCAGGAGAGACAGACAAAAAAACAAAAAAGAAAAGTGCTATGACTATCGGGGAGGCATTCCTGGTTTCAAATATTATACATTAAAAAATATTACCGACAGGGGGAATAATCTTAATCACCAATCTCTAGACAGGTGTACAACTTCCTTGAATACAATACAATGCCAAATAAAACTCTGCTTTTCTCAAAAAATATCAATTATAACTTAACCATTTCCATAAATTTTTGCAATAATAATTTGTACATGTATCAAAGATTACAATTTTAATTAATTCTTGGAACAGCATTCCATTATCATAATATTAGATCATATTTTTTTTTTACAGATCATCTCTTTCGATATTTTTCATATTTTCAGAGAAATTCAATCCATTGTGAGTAAACATGCAGTTATACTATTTATTCTAAGCCACAAGCCTCTATTTCCCATCATGCAACACAACTCCTTCCTTTCCGAACCATCTACTAAACCATCTCCTATCCAATGCCAATGCTACTCCTTTCCAATTTTATAAAACATACATAAAAGCAATGGCAGATAATGGCAATAAAGTAAAAGCCGAGCGGTGTGGGGGAGAAGACATATTAATGTTTAGTAAAATCTACCTCTTTAACATAATCCCACTGTCCCTTGCCCGAATCACAGCGTGTAAATAAGGGAGAGTTGTAGCTCGCGTCAACACACAGATTGTCATCCGTGGCTAGTTGCTTGGATCCCGTGTACGCAAAAACCTACGTAAGTCATGCAGAGGGAGACATTAAAGAGAGGCTACCACTACTAACAGTAGTCTAAGACCCGTCGCTACCGACGCTTAACTAAACCAATTTCCTCTCTCAACTGCAGGACAGCCTGATTCTCTTTGTAACTCTTTCCTATCTACAGGTATATGAAAGTCTGTTACTTTTATCTTAGAGCCAGACTTTGGATTCGGGAGGGTTTAGGGTTTCAATGATATCATACTGATTATCAAAGTGCAATTAAGAGAATATCATAATTTCTTCAATGGTTTTCACTGGTATTAGAACATACAACCCAACATCCCAAGAAATATATATATGTAGGAGGGAAAGGTTTAAAGTTCAAGCTTGTGCAGTGAGAGAGAAATAGGTCATGCTGGGGAAAATTGGTCCACTGGGCTGAAACACTAAAAAATATCAGACTGAAACAAAAATAAAGATTAGAAATAAAAACTGAATTCTCCAACTATTCTCATTCAAGGTACATGTAATACCTCAAATACCTTTCTTTCTCTCTTCCCCAACCCCCCTCCCCCCTTAAAAAAAGATACACAAACTACACAAACAAAAACAGCCATGCTACAAAGTATTAATCAGAGAAACAATTGGAAAGTTCAGCTTTTAAAAGAAATACACAGATAGTGTGGAGTTATCCCCCTACATTGCACTCTTCAGCACCAGGAGATATGTTTACCTGACGATCATACTCCCATTTTTGATTTCCCCCTAAACCATGACACTGGAATAATTTAACTGGTCCGTGAAGCGAAGAAACATCTAAGCAGACATCGTCCGTCTGTAAAGCTTGCTTTTTTGTATATGAGAAAATCTGCAACACAAGTCTCGGTTAATGCTCATAGAACTTCATAATTATTTTTGCTATGGTAAATTGCATATATCTATACACTTTCATCACTTCCTTGGTAATAACTACTTTGTTTTTCACTTTTAGACATAGATTTTATTAATGATACAGAATCCAATCCATAACTTGCTATTTTGGATCTATAATGCATTGGTTAAGGATCAACAATGCATAACGGTTTAGGAAACTGAACTAATTTAATTTGTTTTATCATACTGATTCCTCGCAATATTGTTTATTTTATTAGTTTGATAGTTATAAACATTTTCAGCCAAATCAGGTAAAATATTCCAAGGTTAAACAACCAGATGTTCATTCCTTCTGTACTTCATTACCAAGAATGTGATAAATCTACTACATACCTTTCCACATATCACAACTTTAAAGCGCTTGAGACACCAATATCTGCCTAGAAGGTCTGAGACCTAGCTAAGGACTGGTATTGATGTGTCAGCATAACATCAGGTGTGATATAAAGAAAGGTAGGTACGATCATCTTAATTACCATTGTACATCCCCATTCACAAATAAGAATCATCAATACATTTTCAGTTGTAACCTGGTCTTAACTAATACATGAAAAGTTTATGAAGTCAGTACTTCTCTTCATTGTTAAAATTTAAGAGAAAAACAAATCACAGGGAATATGATTTAAAATTCAGTGAATTCAAAACTACTTTTTCTTAAAAAACAGTTTTCATACAGTGTATTTCAAACTGATCTTGACCTTCTTTGATATATATATATATATATATATCACGATGCTAGATTCTTAGCATAATTTTTTAAACAAATCAAAGAAAATAAAAAGCAAAACCATAATTCTCCCTTATTTCTTATACTTTTAAAATTGAAGCCATCTTATTCAAATAATAACAAGAAAATGATAAAAATATTTATGAAAATTTCTAAAAGGTATTGAAAATAATGGTACATTAAATCAAAATAAATATATGAATATTCTTTCATTCAATATCTATAAATTCATCACAGATATTTTTCTTTCCATTGATTTCACATTCAATTAACATGAAGTACTGCCATGACTCTATGTATCTTGTAATAGACTGGTTCTCTGACTAACCTGGTTGCCGCCCATTCCGTGACACTGAACCATGCCCACTTTCTCTCCACTCTTACGGCCCATGCTGTCTATACACTGCCCTGTGGCCTTGTTCCTTATCTACAAACACATTCAACAATAAGTACAATGTATGAGGCTGTCTGTATTGCAACTGGGTTTTTTTAATTTTATTCTTGCAATGCATTTTATTACAAGTTTTTTCTTATGATTCTAAGGGGAGATAATCGTCGTGAAAAATGAGCAATGTATTGTATTACAAGTCACTTCTTATCATTGTAAGGGGAGATAATCATCATGATTTTTTTAAGAGTTATCTATTCATACATTATATGCAGTTTCATAACTAATACTGTAATGTTAAATACCTGGGCTTGTAATTAAACATAAACAAACAAGGCCTTGGACAGAACCACAATAATGGTTAACTGATAAAAGGTAAAAAGCAGACAGAGACAGGAACTAATCAATTTATGGACAGTCTTGTTTGGCTATCATACAGTTCCTGTCTAACCAAAAAACAGAATTTAATCAGCAAACTGATGACAACATTCATTTACATGTAAAAAATCAGAATTGACTTCTCCCATACTCGATAATATCTACAACTTCCAGCAGAGCTGGGAGAGTCAACAGCACTGTATTGCTACACAGATAAACACAAATCAGCCAATACCTCTCCCAGGGCGTGATACTCCACTGGCATCTGTGACTCTGGGTACACGTTCTGTAGGTACCACTTAAAGCTTTTACACTGCAGCTTCTCTCTCAGTGCCTTCCTCTCCGACACATCACCATAGCTCGTACTCCTCACACCTACAGGAGACACAAAAAAATATGTGTGATTGCAGGTAAATTTGTGTACATAAAACTGTGCTCAACAGAATAAAGAGAAACCAAATGTAGGACTTCATATATTTCTGTGAATTAATGAATTCTGCTAATTTATAATGTTAGTACCAAATCAGAAAATACCCAATCAACCAAATGTGTTTGGCTAACAATACAATACCCCCTCCCCAACCCCTTGCATAGTCACAGTGTTTTGTGCCTAATCTAACTACTGTTTTACAGCTAAACTTATGATGAGGTTTATAGACGGAACTTAAAGGAAGACAAGAAGACAGGAACAGTATGCTCCCGATTCTTTTACCTTGAAATAAACAGCACCACCATTTTTAACTAGTTAAATGGAGACTTGGATAAAAAACCAGGTTACCTGACTTTTAAAATCAAGATCTTTGATCTTGAGACTATGACAAATTAAACTAATTTATTGTGGAGTCCTGGCCATCTTAAAATGAGTAAGCTTTTTATAACTTTAGGAACCAGATACCTTATCTATAGGCCAGAAACTATTAAGGAGGCTCAGTGGTCAACAAATTATCCATCAGATCTACCTAATATTTTAGGACATGATTTGTTTAGCTATAAACTATTATTAAGAAAAGAAAAAATCCATACATTTTAACTTTTAAATTTGGGTATTTTTCTATATTCTTATATAGAGCTCTTCTTCTAAAGGAGATCAATACAGTCTAAAAATGGCCACAACCATTGAGCCCTCTTAAACAGATTTATACTTATTTGATAGTGGTGTTGGGTTTCTCTTACCAGGATTGATTTTATAGAAGAAGTCCTTGTATTCATCCATCCAAACCTCCACGATTCGCTGCGTGTTGTGGTTGATGATGCGAGCCACGCCCCCTGGCCAGGAGTAGGGCGAGGTCTTCCTGAACACATGACCCACGCGGGAACAGGTCACTATGTATACCTTGCCCCCGCACATCCAAACCTACAAAGGAAAATGAGGTAAATTTGGCAGAAATCACATTATAATGCTCTCCACCCCCACCACAGTGACTTATGAATAACCAACAAAAATAAGTTCTTTTTTTTACAATAGCCCATATTATTTTTTTGTAAAAGTAAAATTATGGTCCAGAAAAGGGACATACAAATTCCAATTTTATCTTTCAGAATAACACTTTTAACAGCTTATAACTTATGAATAATCTTAAATTGCAGTCTAGCAAAAACTAACGTCAGACAGAAAAGAAATTGATTAAGGTATTTTGTGAAAAATCAAAACTTTCTTCTTACATTCAAATGATTTTTTTTTAATTTCTAGTATTTAAATCATTAAAAAGTACAAACCCTGAATGACATTTCTAGGTTTTCTCCTCCCCAGATGTCCATTCCCTCATCATATGAACCAACTTCATAAAAGTAGTCCCTGTCTATAGAAAACAACCCCCCAGCCATGGTCGGTGTCCTATAGAAAAAAAAGAGAGATCAATCGTAACTTTACAAAACAATACATTACTGAGAATGTATACAATGTACATATTTAGGATAAAAACATGTATCCTTGAAACAGTGATTTTCACTTAATCTACAAAAGTTGACGCCCAAGAATTCACATATCCTTAAAACAGTGATTTCTACAAAATGCACAATAATTATATTGATGCCCAAATTTATATAAATGAGAACTCAGTCCATAGCCACTCACTTTGTGGGGTTGCTCCGGTCGCCCCCTCTCCTGTCTAGTTCCCTCTGGGGGACAGGGTACCAGCGGAAGTTCAGCTTCCAGTTGAAGCCTCCCCAGGTCATGTCCGAGCCAGTGATGTACTCAAATGAGTCATCTCCGATGACGTCAATGATCGGACACACCACAGCAGTTCTGTGTTAATCAGAGACAAAACATTATCTGTCAATTTGGTATCAAATCTATGCCAACTGGTTGAAAATTCAATTTCTGCTAAATGTTATACACATTAACTGAAATACATTTCTCTGGCCTAAATTTTTTAACAAATGGGTTTTTATCTACATTTTATCAGATATAAATCCTGAAGAGATGAGTTAGTGTTTTGTAGAGTCTGACCTGTCTTTATGGATTTCATACAGCAAGGGTTCTAGCCACCCCTCGGTACACTCACAGTGAGCGTCTAGGAAAGTTATCACCTTCCCTCTAGCTTGTTTGGCACCTGAAGAACACAATCAAAGACTACAATAAAATTATAACAACACAAATTACTTAAAAGTTTTCTATACATTTTTTTTTTGTAAATGAAGAACTGTAGCTTTATCCCATGTCAACCCAAATTTTCCTTTAGAGAAACAGATCTGCAGCAAATCAAATACATCTGCAGTAAATCAAATACAATGTATTGGATGTCATCTATGTGATTTTAGGTTGTCTTTTTCCATGTACTGCACCGAGTTCTTAATGGAGTCTGCCTAATTCAACATTAAGTACACTTTCTTTCTTTGGATGTGTTTGATTTTATTGTTTCAATTTAAAGAGTGGAGTACAAAATCATTATCACTCATTTAAAGGACACAACATCAAATGTATGATACGTTTGTTCACCAATTTGAACAAAAACAAATATTATAACTGTTATGATCAATAAAAAAGAGAATAACTTAATAACCTTGGCATCTAGCAGTCATTCTATTTGACCTTGACCACTAAAGAGGAAGTTGTATAGATTAAAGGTTAAATATAAGGAAGTTACATACTACAGAGGTTAAATAGAGAGAAATTGTAAAAATGAAAGGTAAATAGAAGAAAATTGTATAACTTCAAGGCTAAATAGAAGGAAATTGGATAGTTAAAGGTAAGAGAAAAGAAACTGTATACAGAGGGAGATAAGGAATGCCTTAATATACTTTTCCCTGTATTTTTGATTTTTGGCATATAACACTGTTGAATAGTCTTTAAATGGAATCATAGATGATGGAACTTTTGAAGGAATCTGGTTCAAGGTTGAAACTACACTCATAACAACATGTCTACACTACTCTGATGTGTTACCCTTATTTTCATATCTTGACCTAAATAAATGACCTTGACATTTTCCACATGACCCTGACCTTTTAACC
This sequence comes from Magallana hongkongensis, assembly GCA_016163765.1. NCBI lineage: Eukaryota > Metazoa > Mollusca > Bivalvia > Ostreida > Ostreidae > Magallana > Magallana hongkongensis. The sequence continues at coordinate 43,083,731 of WFKH01002636.1, forward strand.
TGGCTCTGATGAGTCCTGTCCTCTCCTCGGACCTGATGACTCGGGTTGAGACAGGTAAGCGAGCAATGTACTCCTCCAACTTCTTCCCAAGCTCCTCTGAAAAACGATGGAAGAAAGAGTGTCACTGGTAAAGTACAATGATGACTTAATAAGAGAGAGTGCTTTAAGACAATAAATGAAAAAAAAAACCCAAATTTGTTGCTGTATATTGAGAATTAAAATATTTGTGTATACTAGCATGAATCATTCTGATTTGTCAATATAGCCTTAGGATGTGTTCCTTGTATAAAAGGTGGGATTTTTTCTTTTCATTTCAAACATTTAAAACAAGATGAATGTGAATATGGATTATTTTAGAGAATAAAATGAATACATATTTAGGATAAAAATATTCTGAAGAGATGTTATTAAAGCCCTGAAGAGACTCAATTTAGACTCAGCAAACTAGAGAGTTATTGATTAGAATAAAAGGGAAATCTGTATTTAAAACAATAACAATGTGAAATTCAATCTCAGGCTCCCAAAACTAAATCTTCTTTCAGTTGTAAAGTTCATTAGGAAAATCTATGACAAAAAAGAAAAAGCAGTCAACCCTACAGAGAGTACAACTAGATCCTAACACGCTAATCGTCTAATCCCTCTACAGTACCTCTTTCACTGGCATCATCAACTAATAGGATTTCGTTAAGCAGCTCTCGCGGTGAGCGGTTTATAATACTATGAACGGTCCTGAGGAGGGTGGACCAGGCCTCGTTATGGAATACAATCACCACGCTGGTGTCGGGAAGCTCCGAGTTGGGGGGATAGGACTTCCTCTTACATCTGAAAGAAGGCAGACAAAAGTGATTACCTTGTAACTTGAAGTACACAAATTACAGTGGAAGCTCTTGTGTGACAGTGTTTCTTTTAAATTTAGTTTAATTCACTATTGTGGCAGCTTTGTTTTAAACTGGTTAAAAGTACAGGGCATTGTGACAATTCTGAATTCAATTATCGTGAAAAATCAATAAACAGAGACAACTGTCTTTTGTGACATTATGACAAGAAATTTTTGGGGATTTTTAATTATTAAGCATTTTATACTGTAATACAATGAAAAATATTCCAATTCTGCTACACCATGGTATTCAGCAAACCACACCCCCAGACCCTTCCAGATGAGATCTACGAGATTAAGAAGAAAGAGTCCTTACGCATCCATTCGGTAGTCTGGAAGTGAGCGGTTGAGCGATATCATGTCACTTGCCACCAGATTAAACTGGTTAATTTTGAATTTCTCCTTGGACTCGGCCTGTCTGTCCAAGGGGATCACCACGGGTTTCCCCATCTCCCCAGGCCCTGTGGGGAGCCTCTGTATAATACCTGCAAGTAAAATCGGCATTTACGAACAAAATTATCATTCCTTAATTTATAGTATCAGCATGCTTTACCTGTCTGGTACTCTCTGTCTAATACCAGCAAGTAAAAATTAGCAATTAGAACCATTTAACAAGACCTTGGACTTTCGGTAGGATGTAACTATCTTTTTCTTGCATCAAAACAAGTTAAAAGTGATGCTGGTTTCAAGTGAAATGTACACAGATTGCAGTCTTAGCTCAAAAGCCAGACAAATCTTGTTGATTTCGAAGAGCCATGGCTGAGTGGCCAGCAATGATATGTCACATTGCTGTTTGACACAACTACCCAAAGTCCAAGCTCCTGTTAAAATGGTTCTATTTTCAATATTGTCATTCCTTAATTTCAAGTATCAGCAAACTTGCTTTATTAGTTTGCTGTGGGATCATTTAAATTTGTGATGGCAACTTTTCATGAGTTGTCCTATCTACACAAATGTTTACACCAAATTCATACCGTTATAAATTAATTTTGTAGATAAATGGTATTGGATTAAAGGAATTCACAGACTCTGGAATTCAAACTGTAATGGACACTGACACAGATTACAAGTTTTCATTAGGCAGGTTTTTATGTGCTGGTGTAAAGAAATTTTCAAATATAACGAAGGCTGCAAACTCTTCTTCCATGTTGGTATAGAAACTTATAGAAGTATAGCAACAACTATAGATTCATATTAAATTTACATATAAACATATAAATGACACTAGTGTAATTACAAATATTGTTAGAATTAATAGATCTGTAATTGACCTGTATCTGATCAACTCCTCTCCCCAATCCCCACCCCCCCAAAAATTCTGAATATCCCATGTACATGTAGGGAAATGCCATTCAAATTGCATCTTACTTTTCTTGATATTCAAAATAGAACATATTGTCTACTGAACAATTTTCAATCTAATTAAAAATTGAAAATAGTGAGACTGCACCTCTAGAAATCGCTTGATCATGCAGTCTCGTGGTCTCAGATCAAACAGTAACAGTTTTAACTACGTTACAAAGGGTTAATGTAGCACACTTTGTTACTTTCACCCACTGGCACTGTAAACCATTTTGTCCTGTGTTAAATTCATTCTACATGTAACTACCTTCTGAATTGCTCCGTTTTGTGTGTGTGCGCGAATGAGATACTGCAAAATAAAACATGGGGAAAATAACCCTTAAAGCAACAGCCATTTTTATTTTGAAAATCTTGCCATTCTGCTGCCTTTCAAAAGGTAAACAAAGGAGAATTGTAAGAGGGAGAGCACCCATACACCACAATTTAAAAGAATAAAAATAAAATGAAGACAAAATTAAGGGTGAAGCCCATCCACCAAAGACAATGGGGTTCAGGTCAATTCATTCAAGAATGTTCATCCACCATCGGGCATTGCAAAAAAATTCATATCCTCAAACCTTTATTTTTGACATCCACTTGCTGGGTCTTAATATGCTTTGGTTTGAGTTTAGGGACATACATAATGCCCGGGCCTGGTGTGACAATTTTGTCATGATCCTTAGACTTGGCACCTTCTGCAATTATTGACATTGTAGCATGAATTTATACATTAGTGAACACCAGGTTCCAAAGTTGTTCAGACATTTTGGGTTTTTTTTTTTATCCAACTGATGCTAAATGAACACAGACCACCTTATCAGGTGCATATAATCCTGACAATTAGTATTCATTTGGAGACCATGTATCAAAAATTGCATTATCAAATACACTTATCATGCTTATCGAGGCCATCATTTAGGCCTGTATAAAGGTGTATGATACAACGAAGAAAACCTAAGTTTTATCACTCAAAATCAGTCATTTCAATCTTAAATGCTATTTGTACCTACCAAGCTGTATGTGTCTGTCAGAAAATGAAAGAGTGCATGATACTGAGAATGAAAAGATGTCTTATTTGAAGAAAAAAGTTTTGAAGAAAAAAAAACAAACTCCGAATCTATTACTGAACGTGCTGTTGTTTGACAAGGCTGATTAACAATCAGATTGGATATTGTTTGTTTGATTGACAGTTCATTATTACGTGGGTGGAGTGACATACAGGTCTATAGATTTTCAACAGGTGTATACCCCTGTGGGAAACATTACTAGACATTGGCCTGTTAATGTATACATCTGCATGATCATCTGTCCTAATTTATGCACCTCTCAAAATACAAAACAAATATTGCCTCTTGGGGAAAGTGATGCAATGAAATCTACATTATCAATCAGTTGGTGGATCTAGTAATGTATTACAACTGACTATGTAATATTAAATCATATTTTCATACCTCAATAGTATGGGTTTTTTTTTATATTTTCACACCCTACTAAAAAATAATCAGAAAGTATGATATTATTATATTTTCATATCCCTCAAAAACAATGATCAGAAGTGTCATGTTTTTAGGTTTTGTCTTTTTTTGTGTTGACATGATCGTCCTTTTTAGCATATATTCAACTGATCTGGTTGCAAAATGAAAGGCTTGAAAGCAGTTAATATACTCAAAATTGAGGAAACATAATGTACCATTGCAAAATAAAATAATACGTATAAAACTAAAATATAAAGCAAAAGAGTGCTGGTGTAACATATCATTTTCCATTGATCTTTATCCTACTATTACATATGTACACTCTGACAGAATCTGTCATCAAGATTTTTCTCTTTCTCCCCTCTCTCTCTCTCTCTCTCTCAGCGCTACATCTCATTCTGTATAACTTTAAGTTAAGAGTTTGATAGGAATCCAACACTGTGACACACAATGCATCATTAAGACATCTTTCTTACTGAATATCTCCCTACCCTTACATACGAGTTTCTATAGGAATCTCTCTATCTTTCCTCTCTCTCTCTCTCTCTCTCTCTCTCTCTCTCTCTCTCTCTCTTTCTCTCTAAAAGTTTCTCTACGGAGAGTACTTGAGGAACCTATCTCTCTTATTTCTATCTTAAGGAACCTTTCCTCTCTTTCTCTCTCTCTCTACCTTTAGGTAACAGTTTCTCCAGGAAGCCGCCGCCGTCCTGCTGCTTTTTTGGCTCCTCCTGGTGGTCCTGTTTACAGTTGGTGTTGACGCTGTTAGCCGCGCAGTCCGTGAAGTACATCAGTATAAACACATCCAAAAGGAACCACACCAGTGAGGTGGCTAGGATTATTTTGCAGTAATGGAGTTGCACCCGGCTGACCATTTTGATTTTTGTTTGAAATGTCAAAACAAACTTCTCACTACCATTCACATCCTGAAATGCAAATGAATGAAGTAATTTTCATACAAAAGAAAAATTTTAGTGATAGTTATCATGTGGCATATTCTGTCCGTTATGTGTTTTTACTGGTTTTCAGTTTACATTTTAACAAAAGGAAAAAAGAGAAAGATCAAAAGATTTACTTGAGATGCATAACAAATTCAGATTAATAGCCCCTAAGTTTTATTACATACATCTGAATTAGACCGCCTTTGCATGAATGTTTAAGTATTTCATCAAGTTAACAATAAAAAATTGTCACAATAATCTAACTCTGTAAATGTATAGATTATTTCATTTTAGAAGAAATTTCTCAATGTTACATATATACTGTATCTCACACATAATGAGATAATGTAGCATATGTACATGTGAGATAAGCGATAAAAAAACATGTTACAAAATATTAATATTCAGCTGACAACCTAAGAAATCACATGTTGAGCTTAATACTGCACAATGGTACATATGAAAGTATTCATTTCTTTAGTTTAACCATATCTAATCTTTTTTTTTTAATTCAACACTCTGTCTCAATTAAGCTTGCACAATGATACAGCTTAGAATAGATGACTAAACAATTAAGATTCAGGGTTTTTTTGCATTCTTAGTTATTTGGTTATAATCTGACAGAGGACCTGTTGGTTTCCTAGATTTAGCACCAGCTAACCTTATGTCCAGCTCTACAGATAACGTCACTCATAAAAAAAAATACCATAACATTCAAGATTTCATATGCTTTAAAACTATCTCAATTATATCAGGTTAGTTTAACCAATTCTATTGAACTGTCGAGTTTTCTTCCATTTAACAAAGCCAAATATTGCACTTGAATAGTGAATTTTTAACACCACAGGAAAAATTTCGTTGAATCGAGTGCAATTTTATTTCCTTCCTGTTTCTTATTATGAAAATACTAATACATTACATACTGACAAGAATTCTTGTATGAATGGGGGATAAAACTCACATTTTATAAAGAATTTCCATTCACTCTTCCATGTCTGTTTTTTATCGCTCACGACCATTAATGACAATACGCGTGCATTCTTACGCGACACGCTTGTCACTGAAGACAATCAGCCGAAATTTATGTCAAATAGGCCCGGTCGGGGATGATCGATAAAAATGAGCAAACTTGCAGAATATCTGTGTTGAGCTCGTATTCTAGAAACCTTTTACAGATCTTCACTTTCCGCGGGAAAATTTACACCTGTAATCAATATGCAACAGCTGTAATCCACACAGAAATTAAATAAAGTTATCGTACTGTTCATCCACGTCTCACAATTTGGTGACACCGGAAGTGACGATACATTTTTAGATAATACGATCTTAGTTATTTCGTAAAGTTCATTATGTCCAATGTATATTGCTTCTACACGAATTTAAGAAAACATGTAAATTTTATATATAAGGGAACTTTGTGTCTCCCATCATACTGATTCAGGGGTTGATTTCTATTTAACCCAACAATAAACCCAAAAAATCTTGTTATTGTAAACTTCTATTTCCTCTTTTCATACATAGCCTGCCGAAAAAAAAAGAAGTATTTTATTTCCAATGAGCAATAATAAATGTGTGAATTATTTCAATGTATCTTTTTATCTAAAGGAGTTTAAATTTATTATAATTTTTATAATATCAAACATCCGATATTCTTTATTTGATTTTAAAACAAATACCCAACGATTATTTAGCTATAAAATTATTACGCTTGCCCCGATCAATTCAACAGTAATTATATATATATGGGTATAAAAGAAAACTACTTGTAATCTAAGAATACCAAGGTTAAATGAATATATAGGTTCAAATATTACAGTCAAATTAAATATTTAGGGATATGTATATTAATTTACTTTCAATTAGATTGGCTCAGTTATTGCCGGAAAGCATGCGCGGATCTAGGGGGTGCCGGGTGGGTCAGGGTGTTCCGGAACCCACCCCCTAGAAAATTCAAATTTTTAAACTCACAAAGTAAATTTACCGAAAATAGGCCTTGGATCCCCCCCCCCCCCCCCCCCCCAAAACAAAACAAAAAAAGAAATTTGCATTGATCCGCTCATAGGAAGATATATGTAGGTTTAAACATAGTTGAACATATGTAAATTTCGCGTTCTTTAATAATATTACTTGAAAAAATGTCAGAGCAGCTAAAATTATTCACCGCATCTTTTTATACTTGTGTTAACGAATCAAGCCAGTATCCCTTAAGCGATCTTTAATTATATAATTGGTGTAAAATTAACAAACCACGAAATGTCAGCGACTCCATCGTGTTTTGTTTATATTTCCCTGTGTGGTCAGGTGCCCTTCATCTAATTCATTAAATATACACCTCGTACGTGATTTACACACACGATTGTCTAATTAATGAAATGACTGACAGTCTTCATTAGATTCTCAGTGTCATTAATTTTTTTTCGGTGAAGAAGGAACTCATTAGAATCAATATTTTCACGAAACATGCATCTTACAAAGTCGATCGACAAAACTAGCATTTATCATGTGTACCTTATGTATATCTTCTTCGTTTTTTGAAATATAATAGTATAAATCACTTATTTGTGCTGCATGCATAAGTGCTATAAGACGTATGTCTTTCGCAATAAAGAAATTGAATTGAATTGCATCTATGCATGATTCAAAGGCCCACGGGCAACATCACTAACCTGATCAATAATTCAGTCTCATTAAGTTCAAAATTATACACTTCTCTTAAAATTTAATATTCCGTAGAAAAACACTGAATTATTCCTAAGAGAGAAAAAAAACCCTCGTGATATTTAAATAGTAATACTGGCATCATTTGGCAATTAAAACATATACCTTATATTTTTAGTTTTAAAAATTATTTCTCCTTTTTCTTAAGACTCATTAGATTAAAACAAGTGCACGTGCTTAGTTGGGTATTAGTTGTTAAGATATGGTTTACAAACAAAATACGAAACAGAATAGTTAGTACAAATAAATATACAATTAACACAAGTTAAAAATCTTAGATAACCAGGTTTAATTGTTCCTTTTGTTAAAAAGAACCGGAATCTTGTGTACTTCTTTTTTAACTGTCCTTAACTGAAGCAAGTGGAAATTGGTCGTATAGTTGTCACAGTCTAGTTGAACTGTACAAAAATCATACAAAGGAGTAGATTTTTATTTACACCTGTAATTTTGGGTCTGAAAAATAAAGAGGGGAAAATATCTATTTAATTGTGTAGTGTAGGTTAAACAGCAAATTTTTCATTTTCTGGAGAAAATTTTAATGAAAAGCCTAAAGAAAGGTAAAATCCAATGTCTAAATTCATGTAAAGTCATGACGTGGATTAAAATGAAAATGTCGTTGTAAACTTCGTTTATATCTCCATATTCCTATATTTTCCACACAGGTGTTGGTGTTGTTGATAATGTTTGTCGATCTTATCTTTGTTGTAAAATGGTATCTACTTAATAAAACAAGTTTTGCCGGGTGAAATTAATGATCCGGATGAAAATTTGAACTGTTTAAGAAATGTAGCCCTTCATTTGAACATTACATAAAAAATTACATAAAGTTGTTGTGCGCCATGAAACTGGCTTAGAGGTTCTAGAGTAGAATTTAGGACAATTTAAAGAGAGAACAGTCACAGCCATGGATTCCAAATAAGCGAGGAGCGCGAAATAACGTCACATGAAGACTTCGAATCAATCAATGCTCGACTTACTTTGATATTTAAATTTTCCGTTACCACAAATAGAAAATGGCGTTCCGACCGCATGACAAGAGACACAGAGAGATGCAAGAAGATGTTAAGCCTCCAAACAGTCGATTATTTATCTTATGCGGCAAAGGAATAAGAGAGGAGACATTTAAGGATGCTTTTGAAAAGTTTGGAACCGTGGAGGATATATGGATTGTCAAAGACCGCAGAACAAACGAGGAGAAAGGTGGGAAATTTCTATTTTCGTTTTCAATTACTGTACATAAATTATGTTATTTCTTGATAGTTTCAAAAAAGATAAAGCGTTGTTAAAATCTAAGTAAGAATTTTTTGCTTGATATTTTCATGACAAATTAGATTCGCATCTTTGATTTTCATTTTAAAAATGATGTTTTTGTAAATTGTTATTTATTTAAACTGTACATAACACAGTTTGAATTTGTTACTAACAGGTGTCGTTTACATCAAATTTTCCAAGGCATCAGAGGCAGCTCTAGCTATGGAGGAAATGAATATGAAGACTTTGCCTGGTCACCCCAAACCACTCAAAGTAAGTGTTAAATATAAAGGGGCGTGGGGGGGGGGGGGGGGGGGGGGGGAGGAGCTGCTGTTGTATGAAAACTCTATAGGTTCCCAGAATTAGGGCTGGGATGATATATCGAAATATCGATAAAATCAATCTTGAATTAGTTTGATACGCGTATCGAGACGTTAGCGGCAATATCGATCTTGAAAACAAAATTCCCGCCTTGTTTATATTCTTTGATTTACTTTCAATTTTTAGCCAATGAGAATGCACGATTTTCTGTAGGTAAGCCCGGGACTGTAGTGTTATGGAAAATGGCAACCGAAACAACACGTGAAAACTCGTGGGTCTCCCTGGACACTCCAACTATAAAGTTTAATGTGTGGGCTCATTTCGGATTTCCTGTTTATGACAGCATTCCAAATAAAAAAAAATTTACAAACAAATAACGGTATGTCGCCATTGTAAAGTAATGGTCCCGTACAATGGTAATGCAACAAATATGCGTGTGCTGGACATACTGAAACTTATTTTTAAAAAAAACCTTTAATAAATAAACAATGCATTTCTTTATTTTTTTTAATCATTTGTCTTGAGACATGTGAGACACGTGTTCTTCCGTTTGTTTGCCTGTGACCGCAGGAACATAGAAAACAGTATTGTTTATAATATGATTGAATTGCGTTTATGATATAATTTTTATGTTATATTCTTACATTTTATCTTATATTGTTAGATTCTTTTAAAATTTTGACATTTTTACTGATTAATTACTGAAAAATGACCAAAAAGATATGAGCGGCAATAATGGGTACACGACTTCCTGTAAATCGAAGGTCATGGACAGAGTTTATTTTTAGTTAAAAGTAAGTCGATGTTGATGAGAATAAAATAAAAATAATCACTCAAATTAAGTTAATGAACAGTGCAGAGATCTGCATTGAAATTTATACATGACAGCTTACATGAAGTGAGTAATTGAGAAAACTTGTGTATTTTTTCGGCAATAATGGGTACTCGCACGTTATATATAGGTAACATAAATAAAATGTTTGTTTTCAAACTTATTGTTCTTTACATGTACTGTAAAACCAATGGAAATATCGTGATACGTATCGTATCGCCATGCAAATATCGTGATATTTATCGATACGACAAACACTGTATCGTCCCAGCCCTACCCAGAATATCGGATTTCATTCGCTTGTCTTTGTAAAGCTATTTGAAATAATTTGACTCTAATCTAAAAAGTTAAAGTTAGTAATTTGAAGCATGTAGGGAATAGGAATACATTTTAAAGTGATTTTGCTATCTACAAACACAACAACACAAATCACTTAGATAAAAACGTATATTAAATGATAAGGAAAACAAGATAAAGCTCACAAACCACAAGAACACAAGACAGACACGTGCAACTGGCCTCGGCCTGGTCAACGGAAAAAACACAATAATTCCCAGGATCCTGAACCTGATCCCAATTCACATTAAAAATTACCCCCGAAATACACTACAATTTAAAAATGTAATCAAGGTAGACGTTGTACTGTTTTAGGTCTTGGACATCATTTTACAAAAGAACTTGCAGCAAAATCGTTAATATTTTCAGTCTCATGGAATGATCTTTATTTAACAAAATTTATATAAAACCATTTATTTACAACTATTTTGATTTTCATAATTATATTTTACAGCCATTAGAACAAAATATTGATTAGTTTGTGATTAATTAGCATTCATTAATTTGGTCATAAATTCTTTTGTAAAACACAGCCCTGGCTCCACCGTCACCAAAATTTTCAAATCACTCAACTCATTCCTCAACTCAAATCATTTAAAGAAAAGTGCGTAAATTTGAGATCAAATCTCAGACTTGAGGCTGAGTATTGACTTGAGGAAAGTTGGTGACAGTGGGCCCTGGTAGTCAGTAGTGATATTCTGATTAAAAAAAACTGTATGTTTGTAGGTACTGGTTGCCAGTAGTAAAAGAGAGGGTGCGGTCAGGGACCCCAGGGAGGATGAGAAAAACCTCCGCCTATTTGTCATCTGTCCTAAGTCTTACAGCAAAGAGGACCTTAAAAAGGAGTTTGAGGTGAGAGCTGTAGCATTGTAATTACAATTTATTTGAAGTGCGACTGATTTTGGGTGTACATGTTTATTATTATGACTTATCAGATGATGGATAAGCTTTCAGTTGAATTATGTAAAGATTTGCATATTGTAGTGTTAAGCCAAATGTACAGAAGTTATCCTCAATTTATTTTTGCTATATTAATTCTCCTGATATATAAAGAAGTCTTGTTATATCCCCACTCCGAAGGAGAGGGGGGTATACTGTTTTACCCTTGTGTGTCTGTCTATGTGTCTGTCCGTAAAAATTTTCGTCAAAGAATTCTCAGCAACTTTTAATCACAGAAGCTTGAAATTTTAACATGCTCTTTGTTTAGGTATGCTATTATGGAGTGATTCATTTTTGTACCAATCAGATGTCAACTTCCTGTTAAATTATTTTTATCCTAAATTTTTCATCAATGATTTCTTAGCAACTATTCATCGCAGAAGGTTGAAATTTTAAGACACTCTTTGTTTAGGCATGCCATATGTTGGGATTCATTTTTGAACAAATTCAATGTCCACTTCCTTTTAAATGTCGAATATGCTTATTTTGTATATTCCCATCAGAGCAGGGGTATCACTAGTGAGCATTGGCTCACAGATATCTTGTATCATTTTGATTTTATATGAAAATACAATGTATAATTTTAGTTAAAAATTGCATTGATTTTAGAGGGAGTATCATCAGTTTAGTTTAGAGCAGAAACTTTTAATCCATGAATTACGAAAGTTTTTTTTATCCTTTGATGTTTTATCACACCAACTTATCTAGTATATGAAGTAATGGTAGCAACTGCCTTCTTTTTTACAGAAATTTGGGGACATTGATTCCGTAATGGTGGTATCAGACAAACACTCGGGAGAGAGGAAGGGGTTTGGCTATGTCCGATTTCATCGACCCTATCATGCAGCTCTTGCATTTGAAAACTGCGACCCATGTAAGTTTTGTCTTTGTCTAAATTAGGACTTGTGGGATGAGTTCAGAATTTTTAAAGAAAATTATATAAACTTTTTGAGCTTCTGGCATCACATTAAATTAAAAGAAAAATATGAACATGTATTTATGAATTATTGATGCTAATAACAAAATTAGTAAATTATCAGGTTTTTGGCAACGATGCTCAAATTTGATTCATTTTACATGTCAAACGTACATATGATTGTGTACTTGTAAATAGGGTTTATTCTTATTTCAGCATTCAAGCCCAAATTTGCAGACCCTAAGAATTCTGACCGGCGGGAACGAGATCGAGATTTTGACCTGGGGGGTGGGGGAGGTTATGGTGGAGGGGGCTATGACCGGGAGACGAACCGATTCGGGGGCGGCTACAACGACTTCAACGACTATGACTCCAGAGACAGAGGTCAGTAGAGTACTCATTTGTAAAACAGTCAAACCTTGCGTTCTCAAACTCAGTAGGAAAGCGTGACATATCTGGAGATTTGAGATGGACACCAGAGTTAAACTGTACTTGCACTTAGATACATGTGTTTTTCCTTTCGCAACTCTTTTTTTGAGCAGCATTTGGATTTAATCTTTGTTTAGATCAAAGTATGGTTCAAACGGATAAAGAATTGGGAATTAATCTCTCCCCTAATGATTTACACTTGCTTTAGTGAGAATGATTTTTCAAAAGAAATCTTAAATATAATTTTGTGTCTAATTTCCATTTAGAGTTGCATGTGACTTCATTGATGACATTGTATTCACAAACGTGTATAGAAAATTAACATTTTATTATATTGTCTCATAGAATTATCAAAAGATATAAAGCCTGCTATATTTTGTGATTCTTCTTTTGTAGGTTCAAAGAGACAGTATGAGTCAACAAGAGGCCCTCCACGGGATATTTATGATGCTTACATGCATGAAGGTGCTAATTCAGGACCTCCTGGTGATTACACTCCAACCTCCAACACAAAACCTTTCAGCACATTCAAATATTCAAACCTCACAACTTACTGCAATTATTAAGATACTGATTTATTTGTTTTTGTCCATCACCTGTACTGGACCCCAATAAAAAGTTTTTATCAACAGCACCTTAATATTGTGTACGCGTATTTTGAATTTATTGGCTCCTTTGATGTGCCCCAATAACTTACCTACATGTATTTTGACTTTTATTGCACCCTAATATTGTTTTCTGTTTTGATTATATTTTTACACGTTTTGACTCCTTTGTTAAACCCCAATATTGTTCCTGGTTTTTTTTTCACAAGTTGCTCCTGCAGTCCCAATGAACCTTCGAAGCCTGAGCCCAGGATCACTAAAGATCCATGACTTAGGTGAAAATTTTAGTCATTCAACAAATATTTATTAATTAAGACTGACATTTGAAATATTAAGGATTTTGAATTTTGTTTGCATGTAATAATTTAAAAAGTTTTAAACTGTGTACAAATTTATGTCTAAGATAGCTTCATGATCCTGGGGCCAGGCTCATAGAGACATTCTACAGTCGTACAACTTGTTTTTGCTACTTTGTTGTTTTGTATAATTGCTTCTGTTGTGCTGGTGAATCATGTAGGTTAGGCTCATATAGATATCTGTCAGTCCTACAACTTGTTTTTGCACCTTTGTTTTTACCCAGTATTGTCTCTGTTTTCACTAGTTGCTGCTGCTGTGCCAGTGAATCGTGGAGGACAGACTCCTATGGACATCCTACAGTCCTACAACACCTCCTCCATGAGTACGCGGCTACAGATCACCGCACCCATTGGTCTGACCCAGGGGTACCTCACACGCCTCTTCAGTCTCATCCCAGGCCTGGAATATTGCGACCTGAATGAAACAACAGGTTAGAACCACTAAGTTTTGTATCCTTGGACATCCATACAAAATGAGGGACAATCTGTAGAGAGCCTTTCTCTTCACAGCTGATGTACTCTAAATATATTTCACTTAGGAATAACCGTATTTCAGCACCTTTTGTGCTGCTTCTTGTTTAAGATGGTCATGGCCATTTTTAGGCTATAGATACCTCCTTTAGACGAAGAGTGCTGTAGAGAGATATAGAAAAATGTTCAAAATATTTAATTGTGTATGGCAAAAAATATCATATTTTAAAGTTTAAGGCAGATCTGATAGTTAATTTGTTGACCATCCAGCCTCCTTATTTAACTACATGCTCAGTCAATGTGAGATTTTAAAGAATAAAGCTTGGCTTTAAGTGCTCTTCTTCATGATTATGCTCATCAGATGAAGGAGAAGATTGCACAGATTTTGAGTGTGCAAAATTTTGTACATTTGCAGTAAAACAAATTAATTTTCAGGTGTGGCATATGCGCGTTACATAAGTCCCCAGTGTGCCAACTACGCCCGTGATAAGCTGAATGGCTTTGAGTACCCCATTGGTAGCCGACTGATGGTCAGGTTTGCTGATGAGCAGAGACCAATGGAGGGGCCTTCAATGGGGGCTCCAAACATGATGGACACGTAAGTACCAAAGCAGGGGCACCTGATAAAGGTGGTAGCCATATTGTTGTGTAGGTAAATATACCAATGAGATAATCTTTGTGCTCCAAGACTATAGTGTTTACCAAAACAAATGATCTATGAAAATAACCTGCATACTCGTAACCACATTTAATTTTGAATTATTTTTTTTTTAATTTTAGAGGGAAACATTTTTGTATGAAAATATCTGTTAACTTTTATATACATATATATACTTTTATATACAGAAGTTACGGAGGATACCCTGGACCAAGAGGAGGGGTAGGAGGAGGGCCACCCCCTGACAACCAGAACGAGACTCTCAGACGGGTAAGTACTAAGGCTGGAATTTTAGAACAAGAGAATACGGGAACAAAGCCTCATGTTTGCCAAACTCTGAGTTAAATTAGGTGTTTTGTTATATTTGGTCAGGCTAGAGCTTTTCTTTGCAAAGTTATACTGGTTTCTATCAATACTAAGGCATTCATCAGATGCTAGTTCAGTTGTTTTGTTTAGTTTTGAAGAAATGTAATTTATTTTTGCATTATAATGATCATGACATTGATTTTAAAAGGAATCATTTTCTTCCCTTTTAGACAGCACTACTTTCTCTCTATTACATGTCTCCTCTCTTTCTTGTATCTGGTCTGAAAAATACAGTATGGAGAGAGAGAGGAGAGAGAGATTTTCGAACAAACAACAAGATGATCACCTTAGGATTATTCATTAGTTAAGTCATCATTTCCTTGTCTCCTTGTTTTTCAGGCTGCTGCTGTGTTGGAGAAGGCAGGCCTGAATCCTGACACAATTCTCAACACGTCCTACAACTTTGAGCGTGTGCCATACTGTTCCATCCCCCTCCCGCCACCCAAACAGATGATGCCCGAGGACACAGAGGTGGCACAGAGGCTGTTTATTGTGTGCCAGCCCTCGGGGATCTCGGAGAAAGTCCTGAGGGATGCCTTCTGTAGGATGGGGAACCTTATTGATGTGTATTTACTGCCAGGTAAGGGAGGGGAGAATAAGTGATCCCTAATAATCTGAGGGGAAGGGGGTAAGCTAGATATATTAGGGATGATTCCAAGTACTCCCTTATAATAAGTAGAGAAGGGAGCAGCTATATGGTATCGATTAATTTCTTTATTTTATGTTTATCTGGCTACTGAAAAAATTGAGGTTTTTTGTAAATATGATTTTTGTCCAACTTTGTCAAGAAAGCATGATAAAATGTCATTGATAAGGTAAAAACTGTGTAACTACTAATCATAATTATGATACAATGAACAACATTGTTATTCCATTCACAGCTCGTAACTATGGTTATGCCAAGTTTGCCACCAAGGAGTGTGCAATGAAGGCAATCCAGACATTACACGGACAAAACCTGGCAGGAAACAGGCTGAAAGTTCTGGAGGCCGAACCACCACGGGGACCGGAGGAGGAGGAACCCTCTAAAAAACCAAGGATGTAACAGGTGAGAATGATGTACTGAAAAGTTTACCGCACATATCCTTACTAGAAAACTTAGAGTCTTTGATAACTGAAACCGTTTGATCCTCTCTGTCTGAAGTTCATTCATTATTCTAATTTTTGTATACACCTGTGAGTTTACAAATTATTTTCTAACTAATATCTTTATTATTTCACTTTGAACTCTGTTAACACTTTTAGACATTAAGAAAAAATAGCAAGTAGAGACAACTTGTGCACTGCTCACTCTATGTAAATGGTGTGTAATCATCTGTTTAAGACTAGACGTTAATTTGTTCTGTTTGATTCCAAGAAACCTTTGTCAGCAGAGTGCTTTAAAATTTCATTACTTTTATAGTAAAATGATCATACATGTATTTTAATATTTGATGCACCAAGGTTTGAAGCTCATCTGAAAATTTTTTCCAAGGTCGTTAAAATAATGTATTGGTTCTTAAGCAAACAATTTGAAAATATAATGTGAAAGGCAGATATTTTATCTTTATTGCAAGATTTGCAAAGGCAGTGATGCCAGAGAACTAAGACATTTATTATTTTTTATTGCCCCAAAATTTAATACATTTAAGCGTTTTATATGATGCTTATGTTTACAGAAGATTTCCATTGACCTGCAGAAAATTACGACTGACGACATTGAACAGAATTAAAGGAATACCAAAGAACGACAACTCTGGATGACTCGAGATGACAAAGGGAAATAACTCTTGACAAAACTGGACGACTGAGAGGAAAGATTCTCTACTCTTGACAGAAAAATATTTTGACTTAAAATTACTGTGGAAAAAAACCAGGGTTACAATACATGACGGAAAATGTTTTTAAAACATTTATGACTTGATCAACATCACTCATTTGAAAAAAGTTATATTTTATCATTATTTTACACTGTTCTCTGTATTTCTGAGCTGTATTTTACAAAAGAACTTACAAAAAATTCATAAATCTATAAAGTCATATGTAATGATCCTCAACATGATAATATTTTAAAATCCATTTCTTCCAAACTGTTTTAGTAGCTACAAGAATATTTAACTGATATTTACGTAAAACTTTTTGTAGCTAATGATAAATTTGGTCGTGGGTCTTAAGGAGGCTGGGTGGTCAACGAACTACCTATCAGATCTACTCTAAAATTTTAGAGATGATTTATTTGCCATATATTATTACTTAGTAAATAAAAAATCCAAACATTTTAGCTTTAAAATTTGAATATTTTTCTATATCTTTATACAGAGCTCTTCTTTTTAAGGAGATTGACAAAGTCTAAAAATTGCCACGACCATCCAAACCCTCTTAATTAAGTTCTTTTGTTAAACGCAGCCCAGAACGTTATTGCTGTTGTTGCTTGATGTGATTGTATCTGTTATAGTTGATCACGTTTCATTTTCTGGTAATAAATTTACTGCAGATTGTAAAAATTAAACTTTTCATTCTGCCATCCAAAACCTTATACCACAGTATGTGGAATATTGCACACCATGAATGATGAAGTCTGTAGGAAAGGGGGTCAATTTCTTCATTTTCTGTAGTAAAATTGCTTTGGTACAAAATGGTGATGCTAGCAAAAGTTCCTATTCAATTCTGAAAAAAATACATTCCAACTGCACCATTGCTCTATATGTCAGTTGCATTCATTATTCTATGAATGCAGTCACTCCATGTAAGAGTTAAATAATTCTGTGCATAGATTTAGGTATAAGGCCATAAAAAATTAATCACGTGGTTCTTGGGCAAATATTTTCAAAAACAGATGCGGCTGGGTGGTGGTAAATTTTTCTTTTTATTTCATAAAAAAAAGATGCAGGATGTTTTCTTTTATTTTAACATTGTACAATTCTTATAAAAATCCTGAAAAAGCAATGCTTTAAAGCAAATAAATAGTTACCTTGCAATTAATGTATTGGTCTTAGATTTATTAGCTCAAACTAAATGAAAGAAACAAATCGTGATGCTCACTGGTAGGATTTTGCCTGTTTCTCATTTATTTACAACAAATTGATAAAATTGCCGACTCCTGTGGGAAACACCACAGCTACGAGGCTTGAGAAAGCCCTGTTTTAAGCATTGTGAGATATTTAGCATAGTACAATCTTCCAACATGCATTTGAAGTTAATCAACGTTCTTCTTCATACCAAAATTAAATCATTGCCGTCACGATCATAACTTGAACACAGCGTCTTGTAACTAGATCTGGCGGCCATTTGCAATTTGTTATAATTTAGTCTGGATCATCGCGAGGTGTGCAATAACGTTCTTTATTAAAGTCAAGCGTTTTACTGACTAGAGTATCTAAAATGCAGTCTTAAATCTAGAATTTTTTTTCCGGAATTTGCAAGCACACTAGAGAAATTTTATGTTATTCATTTAATGATAAGAATTAGTAATGCGCAATGTTATATCAGATGCGGGCGGGCCTGAAAACCAAGGTATAAATTTTTGATGGCCTAAGCAGCTGTACAAGGTATTTAAAAACAAAGAAATACTTATGCAGTACTTATGAGTCCTTAAATTAAAATGCATGCATCATAAGAATTTTTATTGAACATGACACAATGAACTTGCAGTTCCTTTGCTGGTATATTTAGTACCATGGTGTTAACACACACCATTGAATATTTAGATTTGCAGATAGTGAATCAAGCAATTGCGTTGGTCCATTTGCCACATCGAAAAAATTAGTTGCTATCATACAAATATTCAAAAGAGTTACCATACACAAATATTTATTGGCACAAACGCAATTACAATAATAGGCAAAGGCCAAACATATATTAAGAACATGTCCATTGTATACGATTTTTTTCATTCATCTGTATTAATATCGATTGTCAGTATCTATTTTTTACGACTCTTTGACATTGTCAGAAGACCACCAGTTAAGGACTCATAGACAGACATGAGAGAACCAGTAAAGGTAACCCTGACCAGGTATAAAACTTAAGTTGGGGCAAAAATATTGATGACATTACAAACGCCTTATGAAGAAAGATGACAATTTTAAAAGTAAACCCCATACGACTTTGTTTGAAGCATCTGTAGGATTAAAGTAATAAAAAAAATTACTAAGGTTTTTTGCTAGAATGAGCAAAACGCAAATGAAATACTATTCTGAGTTTGAATTTCAAACTGTTTATAATAATCAGTGTAAAAAATTATACAGTTATATCTCATTTGAAAGATGGCTGTAACTGTGGAAGTGGAAAAAGAAGTTATGCTGGGTTATTCTGATAATTACCCATTAAACAGATTAATGATGGTATATTGATATTGTTACCTATTGATTTTGTTAAACCTTGGGTTTACGATTTTTTAAATCTTTGTATGCATGTGGGGTTTTTTTAAAGACTACACACTTTTTATACTACTATAGATATATTTTTTTTGCATGCCCTCATGTGATTGCAGATGGAGAAAGGAACACAGGAGTTTTCTGTCGCTGATCTTTGCCGAGTTACATTCACTGTATGTGACATATCAACTGACCACCACCATACTTGTAGTGTGGAAAAAAGGTAAAGAAAATCTTGAATCTTTTATTGGAAATTATTTGATTTCTTTAAACAATGTTGATGATATTTTAATAGAAATAGGGTTTGAAGGTGCTTATTTCAGATTATACTTCATTAAATATAAATTCCCTTCAAATTTGATTTTAACTTCATTTTTACTTGTTTCAGACTTGAATTGAATTTAAAGACGAGTTCTTGCATTTTAAAATTATTTCTATGGTATGTTGGATTTAAGATTTTTATGCTCAAAATTAGATTCATTACAATGAAGACTTTTGAAAAAAAAGAAAAATGTACCTGAGTGTAATTATAAAAGAATTCAATTTTGAAATGCATACCTGACAAATTAGCCCTGTACATACTTGCTTTAAACTAATTGTATTGAATGTGGTTTGAGTTATATTTTGTTCCATGATATAAAAAAGCACTGCTTTTTATGTGTCAGGCTGTGACGAAAATATTGTTTGTTTGCGCCAATGATTTGGATAGGTGCATGTAGGTTGAAAAATATTTTGTTTAATAAAATATTAGAAATAAGTTCATCTTTCTAGTTTAATAAACAGAAAAATTGGATCTGAAAATTATTTTATTAAATAAGACTTACTAAAAATGCAAACAAAAACATCCACCTTGGGAACTTCATTTGGGAGGAGAGGCAAACAAGCAATTTTAAAAGGGCATTGTCATATTTATTATGTACTCCAAATAAGGGGGTTTATATGTATACATAGAGAAAAAGGTTTTGATATCTCTAGGCATGGATATTGATGATTGTGAAGGTAAACCATTACTGTAGTTTACTACATTTGTAATTGTTTTGCTAATGTAGTGCCTTTGGTCTTTTGTTTAGGACCAAATGAATCAGGAGAAGGGGCAAGGGGTAAAATGTCTCCGTAAAATAAAAATGAGCTTATGGAGCAGAAGGATCCAACTTTCTGAACAGCAAAAAGCTGTTAGAAAAAGACCATGAAGAACTGGAAAGAGGACCTTGTGTGATATCTGGTCTAGTCGTTTTACTGAATATTAGTTTGGATTTTTTAATCGATGTTCAGTTAATCACATGAGGAAATGTTCGACATTTTTATTTTTCCATCAAATCTAAGATATAACAAAATGTGTTTTATGTAATAAACAAATTGAAACAACAGCATTACTTCGTTGCCCTTTTAAAATAGAGTTTACCAGTATTTACATGGTCTTCAGGAATATGTATTTATTTGGTCTTCAAGAATATGTATTTAGAGGTCTTCAAGATTTCTGACATTGATTTCAAAACAATAGTCTTTCTAGTGTAGAATTTTACTTTTAACAAACACCTTTTTATCAGCGCAAGTGAACAGTGATGAAACATTATGATGCCTGCACCACATGGCCTAAATTTGAGTCTGGCACAAGAAAAATTAAGCGGTGATAGGCTTTTCACACGGGAAATCTAATACAAGACCAGTATTAAAAACGAATATTGTTTAAGATCTGGACTGTCAGGAGCATGAAAGGTTCTCCAGGAGGAAGGGGTGCTTGCTGTTTCAATCTACCTCTGTCTTAAAAGATGAATTTAGAGAAGTGGGTTTGCCACTAAACTGTGATAGCTGAAACAGTCGGGCCCTATATGCCACTATTTTGGTATGGATCGCTTACAGTCTTTTTTAATAATCTGAAGTTGAAATTAAGCCCCAACTTTCTTATCAAAACTTAGGACAAGTGTGACTTGTTTCCTAAGATTTTAGGGTATCGTGAAAAATTCTTAAAATCTCTTTACAAGATCTTTACTGCTTCAGTTTGTAATATATGGATATAGTGAAGATTCATTATGTTATGTAATGTAATGTAGATAAGTTTGTTCAAATCATAATTCTCAGGGGTAGGATGAGGCCACAATGGGGGGGGGGGGGGGGGGGGGGGGG
>WFKH01002636.1:43162386-43172779 GCA_016163765.1 Magallana hongkongensis
AGATAGATAGATAGATAGATAGATAGATAGATAGATAGATAGATAGAAAGAAAACATGCTTATTTAAGATTATGTATTCAATGCATATGGAAGATAAGAGGGTAATGTCAGGAACATCATTTCATCATGTTGTCTATAAAAAAATTATCGCTTTTTTTACTACACCTCACAAGGGCTATTGGTACTTAGTGGAACAGAATGGAACTAGTTAAGATGTGCCCCACGGGGAAATGAATTTAAAAAAAAAACAACAAACAATTTTTGAAATTGACACAGCTACGAAAGACGAATAGGGCCACATAAAAAAATATTTTTATCTCGTAATTACGAGAAAAGATCTCGTTATTACGAGTTAATTATCTCGTTATTACGAGAAAAGAACTCGTTATTACGAGAAAAGATATCGTTATTACGAGTTAATTATCTCGTAATAATGAAAAAAAGATCTCGTTATAATGTGAAAATGTCTCGTAATTACGAGAAAAGATCTCGTTATTACGAGTTGATTATCTCGTTATTATGAGTAAAGATCTCGTAAGTACGAGAAAAGATCTCGTTATTACGAGTTAATTATCTCCTTATTACGAGAAAAGATTTCGTAATTACGAGTAAAGATCTCGTTATTACGAGAAAAGATCTATATAAATAATGCGTTTTTTCTTCTCTCTCTCTTTATGTAAAATAGATGTACATAAGAAATTCATTATATTAGTGAAAGAAATTTTAGAAGAAGGAGCAAAGCAGATTGATTAATAAATTAAATAACCAATTTATTAATATGAAGGATAATTTGTATTCAGACTCCAAAATATTAATATACAAAAACAATTATTTTCAATATAGGTTGTGCATGAATATATGAAACACAATTCGGGGTGAATCCCATATATCCATGATTGAAATTATATAGTCATCTGTAACTAACAGAACTGTGTTTTTATGACTAGAACTACCTGGTATTTACTTTGGAGTGGGATTGTAATATACGTTGAAAAGTGAAATTACATGAAGTTCTTTCCACTTATTCATATAAAATAAAATGTCAAATCCGATCATTTTATGTAGAAAATAATAAATAAGGATCGTTGTAATTTAAAAATTAATCAAAATTGAATTAACGTTTCTGGAATGAAAAAAATAGACTAAAAGGGTAAAACAATCGACTTGGAGGTCTTTCCAGAAACGCACCATTTTATAAAGATCTTCTCTCGTAATAACGAGATCTTTTCTCGTAATTACGAGATCTTTTCTTGTAATTACGAGATCTTTTCTCGTAATACAAGATAATTAACTCGTAATAACGATATCTTTTCTTGTTATAACCAGATCATTTCTCGTTATTACGAGATCTTTTCTCGTTATTACTTGATCTTTTCTCGTAAATACGAGATCTTTTCTCGTAATAACGATATAATTAACTAATAATAACAAGATCTTTTCTCGTTATATCGAGATCTTTTTTCGTAAGTACGAGATAAAAGTATTTTTTATGTGGCCCTATTCGTCTTTCGTATACATCTCCTTTTTTGAAAATATAAATTATTACAGCTTTAAAACAAATATCCAACACACTCATAGATAATTTATCATTAAAACTATATAATACATATCTCTACAATATTTTTTCTTGTTCCGTTCCGACTTAAATCAATATATGTGGACAATGGTATTTTGCAAAACGGAACAAAACGAGTGGATTTTTTTTTAAGTCAACTGTATCTATTATGGGGTAAACTTTGACCAATGCGGAGTAACACAAACTAGTCTACTACTTTAATGATGCAGTGAAAGCCTGTGGGAAAGTTAAAAGGGACATGGTCACGATTTAAACTGAAAATTACAATGTTTTATTAAGATGGCAGGATGGTCGTTGCCATTTTAATACTATGTTAATCTCCTTTAAATATTCATATTTTAATGAAATGTTTAATTTTTTCTTTGATAATTTCGACAATCTTGTATGTTTAATATCTTGTGATGCATGTTCAAAATTTTGTGATGTATATTTGATAATCTTGTGATGTATGTTCAATATCTTGTGATGTATATTCTATAATTTTGTGATGTACACTCTATATTTTTTATGTAGACTCAAAATCTTGTGATGTATGTTTAAAATCTTGTGATGTATATTCTATAATCTTGTGATGCATGTTCAATAAATCGTAAATGCGAGTGGGACCCCCGATTCGGGCCGGATTTTGAATAAACATCATAAGATTTTCGAATAAAGCAACGTTTTACACGACATAGTTCTCGAGTTATTGGCGAGATATGTTATATTTGTCATATAAACCAAACACTGAAAATAAACAATGAACTTTCTCCTACTGAAAATTGAATGATGAATTCAGCATTGTAGATGGCTTATTAATGTAAGAAGGCTTCATAATTATGCCAGAGCAACGTCGACTTCCAGATGTTGAAAATGTTACACACTCAACTCATCCCACCTTCTCGGGCCTTTCCGGCAAAGCATCGGAAAAACATCTCGAATGCATTGTTCACCTTATTGGATGTTATAATGTTATACTAAGTAAAGTCGCTTTCCAGTATATGGTCATTTTGATAATGGTGCCTTATCCAACTCTTCACTTGAAGAAAACGGTAAATTCATTATTTATTTTGTTAGAAATTGTCGTCTAATCAGTATCCTGTGATCCAATTGTTAGATATACATGTAGTTACCTATGTCGAAGTTGTCAAACTATAATATCTAAGAAAAGAGGACAAATGTATTACTTTAAATTTTGATTGAAATATAGTGATTAATTTTTTCAAAAATTTTTAGAGACTCGATCGTTTATTTGGAGAGATTTTATAACAAATACATGTATAAATAAGCATCAATATTTGCTTCTTCATTAAATCTTGAGAAAATCTATAAAAAAAACACACAAAAAACCCCCAAAACATGTTGACTATACATGCATAAAAAGAATACTCATAAAACAATAAATTAACTATTTTTTTTTCAAATTTCAGACATTAATCATTACAATGTAACATAGCAAAGGAAACATGTAGATGTTTGTTTTTTGGGGTTTTTTTTTGGGGGGGGGGGGGGGTTGCATTAGAACATTATGGTTTTTTTTTTACAGATCCGGCCACTTGGCTTTAAACTTGAAGACACGAGCTGGCTTCTGAATTTTCTCTAGCATTGACTCACATTGTCGTCTGCTTTTGTGTGTGTGTGTGGGGGGGGGGGGGGGGGTTCTGCTCTCGTTGGTAATTATAAAGTATATATTGAAAAGACGTTTTGGATTCAGTAACCCTCAGGATGGTGATCCAGAACATCAGATCACTTACTCTGTAAAAAATTGATGGTTATAGATTATAATATTTGGGATTACTTAGGTCATGCAAGTAGGGACACACCTTATCAGAGAGGACACAGGGCTACATGTATAAAAGAGTACTGCATAGATCTGGAAATCCCATCTTAAAATAACTTGGTTGTTAAACTCGTAAAAAAAACGAAAGTACGATATTTTAAAGGTAGGTATTCTTAGGTTAAAAAAAAATTGCTGTCTTAATACAAATAATACCAACATACAAAACATTATGTCGACAGAATTATTATGAAAAGTGAGTTGATTGAATGCTTTCAATAATAATTGCACCGCTAGGGTACATGATACGCCCATTAGGGAACTGAACTTGTATATTGATTCCAACTTGAAAGTGATCAGCAGGCCAGGGTGAGGGAGCAGGACCTTGAATATTACAGTATACAAGGTATGTGTAAGATATGTTTTAAATAATTGAAGGGATTACCGATAAAAAAATCTAAAATATGGCCAGTGGCCTACTTTTGTGTTGATAATACCTTTTCCTCAATGTTTCTTTTGCTACTTTTTAGCTCACCTGAGCTGAAAGCTCAAGTGAGCTTTTCTGATCACACTTTGTCTGTCGTCCGTCTGTCTGTCCGTCCGTCCGTCCGTCTGTCCGTCTGTCTGTCTGTCGGTAAACTTTTCACATTTTCGACATCTTCTCCAGAACCACTGGGCCAATTTCAACCGAACTTGGCACAATGCACCTTTAGGCAAAGGAAATTCAAAGTTGTGAAATTTAAGGACCACGCCCTTTTACAAAGGGAGATATTTAGAAATTATTGAAAATTTTCATGAAATTTTCAAAAATCTTCTTCTCAAGAACCATTTGGCCAGGAAAGCTGAAACTTATGTGGAAGCATCCTCAGGTTATGTAGATGCAAAGTTGTGAAAATCATGACCCCCAGGGGTAGGGTGGGGCCACAATGGGGGGTCAAATTTTTACATAGGAATATATAGAGTAAATCTTTTAAAATCTTCTTCTCAGAAACCAATCAGCCAGGAAAGCTGAAACTTATGTGGAAACATTCTCAGGTGAAGTAGATGCAAAGTTATGAAAATCATGATCCCCTGGGGTAGGGTGGGGCCAAAATGGGAGGTCGAATTTTAACATAGGAATATATAGAGTAAATTTTTAAAAATCTTCTTCTCAAGAACCATTTGGCCAGGAAAGCTGATACTTATGTGGAGGAATCCTCAGGTAGTGTAAATTCAAAGTTGTGAAAATCTTGACCTCCAGGGGTAGGGTAGGGCCACAATGGGGGGCCGAATTTTTACATAGGAATATATAGAGTAAATCTTTAAAAATCTTCTTCTCAAGAACTATTTGGCCAGGAAAGCTGATACTTATGTGAAAGCATCCTCAGGTAGTGTAAATTCAAAGTTGTGAAAATCATGACCCCCGGGGGTAGGGTGGGGCAACAATAGGGGGATCGAATTTTTACATAGGAATATGTAGAGTAAATCTTTATAAAAATCTTCGTCTCAGAAACTGATCAGCCAGGAAATCTGAAACTTGTGTGGAAGCATTCTCAGGAAGTGTAGATTCAAAGTTGTAAAAATCATGACCCCCAGAGGTAGGGTAGGGCCACAATGGGGGTTGAATTTTTACAAAGGAATATATAGAGTAAATCTTTAAAAATCTTCTTCTTAGAAACCAATCAGCCAGAGCAGGAAAGCTGAAACTATGTGGAAGCATCCTCGGGTAGTGTAAACTCAAAGTTGTGAAAATCGTGACCCTGGGGGTAGGGTGGGGCCACGATGGGGGGTTAAATTTTTACATAGGAATATATAGAGTAATTCTTTAAAAATCTTCTTCTAAGAAACCATTCAGACAGGAAATCTGAAACTTATGTGGAAGCATCCTTAGGTAGTGTAGATTCAAAGTTGTCAAAATCATGACCCCTGGGGGTAAGGTGGGGCCACCATGGGGGGGTTGATCTTTTACATAGGAATATATAGATTAAAGTTTTTAAGAATCTTCTTCTCAGAAACCAATAGGCCAGAAAAGCTGAAAATTATGTGGAAGCATATGATTTTACTTATATGCAAGCATTTTGACATATTGCCGATTCTTTAAAAAATTTTAGACTCTGGCCCCTGGACGATTCTTGGACCTCAAAAGGGGTTCAGAGTTTGATGTAGGTTTATATCTCATATACAATCAATTGTTCAGGATCTTTTCAGAACTGCAATGCTCAACTATGACTATAAAATCATCCTGTTAGAAAAGGGACTTGATTATATACATAAGAATATTCAGGGGGAAAATGAATTTTTATTTATACAGGATCGACATGTATTATACCACATTGTCCAGATATTTTGTATTATGACTCCATTAAGCTGATTTTATCATGCCTATTGTTACTCAGGTGAGCGATGTGGCCCATGGGCCTCTTGTTCAAAGTTCCAAACAGGCTGTACTCTACTTTCTTTTACTTTTCTTTTTAATTGCTTTTGAATGATAAAACAGTGTAGTATCACTTGTATGGTATTTTCAAAAGTTATTACACTTCCAAATCTCAAGAATTTTTTTCTGTACAAAGACAATTTGGTAGTGATAAATATCTATTTTTAATCGAAAGATCGTTGATCTATATATCTACATATATTTCTGTCATTTGAAAAAAGTTAAATATCACAAAACGATAGTACATAAATATATGTAATCCTATATATCTGGGCAAAAAGCTATGGTGATGTGATGTATGAATCAAAAATTAACCTTTAATGTGGAAACGTCAGCAAAATCTCAACTTGAAAGTGAAAATATGAAGAAATCACTATTAAGGTCGGAAAATCAATTTGTTTTTCAAAGGACAAGTACTGCTCAGAGAGAAATATTTCATTAAAACCTTACTCTAACAGGCAATCAAACAACTGTGTTGTCAGTTTAAAAGTTTGTTGTCTATTTGTGTCTGCATAGATACACTGTTAACAATAGAAGTTATCCAAATTCCGTGGTACTGAGACTTCTTGCAGTACAAGTAGCATGTCACTTACAAAAGTTATGTACTAGTTGCAATGCATGAAGATCTAAAGTTTACATTGTTTTACAGTGAGTAACCTGTGAATTTCAACATGAGTGATTGCCTCCTATTTGCCGACATAGATTTTGGCACCACCTATTCTGGCTATGCCTTCGGAATGGTCGGGGACCTGGAAAATGACCCAATGAAAATCCACGCCAACCAAGCCTGGGTGTCAGGACAGAAGAACTTGCTTTCCCTTAAAACCCCCACATGTCTCCTGTTGGATGAAAATCAGAAGTTTAAATCGTTTGGGTATGAGGCGGAGAACCAGTACAACAATATAATGATGGACGAGGAAACAGAGAACTTCTATTACTTCTACAGATTTAAAATGAACCTACATGAAAACGAGGTAACGCTATCCCACATCAAAAAATTCCAAGTACTAGGCAATAATAAACAACGTGAAAGAGTGTGAACAAGAATTAGATGGGGTTTTTCCCCAATAAAATTCGTTTACAACAATTGTTTGAGTTAGTGTAATGAATAAGACCTGTGCTTTTTTAGGAGTCACTTGAGACCATGGAATTAAAAGAAGCAGGTAGGAAGACTCTTCCAGCTATTGCAGTCTTTACTCTGTCAATCAAAGCACTGAAGGATCATTTGCTGGACATGTTGGATACAAGGGGCACAACTCTGCAAGCTGAGGAGGTGTTGTGGGTTCTGACTGTCCCCGCCATCTGGACAGACTCTGCCAAATTCTTCATGAGGAAGGCAGCTCTCAGAGTAATTTTTTGCACATTTTTCATTTTAATTTTTTTTATTGAGTTTTATTTATGTTTTGGTTCTGTATATAAGTTTGGTATAGATATATTTCTTTGTAACATAAGGCTGGTATAGGCGATGATCCAATTGTCCAAGTAGCGCAGTGGACAATGCACTCGCTTATCACCGCTGCGACCCGAGTTCGATCCCCGTGATCGACAGTGGTTGCATGTGAGAGGGTATGGTGGTCGCCCGCTTGGACACGTGGGTTTTCTCCGGGCACTCCGGCTTCCTCCCACAGCAATGACCCCCTCGCGCTAACATCCGTGCCAACGAGAGATATTAATATAAATTGTAGAACTTGTTTATCAATCGTTGTAAAATAAATAAAGTTCAGACTGATAAGCGATGATCGTCTGAAGTTGGCTTTGGAGCCAGAAGCGGCCTCTATATATTGCCAGCACATACACGTGGATCGGTCAACAGAACAGCGAGGGTTCGGGGTATCTGCTGTAGGTACCAGTTATATTGTGATAGATCTTGGAGGTATTCAAATTTTCATTTGCATTGCTAAAAGAAGTTACACCATTTTGTTCATGTTACTTTTATTCACGTTGGAATACAAAATTTGTGTTAAAAACATGAAAAATTATGAATATGAAAATTTAAAATACTAACATTCTATGTCTTTTTTAAACTGATATGTAATCTACCAATTCATAACTCGTAATATTATTAGAATGTACTCGCGATTGGTAGAAACAGGTATGCCAAAATAAATATATTAATTTTTCCAGGTGGAACTGCCGACATAACGGTCCACGAAAAGCTAGATGAAGGTTTGTTGAAAGAGCTCTACAAGGCAAGCGGTGGGGCGTGTGGTGTAACAGTCATGGACTCCAAAGTATTGGGTGTGTTGGAAGAAATCGTTGGGAACGAAGTTTCAGTGAGTTTAAGAGGAGATATGTAGAGGGATATATGGATCTACTTAGGGAAATCGAGGTCTTCAAAAGAAACATAAAGCCTGAAAGCGATGGGAAAATTAACATGGCCATACCTTATGTATCCCTTGACGAAATCTGTTTCAAAATGCGTAAGAAGCATTTTAAGGACCTCTTTGCGGAATCTTCAATATGCAACCATATTTCTCTCACTGGGGACAAACTTCGTTTCAGTGCTGACTTTGCAAGGCAGCTTTTTACGGCCATTACTGATCAGATTGTCGAGTACATAAGGGTCATTTTTCAGCACCCGGAAGTGGAAAGAGTTAATCGCTTCTTGTTGATTGGGGGATTTTCCGAGAGTCCGATAGTGCAATATGCCATCATGACAAATTTTCCGGGAAAACGACTTATCATTCCACAGGATGCGGGTTTAGCTGTTGTAAAAGGCGTGGTTTTGTTTGGTCATAGACCAACTAGTATCAAAAGCTGAATCATTAAGTATTCTTACGGAGTGAAAACTACACCGGTGTTTGATCCAATGGTTCATGACCCCAAAAAACGATGTACCATTGACGGCGTACACCGATGTATGAATGTGTTTAGTTCCTTCATGAAATCGGGCACCCCAGCAGAAATAAATCACGAAGTTGAGAAAAAGTATCAAACAAATGAACCGTTTCAGAAAACTGTCCCACTTGACTTATTCTATACTGTAGACGAGAATCCAAAATACATTGACGAGAAGCGTTTACATAAACTAGGTAAGATGGATGTAACTATTCCAGATCCGAGCAAAAACCCTGGGAAAGTGAAAGTTATGTACGTTTTGGCGATATGGAACTGAAAGTAAAGGCCATTGAAATGGAGACAGGGATGTCTTGTGGAACCACCATTACAGGAGTGTGTTAAGCGTGACCTGAGAAGGAATCTACCTACCAGTAAACTTAGGTGTCATTCTGATTTTATGCCCCATTATCCTCGGCAGGAGAAGGCACAGTATATTTTTTAAATGTAGTTCAGTCAATATCCTGGATTTATTTGTTTGATAGTCGGTATTGTCGAAAACAACGTACGGCATGACTAACCATGGACCAACTCGTTGAGTTTACGTCGTTTTCATGAATTATATTTTGCCCTTTTCCAATTGGCTCCTTCAAACTTTTGTGAAGAAAACTTCACCAACTGCAAGATTTCATAGCATGACCTTAAGTTTTTTTTCATGTATCCAAAATTTAGAGAATGTTGCTCTCTTGGACCGAGAATAATAAATATCTATGAAAACGAGAAAAGTTCAATGAGGTGGCAAATGGTTAGTGAGCGTATGCAAGACTGGCCTTCGGTTTCCGATAATGTATTGTCCAAAAATATCTAGATCTAGGAAAAGGAGGACACATATTGGAAGACTATTTTAATTTGAGATAAATTCATATATTAAAATTGTTTCAAAAAGTATTTGTTGGATGGCTCCCAACTATACAACGACGTTGGATAAATATATTCCGGATGTGGAGCCGTCTGATGATAATAATGAGGACCGACTTACCAAACAGGCATTCTACTGGGATTACAACAACCGTGGAACGTGGTGCACACAAATGGAGAATGTTTGTGAAAAGTTTATTATTAATTATGTGTTTCTTAAACAATTATTAGTAGATATTAAAGGAATTGATATAATTGATAAATTACATGTATAATGACTGACACTTAACATAAAAAGTTATAAACTACAAATAAGCCCCATTCACTTTAAATTCCTTGACACATATTTTGATAAAAATCTGTTTTTCTTAAAATTGCATTTTGATTAAATCAAACGAATAAGTTCATTATCTTTCTGGAAAAAAAATAATTGGTATACTCACTGCTGGTACAGAGGAGAGGGGACTTTGAGCTGGTGGTCGCTGAGTATCGGACTTCTTCTTTACTTTCACTTTCCTTGCGCCATTGCTGTTTTTAAGAATTGACTTAGTCCCTGGTTTGTACAGTCTATATACATCTCTCTGGCTTTTTACATCACTTGAGGCTTCTTCTGAGTCTGCCATCTGTGGAAAATTTAAGTAAATTAAACTTTAATAAAGATCTTGATTTGAGTGAGCTGATCATATGTTGATATCTACAGAGATCTGTACAGTTGACGTTGCTATATTTAGCATGGAAAATGAATTGGGGAAATATACCAAGTGAATAGTGGGAAATTAAAAAAAATGCAATTTCAAAAGCCTTGACATGTAGTATAGGATTGCCACAGGAAAATTCTTAAAGGTACTAGCTGAGTGCTACATATACAACCCTAGGGACATGTGAAGCTTCACACAGTTCAAATGCATATGTAAGAAATACTGTAAGAAATACTAATGTAAGAAATACTTCTGTC
>WFKH01002636.1:43177558-43187962 GCA_016163765.1 Magallana hongkongensis
AGATAGATAGATAGATAGATAGATAGATAGATAGATAGATAGATAGAAAGAAAACATGCTTATTTAAGATTATGTATTCAATGCATATGGAAGATAAGAGGGTAATGTCAGGAACATCATTTCATCATGTTGTCTATAAAAAAATTATCGCTTTTTTTACTACACCTCACAAGGGCTATTGGTACTTAGTGGAACAGAATGGAACTAGTTAAGATGTGCCCCACGGGGAAATGAATTTAAAAAAAAAACAACAAACAATTTTTGAAATTGACACAGCTACGAAAGACGAATAGGGCCACATAAAAAAATATTTTTATCTCGTAATTACGAGAAAAGATCTCGTTATTACGAGTTAATTATCTCGTTATTACGAGAAAAGAACTCGTTATTACGAGAAAAGATATCGTTATTACGAGTTAATTATCTCGTAATAATGAAAAAAAGATCTCGTTATAATGTGAAAATGTCTCGTAATTACGAGAAAAGATCTCGTTATTACGAGTTGATTATCTCGTTATTATGAGTAAAGATCTCGTAAGTACGAGAAAAGATCTCGTTATTACGAGTTAATTATCTCCTTATTACGAGAAAAGATTTCGTAATTACGAGTAAAGATCTCGTTATTACGAGAAAAGATCTATATAAATAATGCGTTTTTTCTTCTCTCTCTCTTTATGTAAAATAGATGTACATAAGAAATTCATTATATTAGTGAAAGAAATTTTAGAAGAAGGAGCAAAGCAGATTGATTAATAAATTAAAAAACCAATTTATTAATATGAAAGATAATTTGTATTCAGACTCCAAAATATTAATATACAAAAACAATTATTTTCAATATAGGTTGTGCATGAATATATAAAACACAATTCGGGGTGAATCCCATATATCCATGATTGAAATTATATAGTCATCTGTAACTAACAGAATTGTGTTTTTATGACTAGAACTACCTGGTATTTACTTTGGAGTGGGATTGTTGAAAAATGAAATTACATGAAGTTCTTTCCACTTTTTATATAAAATGAAATGTCAAATCCGATCATTTTATGTAGAAAATAATAAATAAGGATCGTTGTTATTTAAAAATTAATCAAAATTGAATTTACGTTTCTGGAATGAAAAAAATAGACTAAAAGGGTAAAACAATCGACTTGGAGGTCTTTCCAGAAACGCACCATTTTATAAAAATCTTCTCTCGTAATAACGAGATCTTTTCTCGTAATTGCGAGATCTTTTCTTGTAATTACGAGATCTTTTCTCGTAATACAAGATAATTAACTCGTAATAACGATATCTTTTCTTGTTATAACCAGATCATTTCTCGTTATTACGAGATCTTTTCTCGTTATTACTTGATCTTTTCTCGTAAATACAAGATCTTTTCTCGTAATAACGAGATAATTAACTAATAATAACAAGATCTTTTCTCGTTATATCGAGATCTTTTTTCGTAAGTACGAGATAAAAGTATTTTTTATGTGGCCCTATTCGTCTTTCGTATACATCTCCTTTTTTGAAAATATAAATTATTACAGCTTTAAAACAAATATCCAACACGTTCATAGATAATTTATCATTAAAACTATATAATACATATCTCTACAATATTTTTTCTTGTTCCGTTCCGACTTAAATCAATATATGTGGACAATGGTATTTTGCAAAACGGAACAAAACGAGTGGATTTTTTTTTAAGTCAACTGTATCTATTATGGGGTAAACTTTGACCAATGCGGAGTAACACAAACTAGTCTCCTACTTTAATGATGCAGTGAAAGCCTGTGGGAAAGTTAAAAGGGACATGGTCACGATTTAAACTGAAAATTACAATGTTTTATTAAGATGGCAGGATGGTCGTTGCCATTTTAATACTATGTTAATCTCCTTTAAATATTCATATTTTAATGAAATGTTTAATTTTTTCTTTGATAATTTCGACAATCTTGTATGTTTAATATCTTGTGATGCATGTTCAAAATTTTGTGATGTATATTTGATAATCTTGTGATGTATGTTCAATATCTTGTGATGTATATTCTATAATTTTGTGATGTACACTCTATATTTTTTATGTAGACTCAAAATCTTGTGATGTATGTTTAAAATCTTGTGATGTATATTCTATAATCTTGTGATGCATGTTCAATATCTTGTGATGCATGTTCAATAAATCGTAAATGCGAGTGGGACCCCCGATTCGGGCCGGATTTTGAATATTCATCATAAGATTTTCGAATAAAGCAACGTTTTACACGACATAGTTCTCGAGTTATTGGCGAGATATGTTATATTTGTCATATAAACCAAACACTGAAAATAAACAATGAACTTTCTCCTACTGAAAATTGAATAATGAATTCAGCATTGTAGATGGCTTATTAATGTAAGAAGGCTTCATAATTATGCCAGAGCAACGTTGACTTCCAGATGTTGAAAATTTTACACACTCAACTCATCCCACCTTCTCGGGCCTTTCCGGCAAAGCATCGGAAAAACATCTCGAATGCATTGTTCACCTTATTGGATGTTATAATGTTATACTAAGTAAAGTCGCTTTCCAGTATATGGTCATTTTGATAATGGTACCTTATCCAACTCTTCACTTGAAGAAAACGGTAAATTCATTATTTATTTTGTTAGAAATTGTCGTCTAATCAGTATCCTGCGATCCAATTGTTAGATATAGTTACCTATGTCGAATTTGTCAAACTATAATATCTAAGAAAAGAGGACAAATGTTGTACTTTCAATTTTGATTGAAATATAGTGATTAATTTATTCAAAAATATTTAGAGACATGATCGTTTATTTGGAGAGATCTTATAACAAATTACATGTATAAATAAGCATCAATATTTGCTTCTTCATTAAATCTTGGGAAAATCTAAAAACAAAAAACAAACTAAAAAAAACCCCAAAACATGTGGACTATACATGCATAAAAGGAATTCTCATAAAACAATAAATTAACTATTTCTTTTTTTCAAATTTCAGACATTAATCATTACAATGTAACATAGCAAAGGAAACATGTAGATGTTTGTTTTTTGGGGTTTTTTTTTGGGGGGGGGGGGGGGTTGCATTAGAACATTATGGTTTTTTTTTTACAGATCCGGCCACTTGGCTTTAAACTTGAAGACACGAGCTGGCTTCTGAATTTTCTCTAGCATTGACTCACATTGTCGTCTGCTTTTGTGTGTGTGTGTGGGGGGGGGGGGGGGGGTTCTGCTCTCGTTGGTAATTATAAAGTATATATTGAAAAGACGTTTTGGATTCAGTAACCCTCAGGATGGTGATCCAGAACATCAGATCACTTACTCTGTAAAAAATTGATGGTTATAGATTATAATATTTGGGATTACTTAGGTCATGCAAGTAGGGACACACCTTATCAGAGAGGACACAGGGCTACATGTATAAAAGAGTACTGCATAGATCTGGAAATCCCATCTTAAAATAACTTGGTTGTTAAACTCGTAAAAAAAACGAAAGTACGATATTTTAAAGGTAGGTATTCTTAGGTTAAAAAAAAATTGCTGTCTTAATACAAATAATACCAACATACAAAACATTATGTCGACAGAATTATTATGAAAAGTGAGTTGATTGAATGCTTTCAATAATAATTGCACCGCTAGGGTACATGATACGCCCATTAGGGAACTGAACTTGTATATTGATTCCAACTTGAAAGTGATCAGCAGGCCAGGGTGAGGGAGCAGGACCTTGAATATTACAGTATACAAGGTATGTGTAAGATATGTTTTAAATAATTGAAGGGATTACCGATAAAAAAATCTAAAATATGGCCAGTGGCCTACTTTTGTGTTGATAATACCTTTTCCTCAATGTTTCTTTTGCTACTTTTTAGCTCACCTGAGCTGAAAGCTCAAGTGAGCTTTTCTGATCACACTTTGTCTGTCGTCCGTCTGTCTGTCCGTCCGTCCGTCCGTCTGTCCGTCTGTCTGTCTGTCGGTAAGCTTTTCACATTTTCGACATCTTCTCCAGAACCACTGGGCCAATTTCAACCGAACTTGGCACAATGCACCTATAGGCAAAGGGAATTCAAAGTTGTGAAATTTAAGGACCACGCCCTTTTACAAAGGGAGATATTTAGAAATTATTGAAAATTTTCATGAAATTTTCAAAAATCTTCTTCTCAAGAACCATTTGGCCAGGAAAGCTGAAACTTATGTGGAAGCATCCTCAGGTTATGTAGATGCAAAGTTGTGAAAATCATGACCCCCAGGGGTAGGGTGGGGCCACAATGGGGGGTCAAATTTTTACATAGGAATATATAGAGTAAATCTTTTAAAATCTTCTTCTCAGAAACCAATCAGCCAGGAAAGCTGAAACTTATGTGGAAACATTCTCAGGTGAAGTAGATGCAAAGTTATGAAAATCATGATCCCCGGGGGTTGGGTGGGGCCAAAATGGGAGGTCGAATTTTAACATAGGAATATATAGAGTAAATTTTTAAAAATCTTCTTCTCAAGAACCATTTGGCCAGGAAAGCTGATACTTATGTGGAGGAATCCTCAGGTAGTGTAAATTCAAAGTTGTGAAAATCATGACCTCCAGGGGTAGGGTAGGGCCACAATGGGGGGCCGAATTTTTACATAGGAATATATAGAGTAAATCTTTAAAAATCTTTTTCTCAAGAACCATTTGTCCAGGAAAGCTGATACTTATGTGAAAGCATCCTCAGGTAGTGTAAATTCAAAGTTGTGAAAATCATGACCCCCGGGGGTAGGGTGGGGCAACAATAGGGGGATCGAATTTTTACATAGGAATATGTAGAGTAAATCTTTATAAAAATCTTCGTCTCAGAAACTGATCAGCCAGGAAATCTGAAACTTGTGTGGAAGCATTCTCAGGAAGTGTAGATTCAAAGTTGTAAAAATCATGACCCCCAGAGGTAGGGTAGGGCCACAATGGGGGTTGATTTTTTACAAAGGAATATATAGAGTAAATCTTTAAAAATCTTCTTCTTAGAAACCAATCAGCCAGAGCAGGAAAGCTGAAACTATGTGGAAGCATCCTCGGGTAGTGTAAACTCAAAGTTGTGAAAATCGTGACCCCGGGGGCAGGGTGGGGCCACGATGGGGGGTTAAATTTTTACATAGGAATAAATAGAGTAATTCTTTAAAAATCTTCTTCTAAGAAACCAATCAGACAGGAAATCTGAAACTTATGTGGAAGCATCCTTAGGTAGTGTAGATTCAAAGTTGTCAAAATCATGACCCCTGGGGGTAAGGTGGGGCCACCATGGGGGGGTTGATCTTTTACATAGGAATATATAGATTAAAGTTTTTAAGAATCTTCTTCTCAGAAACCAATAGGCCAGAAAAGCTGAAAATTATGTGGAAGCATATGATTTTACTTATATGCAAGCATTTTGACATATTGCCGATTCTTTAAAAAATTTTAGACTCTGGCCCCTGGACGATTCTTGGACCTCAAAAGGGGTTCAGAGTTTGATGTAGGTTTATATCTCATATACAATCAATTGTTCAGGATCTTTTCAGAACTGCAATGCTCAACTATGACTATAAAATCATCCTGTTAGAAAAGGGACTTGATTATATACATAAGAATATTCAGGGGGAAAATGAATTTTTATTTATACAGGATCGACATGTATTATACCACATTGTCCAGATATTTTGTATTATGACTCCATTAAGCTGATTTTATCATGCCTATTGTTACTCAGGTGAGCGATGTGGCCCATGGGCCTCTAGTTCAAAGTTCCAAACAGGCTGTACTCTACTTTCTTTTTCTTTTCTTTTTAATTACTTTTGAATGATAAAACAGTGTAGTATCACTTGTATGGTATTTTCAAAAGTTATTACACTTCCAAATCTCAAGAATTTTTTTCTGTACAAAGACAATTTGGTAGTGATAAATATCTATTTTTAATCGAAAGATCGTTGATCTATATATCTACATATATTTCTGTCATTTGAAAAAAGTTAAATATCACAAAACGATAGTACATAAATATATGTAATCCTATATATCTGGGCAAAAAGCTATGGTGATGTGATGTATGAATCAAAAATTAACCTTTAATGTGGAAACGTCAGCAAAATCTCAACTTGAAAGTGAAAATATGAAGAAATCACTATTAAGGTCGGAAAATCAATTTGTTTTTCAAAGGACAAGTACTGCTCAGAGAGAAATATTTCATTAAAACCTTACTCTAACAGGCAATCAAACAACTGTGTTGTCAGTTTAAAAGTTTGTTGTCTATTTGTGTCTGCATAGATACACTGTTAACAATAGAAGTTATCCAAATTCCGTGGTACTGAGACTTCTTGCAGTACAAGTAGCATGTCACTTACAAAAGTTATGTACTAGTTGCAATGCATGAAGATCTAAAGTTTACATTGTTTTACAGTGAGTAACCTGTGAATTTCAACATGAGTGATTGCCTCCTAGCTGCCGACATAGATTTTGGCACCACCTATTCTGGCTATGCCTTCGGAATGGTCGGGGACCTGGAAAATGACCCAATGAAAATCCACGCCAACCAAGCCTGGGTGTCAGGACAGAAGAACTTGCTTTCCCTTAAAACCCCCACATGTCTCCTGTTGGATGAAAATCAGAAGTTTAAATCGTTTGGGTATGAGGCGGAGAACCAGTACAACAATATAATGATGGACGAGGAAACAGAGAACTTCTATTACTTCTACAGATTTAAAATGAACCTACATGAAAACGAGGTAACGCTATCCCACATCAAGAAATTCCAAGTACTAGGCAATAATAAACAACGTGAAAGAGTGTGAACAAGAATTAGATGGGGGTTTTCCCCAATAAAATTCGTTTACAACAATTGTTTGAGTTAGTGTAATGAATAAGACCTGTGCTTTTTTAGGAGTCACTTGAGACCATGGAATTAAAAGAAGCAGGTAGGAAGACTCTTCCAGCTATTGCAGTCTTTACTCTGTCAATCAAAGCACTGAAGGATCATTTGCTGGACATGTTGGATACAAGGGGCACAACTCTGCAAGCTGAGGAGGTGTTGTGGGTTCTGACTGTCCCCGCCATCTGGACAGACTCTGCCAAATTCTTCATGAGGAAGGCAGCTCTCAGAGTAATTTTTTGCACATTTTTCATTTTAATTTTTTTTATTGAGTTTTATTTATGTTTTGGTTCTGTATATAAGTTTGGTATAGATATATTTCTTTGTAACATAAGGCTGGTATAGGCGATGATCCAATTGTCCAAGTAGCGCAGTGGACAATGCACTCGCTTATCACCGCTGCGACCCGAGTTCGATCCCCGTGATCGACAGTGGTTGCATGTGAGAGGGTATGGTGGTCGCCCGCTTGGACACGTGGGTTTTCTCCGGGCACTCCGGCTTCCTCCCACAGCAATGACCCCCTCGCGCTAACATCCGTGCCAACGAGAGATATTAATATAAATTGTAGAACTTGTTTATCAATCGTTGTAAAATAAATAAAGTTCAGACTGATAAGCGATGATCGTCTGAAGTTGGCTTTGGAGCCAGAAGCGGCCTCTATATATTGCCAGCACATACACGTGGATCGGTCAACAGAACAGCGAGGGTTCGGGGTATCTGCTGTAGGTACCAGTTATATTGTGATAGATCTTGGAGGTATTCAAATTTTCATTTGCATTGCTAAAAGAAGTTACACCATTTTGTTCATGTTACTTTTATTCACGTTGGAATACAAAATTTGTGTTAAAAACATGAAAAATTATGAATATGAAAATTTAAATACTAACATTCTATGTCTTTTTTAAACTGATATGTAATCTACCAATTCATAACTCGTAATATTATTAGAATGTACTCGCGATTGGTAGAAACAGGTATGCCAAAATAAATATATTAATTTTTCCAGGTGGAACTGCCGACATAACGGTCCACGAAAAGCTAGATGAAGGTTTGTTGAAAGAGCTCTACAAGGCAAGCGGTGGGGCGTGTGGTGTAACAGTCATGGACTCCAAAGTATTGGGTGTGTTGGAAGAAATCGTTGGGAACGAAGTTTCAGTGAGTTTAAGAGGAGATATGTAGAGGGATATATGGATCTACTTAGGGAAATCGAGGTCTTCAAAAGAAACATAAAGCCTGAAAGCGATGGGAAAATTAACATGGCCATACCTTATGTATCCCTTGACGAAATCTGTTTCAAAATGCGTAAGAAGCATTTTAAGGACCTCTTTGCGGAATCTTCAATATGCAACCATATTTCTCTCACTGGGGACAAACTTCGTTTCAGTGCTGACTTTGCAAGGCAGCTTTTTACGGCCATTACTGATCAGATTGTCGAGTACATAAGGGTCATTTTTCAGCACCCGGAAGTGGAAAGAGTTAATCGCTTCTTGTTGATTGGGGGATTTTCCGAGAGTCCGATAGTGCAATATGCCATCATGACAAATTTTCCGGGAAAACGACTTATCATTCCACAGGATGCGGGTTTAGCTGTTGTAAAAGGCGTGGTTTTGTTTGGTCATAGACCAACTAGTATCAAAAGCTGAATCATTAAGTATTCTTACGGAGTGAAAACTACACCGGTGTTTGATCCAATGGTTCATGACCCCAAAAAACGATGTACCATTGACGGCGTACACCGATGTATGAATGTGTTTAGTTCCTTCATGAAATCGGGCACCCCAGCAGAAATAAATCACGAAGTTGAGAAAAAGTATCAAACA
Source organism: Magallana hongkongensis (assembly GCA_016163765.1). Classification (NCBI taxonomy): domain Eukaryota; kingdom Metazoa; phylum Mollusca; class Bivalvia; order Ostreida; family Ostreidae; genus Magallana; species Magallana hongkongensis. The sequence goes on from WFKH01002636.1 coordinate 43,186,253, forward strand.
AATGAACCGTTTCAGAAAACTGTCCCACTTGACTTATTCTATACTGTAGACGAGAATCCAAAATACATTGACGAGAAGCGTTTACATAAACTAGGTAAGATGGATGTAACTATTCCAGATCCGAGCAAAAACCCTGGGAAAGTGAAAGTTATGTACGTTTTGGCGATATGGAACTGAAAGTAAAGGCCATTGAAATGGAGACAGGGATGTCTTGTGGAACCACCATTACAGGAGTGTGTTAAGCGTGACCTGAGAAGGAATCTACCTACCAGTAAACTTAGGTGTCATTCTGATTTTATGCCCCATTATCCTCGGCAGGAGAAGGCACAGTATATTTTTTAAATGTAGTTCAGTCAATATCCTGGATTTATTTGTTTGATAGTCGGTATTGTCGAAAACAACGTACGGCATGACTAACCATGGACCAACTCGTTGAGTTTACGTCGTTTTCATGAATTATATTTTGCCCTTTTCCAATTGGCTCCTTCAAACTTTTGTGAAGAAAACTTCACCAACTGCAAGATTTCATAGCATGACCTTAAGTTTTTTTTCATGTATCCAAAATTTAGAGAATGTTGCTCTCTTGGACCGAGAATAATAAATATCTATGAAAACGAGAAAAGTTCAATGAGGTGGCAAATGGTTAGTGAGCGTATGCAAGACTGGCCTTCGGTTTCCGATAATGTATTGTCCAAAAATATCTAGATCTAGGAAAAGGAGGACACATATTGGAAGACTATTTTAATTTGAGATAAATTCATATATTAAAATTGTTTCAAAAAGTATTTGTTGGATGGCTCCCAACTATACAACGACGTTGGATAAATATATTCCGGATGTGGAGCCGTCTGATGATAATAATGAGGACCGACTTACCAAACAGACATTCTACTGGGATTACAACAACCGTGGAACGTGGTGCACACAAATGGAGAATGTTTGTGAAAAGTTTATTATTAATTATGTGTTTCTTAAACAATTATTAGTAGATATTAAAGGAATTGATATAATTGATAAATTACATGTATAATGACTGACACTTAACATAAAAAGTTATAAACTACAAATAAGCCCCATTCACTTTAAATTCCTTGACACATATTTTGATAAAAATCTGTTTTTCTTAAAATTGCATTTTGATTAAATCAAACGAATAAGTTCATTATCTTTCTGGAAAAAAAATAATTGGTATACTCACTGCTGGTACAGAGGAGAGGGGACTTTGAGCTGGTGGTCGCTGAGTATCGGACTTCTTCTTTACTTTCACTTTCCTTGCGCCATTGCTGTTTTTAAGAATTGACTTAGTCCCTGGTTTGTACAGTCTATATACATCTCTCTGGCTTTTTACATCACTTGAGGCTTCTTCTGAGTCTGCCATCTGTGGAAAATTTAAGTAAATTAAACTTTAATAAAGATCTTGATTTGAGTGAGCTGATCATATGTTGATATCTACAGAGATCTGTACAGTTGACGTTGCTATATTTAGCATGGAAAATAAATTGGGGAAATATACCAAGTGAATAGTGGGAAATTAAAAAAAATGCAATTTCAAAAGCCTTGACATGCAGTATAGGATTGCCACAGGAAAATTCTTAAAGGTACTAGCTGAGTGCTACATATACAACCCTAGGGACATGTGAAGCTTCACACAGTTCAAATGCAAATGTAAGAAATACTGTAAGAAATACTAATGTAAGAAATACTTCTGTC
>WFKH01002636.1:43188062-43215025 GCA_016163765.1 Magallana hongkongensis
TTCCCCTTTTAAAATTTTTTAGGGCCTTTGGTTTCCAGACAAAGGCTCCGAGACTATGATAGCAGGGAATGGGAATCCAGCGAATTTGAATAACAGAGACATTGAAGTTGTGCACATCGATTTTTGTTTTTCGATTGCGTTTGTTATTTAGAAAAAGGTAGGGGGTCAAAAAATAGGATTCCGAAAAGTGCGAAAATTTAGACATTTTGCTTTGTATCTTTTAAACGAAAAATATTTTGTTAAGACATGTAGAATAAAAGTTGTGCAGAATGTTAAGGGCTTTCATTTGACACCAATAAAAACGGGCTGGCCCCTAAAATTAAGGGCCAATAGCGCTTGAAAGTTTTTGCTTAATAACTCAAAAACGGTTAGGATTTCGATATGGCTGTCGCTGGAAAAGTTGTTTGTTGGGATTTCATAAAGGTCGTTACAATGTTATTTTGTTGGTGATTTGTGTTGTATGAGTGTAAAAAGCTGTACATGTTAACATGTATCTCGTTTAATTTGGCAAGTTAACGAAAGTCTATGTGCGTGCAACTGGCATAAAGTTACCATAGAAAGTATGCTGGTTTATACAGGAAATTTTTTTTTAGAATAGATTTTTTTTTTGGAGTTTATGTCAGTTTTGTTAAGTTCTTATAGTGCACAATCCCTAAAACGAGAATCGGTAAACAAAACATTCTTCTTCCTTTGTAGTAAAACACAAACTACGGATTAAAAATAAATCTATGTATTACAATTGAGTTTTCATACTGCATGCATTTAAAATCTACCTTGAATAAGAGCTGTGTGTGTACCGTTACGTAAGCTATCCCTCACCCGCGGCCTAGAAAATCGGTCACCATGGTCGCGACGGGGCTAACTAGCGGTCAGCGATTATCTAATAAACGAGAAATGCGTCTCTCATATATGAGTTTATTTAGCCGCACACTCTAGAATTGTTTTAGTTTACATACCCGTAAATAAAATACAAGATCTGTTTTAATTTCTTCATGTTATAAGAGTTTGTCCATCTTGTTTTTATTTAATTAAACATTAGAGTGTAAGAAGATGTTCTGAAAATTTATAAAGGCGATATTACTACAAATCGGAAACTTCGTCAGTCTTAAATTAATGGTTGGTTTGTAGGTCTAAAATGTTTATAAATCTGTACAAATATTGTTTTAAATCAACAAACAACCCACAAATATTAAAACTTTTAAATGATGATCATCCCTCGCACATGGCCGAGGAGATCCCGCGCGAGTGCATGTTTCAGACTTTTGTACGAACACAACTATTTTCTTTTATGATTTCAACTATGATATTGGTTTAAGATGAAAAGATAAATTTATTTTACATGTACAGTTGATTTAGCAATGATTAATACGATTGCGCACAAGGTAGTTTATTATAATCAAAGTTCCATGTTTCATGTTTGCGGTAGGTGCTGGCACGATAAAAGGTGTCCTGAATTGAGGCATTCGGATTTTTTTTAATTGGCAAAAAGATAATCAGATTTGACGAAAATCATATTTTGGCGACTTCTTCTTATGTGTAACATTTTCACTTTCCCACCCGTTTGTTTATTCGGTCAGTCTGTGTTAATTCAATCGCAGCGTGCGACCGAAAATATTGTGTCGCTTTGAACAGCGCACACAACTGAGAACATCTATAGCCCCAGTCGGGTTATGTTTATATGGCTGCAGATCATCAACTGTTATGTAATTGAGTAACAATGTATCGAAGGTTATCGAATATTATTGAGTATCGAAGTGTGCTTTCACTACAGTGGTCAATTGTTAAACAATAAGGCTATTATTCGAAGTAATCATCTTCACATTATACATGTAGGTGCGAAATCGTAATCGGATAATGTTGCTAATAAATCAACCTGTTGAACACGCTAAACTTCTACAGATATGAACGGAATAATATATTATACTTAAAAGTTTTAAGTCAAGGGAAAATTGTTCTCGGATTAAGAAGTTATGAAATACGACTACATTATGCAACGCAGTCGGTCGCCATAGAATTCATCAAAGTACTGCAAGTGTCGACATATTTCTTGTTTCTTTGAAATACATGTACCATGATAGCTCACTACCAGAGTAAAGCTAGCCAGCACTAACTCCAACGCACTAACAAAAAACAAGTATTCCTTTTAAAGGAATGATCGGCAATAATGATATATTGATAGCTAGAAGCAATCAACATGATCAGTTTGATGTAAAATAATAAAATAAGTACTGTATTTTTACAAAATATAGAATATTTTGAATCTGTACACCATAATTTCATTATTATAAACCGTCAACAAATTTAATTTTTAAATAAATTTGGGAAAAGCCGTTCGTTAACTCCTTGTCTAATTTTATATTTTTAACGTAATTATTAAATGTTAATGTATCTTCTTCTTCTTCAGAATACTGAGTAGGGCTCTTCAAAGAGCATTAACACGTATACAAAGAAAGAGTTGTATTAAAATAATTTAATGCGACTGAAAAACATTGAATGCCATCATAACTTGCTATTGAGGTCGCATTATTATAAATCAAGCCGTCTTCCTAGCTACTATTATGCAACATCAATAGATCGAGGTCAGTTCATGGAGCATCTTCTTATGATTGAGGTCAGTTCATCGAGGTCAACTGCATTACTGAATGAATCTTTCGATCAAAATTCTTACGCTTGAGACAAAATGTGCATTCTTGAATTAACAAGTCACTATTTTTCAAGCGTTTTCCGATCCCGATGTTAAACAACTGAAATTATTAGGCCGCCTTGCACCCACACTAGGACTTGTGCTCATAAGGTGAGCCCGGATTCCTCGAGAACGGGTGTACCCTCCAGGATTCCGGCGCCAAATTAGGCACTAGTGAGAACGATTTCCGGCGCCAGGGCGCGGAGTAGACCTTAAGAAAACAAATTATTTCTGTAATGTAGCGTTCTAAACAAGGCGCCCTGCCCCCAAACAAGGACTTCTGCTCATTAGGTGAGCCTGGATTCCTCGGGGGACGGGTAATGCCTTGAGGATTCCGGCGCCAAATTAGGCACTAGTGACACCGATTTCCGGCGCCAGGGCGCGGAGTAGACCTTAAGTGAACAAATTATTTCTGTAATGTAGCATTCTAAACATGGCGCCCTGCGCCCAAACTAGGACTTGTGCTCATTAGATGAACCCGGATTCCTCGGGGGACGGGTAATCCCTTGAGGATTCCGGCGTCAAATTAGTCACTAATGACACCGATTTCCGGCGCTATGGCGCAGAGTAGACTTTAAGTGAACAAATTATTTCTGAAATGTACATTCTAAACAAGACGTCCTCCAAATATTGAAAGTTCTTACTTCACACAATGATTGCTTATGACCTAAGTGTTGACTTGTGCTCATTAGGTGAGCCCGGATTTCTCGGGGGACGGGTAATCCCTTAAGGATTCCGGCGCCAAATTAAGCACTAGTGACACCGATTTCCGGCGGCAGGGCGCGGCGTAGACCTCAAGTGAACAAATTATTTCTGTAATGTAGCTTTCTAAACAAGGCGCCCTCCAAACATTGAAAGATCTTACTTTACACAAAGATTGCCTATGACCTAAGTGTGTGTTATGATTTTGTTTCAAGGTTATTTTGTGAAGTTCAAGGTCATTGAAGGAAATTTCATAAGTTGTGTCTGTAGATAAATACTTTAGTTATGATTTTGTTTTTCTTAGTGGGGAGGGGGGAATTATTTGTGAGGTTTCTCACAGAACCGCCAGTTAGTCCACTGAGAGCACTCTCCCCCTTTCTCGCAACCAAAATTCACCTTAAATTAACTTAAAGGAAATTGAATTTTAGGGCATTGTTCCCCCTCCCCCAACCCACATTTCAGTAGAAGGCAATATAAATTTGTATGGCAAATTGAAAACAAATTATATTAAACAAAATAAGTTATAGCTGCCTCAAAACCCCCCCCCCCCCCTCCCCTACCACTACCACGGATTAGATTTTGAAGATAATTTTTTCTCTTTTATTGGCTTGTTAATACATTTCGGATGAATTTGTTCCCCGAAGCAAAAACGATGCTTAGTGTTTGCACGGCCAAACGTTATACGGAGAGTTGTCCTTCCCACTGAGCACCTCTCGTACAGCGCACCCTCAGGTTGGAGAAGCCGTCATCATTTATTTTTGATTTTCTGAACTTTTATCATATTGACAATCCTGTCTGATTAAAATCACCACCCTTCTGCCTACACCCGTCAGGGTCTGATAGGTATCGATAACAATTCATCTTCACTTAACCTCTATATTTGCACACAACCTAAATATATATCTCATTTACCGAATACATTACTTTATCTGTTAATGAGAGGTTCAACTCTTCAATACTCAGTCTGGGGGTTACATAGAAAGCAGGATTAAAATAATTTGCCTGTCTCCATTTTAAAAATTCCAATACATTTTCTACAGCCCTGATTGGTCAGAAGTTTAGGTCGGGTGAAGATGACCCCCTATCAATACCTGTCAGACCTTGTAAGGAGAAGAGGGTGCTTTTAATCACTGATTGACAATCCTTTTCCGACAGGAAGCTGCAACGGAAGACCTCTTCGTTGCTTTGCAACGAGCTCGTTTCTAGTTTGTGTACTAGTATAACAATTTATTAATCCTATTTCGTATATGAACTCATTTACACACAATAAAGTTTGTAACGTTTGGATCTAGACAATCTTTTCACTTATGCATTCATCATTTGTCATTATCAGAACTATATTATTTCATAGATGTATATCCCCCGTGAGTACCATCGATTGGCGAACAAACACATATATACACATATCTATGTCACAGACACATATAAAGACTAGTATACATGCAGAAGTTCTAATCATTGCTATTTCCATCGATCATTTAACATCACTAACATTGCAAATTGCGCAAACATATATGAGGAAGAAATCGTGTAAATTAGTACATGTTGGTTGTTTAGGTTGATCCGATCGTTTGTGGTAACACATTCTTAACTCAATTAAAATCTGAACCAAGATTTGTACCATTATATACTAGTATTTTCCGTATGAAACAACCAAGAACCCATTTCAATGCTTATATTTTAAGAAATCTAAAATAAGGGAGAACTATTCATCACTGTGGAATCATTTTTATTCTTGGGGGTCAATGTTCGTGAGTAGCCAAAGTTTTCTTGGTTCGTTGGGACGTAATTCCGTAAGTTACTTATCCTCTTCGCACCTGGTGGTGCATAAGTCTGTTACAGGGACCTCCAGTGACCACGGTCTTTAGCGATTTTCTCCATTTCACCCCAGGTCTTTCCAGTGTTTTTGAACTCAGTGGTCAAAGTTCTTCTCCAAGTTTCCTTTGATCTTCAAATTCCCCTCTGGCGTTTCCCGTCTGATGTAGTCCATTTTAACGCTACTTTTGAGATGTTATTGGGGTCCCTCTTACTGTATGTCAAAACTATCTTAATCTTCTTTGCTTTATCTGGGTCATGATATAAATTCTTTGACCTGTTTTCTCGTACAGTGCCTGGTTTGTGATCTTGTTTGGCCAGTAAATTTTGCAGATCTTTCTAAAGCCATCTGTTGTGGAAATCTGAAAGCCTTTGGGAATCTTTCTGAGTAATTCGCCAACATTCCGATCCATATAGAAATACTGAAACTACATTGCTGTTGAATATTTTAGTTTTGGTCATCAGGCTGATGTTGCTGTTTTTCCATATCTTATTTAGTTATTGAAATGATATGGTTGCCTTCTGTAATCTGATTCCAAAATCTTTTGATGTTGCATTGCTTTACTGAGACACTTTCAAGATACGTGAAATCATCTACTTCTTCTAATGGTTCATGGTTTACAGTTATTACAGCAGGTGTTTGAGCTAGCTGCATTGTTTTGGTCTTATTTTTATTGATGTTTAATCCAACTTGTTTTGCATATTTGGAAAGATCTTCAGTTTTCCTCTGTAGGTGTTCAGAGTTGGATGAAATTAAGGCGATATCGTCAGCAAACTCAAGGTCTTCTAACATAGATGTGATGGTCCATCTTATTTCTTCCGCTTGTTGCTGACTGTTTTCCTCATGACCCAGTCTATTAAATTGCCACAAGGAATAGCAATGGTGGTGGTGGCATGATACATCCTTGTCTTACTCAATTTGTGATGCTGAACCAGTTGCTTAATTTGTCGTCATCAATCACGCTGCAAGTGAAGTTATTGCTTTAAAAATTCTGATAAGTTTGTCTGGGAAACCCTATGCGGAAAGTACTTCCATAGGCTCTCAAGATGCACACCATCAAACGTTTTTTCAAAGTCGATAAAGTTCAGGTGCAATTTGCTATTCCATTCTATGCATTGCTCCATGATGTTGCGCAGAGTAAAGATATCGTCTATGCATCCTACACCTGGTCTAAGGCCTGCTTGCTGTTTCCTTAGTTTGCTATCGATAACTTCACTTCGCCGCATGGAGATTATTTTGCAGAAGACTTTCCTAGGAATAGATAGGAGTGTTATACCACGCCAGTCTGAACATTTCATTTTATCATCCTCCTTTGGCAACTTTACAATAATTCCCTTACACCAATCCTTTGGAAGCACCTCTAACTCCCATATTTATGTGAACAGGACATGTAGCTGGTCTGTAGCTATCTTGGGATCTGCTTTAAACAGTTCACTCTCTAAGCTGTCTATGCCTGGAGCTTTGTTGTTTCTAAGTTTATTAATGGCTTTTTTGATTTCTTCTTTCGTAGGTGGTTCAAGTTCTATATCTAATTGTTCACTAAAGTTCTCATCAACAGTGGCCGTTTCTGTTGGTTCGGGGCGATTGAGTACTTGGTTGAAATGTTCTGCCCAAGGTTTTCTGATGTTATTTAATTTCCGTTTTTATCTTTCACACGACCACTGCATTTGGAGTAGCTTCCAGTTAGTTCATTTGTGATTCTGTAAACTCCACTATAAAATGGTGTAATTAATTTCTATTGAATTTTTTTGTAATACGGCCATTTTCAGCGTCGAATCAAATGCAAATATTATCAGTAACTGAACGATGTCCAAATTGTTCCGATATTTTTGTCACATCAAAAAAAAAAAATTAAATGGTCTCACAGTCGAAACAAGTCTAAAAATGGGAACTTGAATGAACATCAAATTAAGCACCAGCATTGTTCATATAGCATTACCGTTGTTATATAGTGCCTTTTTCCCTAGCCATCCCCCCCCGGAAAATGGCTATTTAGCAGTTTTTCCCACCGGTAAAATGGCTATATAGCAGTTTTTCACATAAAAAATTTAAACGAGTTATCAATCAAAAATAGCCTATGATATGATACAATATCTAATATTGTTAACAAGTTTTATTATTTTAAACCAAAGCTTAAAAAAATCAAACTGATGTCTTACTTCGGAAATGACAGAGGACAAAACATATACCACAAAAAGTTGTTTATACGCGAATTTAAAGTTTAAAAAACCGTGGAAAACACAGAAGGACTGTCGCAATGCAAGAAAAATGCAAAAAGGTGATTTAAATCACTTCGTTTCTTTTGAATATACGGTTTACATAATGTTTTAAGGAAAATTTCCTTATGAATTATTGCTGCTGCTTTTCTTCAAAATGTACATGTACTAACGCCAAATAGGATATCAGAAAGGAGCTTTTAAACAAAGGTTGTATATTTTCTGGTACATTGCTAACAAGAAAATCAACAGCGTTTTACTTATAAATCAAATGATATCTGAGTTGCAATTGATGAACAAAAGTTACATTGGTATTTCTAACTTCATGACTTAACTGAAAGCATACAAGGTATTTCTTCGTGTCTATTATACAGAAATGCAGTCCGTCAATTTTAAGATAATTTAAAAGAGAAAACGACTTCAGTTATTACCAGGATTGGACGCGGGTCACCTAATGAGAAACCATTAATCAAGTCACCGGGACAGTCGCTGGGATATTTAAGAACAAAAATCTATCATATGCATAAATCCATTTCAATACAAAATACACATTCTGCATTCAATATCAAACCAAATATTACAGCTTAAAAATCGCTTCTGGTGTCTATAGGATGTATTAAATCCGTCCGTGAAGATAACACTAATATTATATACAATTGTAACACTGGAAAAAAAAACATAAAGCACCGAAGATAAATCGAAGATATTTTGATTTTTTTTTTCTCGAGTATTTACAACTCGTCAGGCACGTAGCTTCAGTGGGAGAGGGGGACCTGCACCCTCTTACTTTTTGACACAGATCGTTCTTAAACTTACTTATAAAAATGAATTGAAAATAAGGAAATGAACAGTGAACAGGTATACTACCCCCCCCCCCCCCCCCCCCCCCCCACCCCTTTCACAAATTAGAATTTTCATGATTTTGGAAAGTTTTTTTTAAATTTTTTTTTGTCAAGATTTTTTGGGTGAGTCTGCACTCCTCTCTTCACTATCAAAAACGATGCTACGTGCTTGTTCATTCAAATCAATGTGAATTCATACGAAACTAGAATTTAAATAAATTGACCATTCACATGATTTCGAATTTCGCACATATGCACATCATAACATTTGTAAGTCCAAAATATTAAATGAATAATTGTTATCAAGTCTTAGTTATTAACAAAGAATATTTCTTGCCCATGCACTCTGATTAAAAACCATTTCATAAATGTCATTTTTTAATATACTTCTAGATGGTACATACTTTAGAAACGATTTTAAGCGATCTATCAGTTATTTCAAGGGGGTTTAGCCTGAACAAAATTGCACAAACAGATAGACGGACTGTAAAATTGATTTTAAAAAAATTCTCATTTTTCATTTACAAATCTAGAACACTTAGTTGCGCATATAGTTGTGCATTTGAATGTATATCTTGTCAAACCAGGTAATTTATCAAATATTTACCTAGATTAATTAAGTTCTTTGTATTCCATGATACGTATGTTCAATTTTCAACATTGTCTATAAAAATAATAAATCGACAAAACAAAACTCAACCTGTACAGAGGAAAGCAAATATATATGCAACCTGGGGGTGTACAAACATTGATTTTAATACTTATTGGGTTTCCATTAATAATTTTTATAAAATCAACCAAAAAAGTGAGAGAGAAACCTTACTTTGTGGAAAAAACTACTTTATAGCAGGTATCCGAGAGGGGGGAAAGCTACAAGGGGGAAAACTGCTCTACAACACCGGCATTATCATTAATCTTGGATTGTTTGTTCTTTTAAAATAATAATAAAATATGAGTAATTTTATTAAAATGGAGAAAGCGCTGATATAAAGATGCATACAATATTTATGAATTAATGAAAATTTACATATGAATCTTAACTAATACTAGCTGAATATATTTGAACAAAATGTCTGTAAAATTTAAATGATTCTAATATTTCACTATCTAAATTTTCATTTGCACAAGTTTTGCGAACAGAAAAAAAATTAAATAAAAATCACCGACACAAATTGTAAGCTTCAGGTATTAAACTTAAATCTTCCTTGATTATTTGATTATCATATTTCAGACAAAAAATATTGCATGTTGATGTTGAAGCTTCACATATGGGCGAGAGTATTGATTTTGGCTGGAAAACGCAATATGCTCGTTAAATATACAAAAGTTAGTATCTACAAAGCACGTTCACGTATTTTTTGAAATATGAACTCCGAGTGTAGTTTGGTTGAAAACGACAAAAATTCAATACTTTGTAATGATATATGGATACAAACTTTTTAAAAAAGTAATATTTATTAGTGGGTTTTTTTTTGGGGGGGGGGGCTTTAAGAAATTATTTGACACTGTATAGTTTTGCGTAATGGTTTAGTACAGTATGATAGTAAAAAAACGTTGCAAAAAATAAAATGAAGTAAATTTTAAAAAAATAAATTATTCACAATTGCAAATATGCTTCCTTATGAATCTATAGAATCTATAGAATGGCGAAAACGTTCAATTCTTTGTGAAATTTTTCATGACGCCACAGTGATCATAGCATTGCTTGTCGCTTGGATTATTGTAAACATAAAATCTCAGTAATTTTAACAATTCTAAACGATTTGTCTTTTTCAAACGTAAATATAAGTAATAAAAAGCAATTTTAAAAGTTCACAGGGATGTAAACTTGGTTGGAACTTCGGACTTCACAGGATTTGTTCACGTGACCAACAAAGTTCATATCCCAGTGAACTTTTTAAATTGCTGTTTATTTCTTAAATAAAATAAAATAAAGCAAAGAATATTACCGAAAATATTAGATTCCTATGTTAAAATACCTTTTTTGGAAATAAGTCGATTTTCATTATTCTTATGAACAAGACGTTAATGTCAAAAGGATCGATAACATTTTTTAAAAATCATATATTTGAGCGGTAAGCGTAACTATACGCTTAACGCTTTATGTCATGTAACCAAAACTATTACGCAAACGGAACTACCTATAGTAAATCAAATTAATAAGAGTACTAAAAGCTTTACCGCTTTCATGTGCGAATATTATATTTTTTTTTAACAGAATTGACAAATTACCTATTTAAAGCTAAAAAAAAAAAAGTTCTTTTCAATGAAGCGACCATTTACTGAGTTTAATCCAGAGTTTGGCCATAAAAGGGCATATTTAATGACAACAATTAACAGGATCAGTAGTTTGAAAGAAAAAAAATATTTCTGAGAAAATGTAATATTGTTGTACATTGCTGCATACATGAAAAAAAACGTCCTCTGGTTCTGTATGCATTAGAATTAGGTAATGTAATGTCTTTCACTAAAATGTTGATTTTTTATGAGCTTCTCCAGAAACTATACAGTTCCACTGTACCTCAGAATAAAATCTTAATGCAAATATTTCCAACATTTTGACAACAAGCTTGCTAACCGCTTTCCACTACGTTCAGTACATTGTTTTGGTTTAGTTTTATACACTCTCAAGCAGTGTATAATTATTTTACAACATTTGTAAAATGTACACCAAAAACAATATTACAATATGAGGGTTATGATAGTTGAAATTTGTACATAATGGTATCGGATTTAAAGAAAAACTGAAGCCACAAAACATGTGTACAAAACCGAATGCGTTAATGCCAAATGTGGTGTGCTGATTACACACTTGTTATTTTATTTTTTTTGCTTTATCAAATGGACCAGGATGCTGCAAGTATGGTGAAAGTCTTTGACTTTGCATTAATACCTGCTTTCCAAGAAGAGCGCAAAAGCATTGCTGATGATGAGAGTTAAAGTGATGATGAGACTAACTGTGGTGTTGCTGATGATATGTCTTCGTTATGTGATAAAATTTTCCCAAAGCATTTTCGTAACTATGCACACACTCTTCAACTAGTTGTGAAAGATAATTGTTCCCAAGTCTCACTAGTATAGTTGCAAAGGCTTTTAACATTGTGTCTTTCGTACAGAAATCTGTGGTAGCAAGTGAAATTTTGGAAGACAAATAGCCTTTGCAGGCTGCAAATGTACTCCCAGCTTCACCTGTTCAAGTCCATTTTAAAAGTATAAGGAGCAACTTGAACAGCCTTGATAAAAAGTTTAAACCCTTATCCTAAAAGAGAAAACTGCAGCATGAGTTTTGCCAGATCTTGAACCCTTTGCACATGTATTTCTGCTTATACAGCAGGATGTATACTTGACCATTAGAAGGACTGAATATGTCTACTTTCCTTCCTACCTATATGTAGTCCTTGTTCCACCTGGAGACACAAAGGGCAATGACTAGGGATTTCCATTCCTCTCCAATTTTGGCCATCCTTTCCACCTCTCCCCATGTAAGATTCATGTCGTTGAGTTCTTTTTCAACAGTTCGCCTCCTTGTTGTTTCTGGTCGGCCTTTCCTCCTATTCCCTCCTGAATATGTCGCTATGTCAAAATTATAGTAACTTTATGTGACACAGATAGATCTATTTCCTGGCATAATCTTCTTTCTGTTAAATTTGTACCAAACAACCAATCATTATAATATGTTATTTTCGTATTTCACAACAAAGATTTAAAAGTGATTCGGAATACTCCAAAATGACTGTATAGTAGACCCTGACATAACTTTGCATTTAATACTGACTTACAGTGTCTCTAGATGTGATAATACGATTACAAATCCAATTTGTTGGTGCGTAAACCTGAAAATACTTACCACGGTCTTCTGCATATGTGTTAATAAGCAGATGTTAGAAAAAACGAAATATTTATCTCGGTATAATGAGTTTATTTTCTCCTCATAACGAGTATGGTACATGCATCACATTGTAATATTTTATATAATTCGTTTTACTGCACAAAATATCAGATATACACCTTTTAATAACAGCATAATCTTCTGCTATGGAATGATATTTTTCAAATAAAATGCTATGATATTTTCCTGAACTATTATGATTGTTCTATGCCATGAATTAAAAACCTTAAGATTGTTTAAAAATACAGTAATACAAAGTTTTGCTGCGTAATTTGATAAAAATTTTAAAAAGGCTAGATGGTCGTGACCATTTTTAGTCTATATTAATTTCCTTAAGAAGAAATATAAGGTTTTTAGACTATATTAATTTCCTTAAGAAGAAATTTAAGGGCTCTGTATAAAGATAGAGCAAAATATTCAAATTGTAAAGCTAAACAATGGATTTTTTCTTTACTTAATGATAGTTTGAAGCTTAACAAATCATATCTAAAACGTAAATGAAGATCTGATGGTTAATTTGTGACCATCCATCCTCCTCAATGTACAGATATATATTCAATAACCATTCTCCGGCAGAAACAATTTTTTCTATATTCAGGACTCCTGATGTTTCACGGACATTAATAAGTAAAACACTTTTATAAATCTTGTTACAACTAGTCAAAAAGAGATATTAAATTCGCCATTAACTCGTTAAACATGTATAGCAAATATTTTTATTCTTTAATACGGGATAGCGAATTCGCTATAACGAGATATTTGCTCGAATCTCAATATAGCTAAATCGTTTCAACGAGACTTTATTTGTTTTAGTTCACCTGAGCTAAAATATCAAATGAGCTCATCTGATCACTCTTTTTCGCGCGACGTCCATCGGTCTGTTTGTCTGTCCGTCAGTCAGTAAATTTTTCATATTTTTGACTTCTTCTCTAGAACCATTATGCCAATTTCAACAAAACTGGGAACAAAGATTTTTGGGTAAAGGGGATTCAAGCAAGTTAAAATGAAGGGCAATGCACACTTTCAAGGGAAGATAAACATTCCGGATTCATTAAAAAATTGTTGGCATATTCTAAAAATATTCTTCTCGAAAACTATTTGGCCAGAAAATTTGAAACTTGTGTGAAAGCATCTTCAGGTAGTGTAGGGTTAAGTTTGTTAAAAACAAGATCTTCGAGGATAGGGTGGGGGCACAATGGGGGATTGAATATTTAATTAGGAATAAATAAAAAAAAAAAAAAAGCTTTTAAAATCTTCTTCTCAATCCGTGTGGCCAGTAAAAATGAAACTTGTGTAAAAACATACTCTGGTTACGTAGATGTAAACCTGTTCAAATCATCCTTCCCATTGGTAGAATGGAGCCTTAGTAGGGATTGAATTTTAACATAAGAATAAATAGATAATAATCTTTTAAATTTTCTTCTCCAAAAACCTTAGGCTAGAAAAGATAAAACCTCGTGAGGAAGCATTCTCAGGTAGTGTAGTTTTAAATTTGTTCAAATCATGATCCCGGGAGAAGGTTGGGGCCACAATGGGTTGAATGTTTTTACATAGGAATAAATAGCGAAAATCTTAATAACCATTTGGCCAGAAAAGATGAAAATGTTGTTGAAGTGTTCAAGTATGTAGATATGTAAGTTTATTCAAACCATGAACCTAAGGAGTTTAAATATCTTCTCTAAAACTGAAACACCAAAAGTAACTTATAATTATCTGTGGGGAAATTTGAATACCTTTTTAAACAAAATTTTTTTCTACTAAATGGTCTAGATGTTTTGTATTTAATAGCAAAAATCAGATTTAATCAGTAAAGGCTAGTGTCGCTTAGGTGACAATCAAGCCCCTGCGCCCTTTGTAAAGATATACTAATTCGTTGTAACGAAAATCTACTTCTTTATAACATCGAAACTAAATCACGGTAACGAGATAATTACAAATGTTATTCATCAAAACGAAATACGTACTCGTAAAACGAGATAATTGAATCATTTTTACGAGGTAATAAATAATTCACTTTCTTAATGAGCCTATCCGGCCGGGGTATTTCTTGCTGACGCGATTTACGTTATTTTTCCTGCAATTAACGCCATTTTCATAACCTAAATAGACCAACAAATAAGGTATCGATCGATCACAAAATAACTCACGCATATTTTATTAAATCTCCAGATAGATAATAAAAAACTAGTACTAGTGCCTCTTCCATAAAATCTATACAAAACCTCCAAAACAAACACTTAACACCAGAAAAAAACATATGTTGCACAGTATATATTTCTGGTCAATGTAACCCATTTACATTTTCCCAACAGAAATCAGAGAGTTGACAACAGTGCAAGCGCCAGGTAATTTACTTTTAATTCAGCTGGGCTGGAGTGATACTTACAGTAAAAATATATACTTGTTAATGAACATTATATATGTATATGTTGATATGATTCTGAAATCAGAGTATTTTGAAAATGTTTGCATCTAATTATATTTATTTATAATCAAGCGTCAAAAACGTACTGATATTGTACAAACAAGTATATGAACATTTCTTCTTTTGATTTCAAATTGATGATTATAGAAATAATGACAATAGAAATAATGAGAAAAGCTATTCTTTATAAATTCAGATATTTCTCAAAAAATTATTGTATTTTTAACAGGTTTGGAAAGATGATAAGAAGTCTTTTATCTATTACGGCTCTGCTTCTATTTGCATGCCTGTTTGTTCAAAATGCAGAATGCAAAAAGAATGGGTTTGTTCTTTACCAGACTTACGATTAGCGAAAACTCAATCTGCATCAAATCGGCTTTATAAACTGCATTTGCTACATTCTTCACAATGTTTATGCAGATCTATATTAAGATATTGTGTTTTAGAATCCGCAGACATCTTATGATCGATGGGATAGATGCTGAAAAACTGAACGCCGAGGACATCTATGGTCTACTCACTGCTGAAGATGAAAAGTTTACGGGACAGTTAGGTAAGTGTAATATAAAGTATCACCGAGAAACAATATTTAGCCATATATGACCAGAATCCAAACAATTTTTGTTGTTGAAAACCTGAAGAAAATGAAAGCAGTTTTAGTACTGTTCTACTTGTTTTCTTTGAGTTTGTTATCTAGTTTTGATTTGTATGATTCAATTCATTTTTGACATTTCTTAAGATATAAATCTTAAGGCATAATCAAAATATGGTAACATAGTCAAAATCATTTTGAAAAAAATGACGGATCATGCAGTCCTTTATAACTTTACTAATTGTTCCTCAATAATCTATGTATGTTGATTGCATTTTTGTAGTGTTTCATTTTTATTTTATAATTTGATTTAAAAATTAATAGTTGTGAATTAAGGTGGTATTGAACACATTGATTTAAGGACAAGAACATAGAATTCTCAATTTCACGTCACAATCACTAAAACTAAATGCTTTTGACTCAATGTATAGCTATTTCACGTCATCAATATACATTTTATATCGTGCATGTAGTGATGATATTGCTAAAGTTTTAAAACGTGCTAAAATACACTTTTCAACATTATTTAGCATGCACAATTTCTTTGAGGGATATAACAGTGCTGTACATGATGCTCATGTTACTATAAACATTAACATTAGTTAACGTTTTGAGCCAGTAAACAAATCATTTACATTCATTACATTCCGATTCGCTTCAATACTCGTATTGAAAATAGAGTTAAACCGCTCCTGTGCTTAAGATTTGAAGTAATTATCGTAAAAATGTTTAGCACACTCTAATAGTTGCTTTGTTTCAGAAATCAACCTCAAAATGATGTACATAACCTTTTTATTTATATTAGCTCAAGGTATTTATAACCATATACATAAGTTAGTCAACAGAGTTTGAGCCAGTAAACAAATCATTTACATTCTGATCTGCATGCATTAGTCGTATTGAAAATAAAGTAAAACCGTCTCCGTGCATAAGTTTAGAAGTACATGTATTTTATCATAAAAAAGTTAAGCAAGCTGTAATAATTGTTTTATTTCATTAAATAGTCTTGAAATAATATATGTAAACCTTTCCTAAGAGTTTGCGCAGTACTTTTCATGAAAAATTGAAAAAAAAGAAAAAACAATGACACACCGCGCTAAAACATCTGCCCCCGTAAAACCGAAGTCAATGGCATTGTCTTTTTGTAAATGATATTGATCCAAATTCATCCTATAAGTATCACATTTCAATTTGGATAGAAAATATTGGAGATATTAAAAAAAAAAAAAATTTCTCATAAGAACGCTTTTCCCCATTATGTTCAATTGAAGAAAAGAAGTAATACAAACGATTTTTGAAAAAAAATCCTTACTAAAAATCAAATTATGTTATTTTTTCATTGGGTTTGATATACCTTAAGAAACTCTAGTTTATATAAAATTTTCATGAAGATCACTACTGTAGATTTAAATTACATCCAGCGTCTTTAAAAAAATAAATAAAGTTCCAATTTTCATTGAGTAATAGTGACTGAGACGTAATTTTGAGAATTTGATGTTCGTAACAATCATTCCTTATAGGTATGCAATATATCTGAGCAAAGCGAATTAGGTCCGTCGTCCTTAAAATATAAACCAAACCACTGTTTTTACAGTACTCTCACAGATTCAACATTAAAAAACCAAAAAAAAAAAAAGGCTTAGAAATAAAATGAATCAAAGAGTAAAATGATGTGCTTTACACATAGCATTTCATCATAATTTAGATATATGGACTGGCAAGCAGATTTTAAAAACGAGACATAGAATTAAGAGAGCTGCAGGAGTTGTATGGGCCGCCGGGAGAGAATTATTTAGATCCTTTATGAAAACTGCTCCCAGCATTTCGAGAAATGGTGGCAAAATTACCAGACAATACGTAAAAGAAGGAGGACTTGGACAAACTTATGACGATTTTAAAAGTTTCAAACCAACAGACATTAGAGAATTTTGGGGAAAAAATGTAAGTTAATCTACATAGCAAAATCAATTTATTTGATAAGCATTAGCTATTAGCAAAGTGAGACCAACTATTGTTTTAGTTAAATATACAGTTAACAATCATATAAAGTAATTTTACCACTTTAGGGTCAACATGGATTTACGGGGAAAATATTAGACGGAAGAGTCCAAATAACAGCAAGGGAAAAAAGTTCTTACGGCACACCAACTTTAGAATTTCGATCAAATATTGGTAAAATTCTTATTAGAAAAGTTCGGTATCCGAAAGAATGATAAAAGAATATATAAAATTCCAAATTATTTTGGACACAGATTTTGGATGTAAATGATACAAAAATGAATGTTACATGTATGTAAGAACATGCAATTTCAATAAATAGGTTGATGCAATCTTTTCGTTTGATGGCATTTAGGGAAAAAAAGTCCAGTTAAAAAATATTTCATTTATATCACTACTGCAATTGAAAATCATTGTTTTAAACAAATACCAAGCTGCTGCTATGGGTCAGAAGATATATCGTATCAGCACCACACTTTTTCCGGTTTCTCCGGTCCAGCGCTCGACGTAGGAGGGACTATTGGTGTAATTTTATGGTTTTCGCTTGTCACGACAGCCGTCGTGACTGTTCAGTCAAACACAACAGGATTGATTTATATTTTACAATTTTTATATAAAATAAAACCAAACAAATATACATATTATAAACAATAAGATATATAAGTTTTCTGATGTCCATAGTCTTCGTCACGGGCATGTAGAATAGGAGTGGGTAGATATGGCATGGCGTGAGACAGTGGCGGACAGGTATAACCACGGCGATGGACTGCCAGAAACTGGATAGGGACCTTATTAAATTAAACGATAAACATATTTTGAGTTACATGATTAATATACCTTGCATAAACATAGGCTAAGTCACACGGACTTAAATATATAACATTATGGCAACAGCAGCACGCCATACAATAGCACGAAACCACAGCGAATACGATCACTGCATAACGTTAAGAGTATCACACTACTTAACACAGAAAAACCACGTCAAAACGATATACAAATACTCCGTACTACACGGACAATATACAAGTACACCGAACTACACGGCAAAATACAAGTATATCATGCATTTATATCCCAATATAAAGCACACACACTCGACACGTGACCATACAGGAACACGCGCGAGCAAGCACCTATGTTTAACAGTTCTACCTCGTAAAACCAGTATATCAAAAGTAACAAAAAATACTTAATATAAACTCCACAGTAATGTAAAAAGACTGAGCCGTAGTTAAATTACAAAAGTATAAAATAGTTTAACTTACCCCTAATAGGAGAAAGGGTTACTCAGAACCTTAGCTGCTCATACCTGTCATGTAGAAAACGTGGCCACTGTCTGCCAGGTCTGCAATGCGGCAGTTTAAATAAAGTAATCAAACAATAGAAAAGAACTGACCAATACGTACTATAGCTGACACAGTGTCCAGAGAGGTACACTACGGGTATAAAACTAGTTACACAGGAACGTTTAAGAGGGTCCCTACAGGATACTTATATGTAAAGAAAAAGTATAATACCGGTAGATACTGATTTGTGACATTGCTCATGGCAATTATAACAAATTCCATTCAATCGATATCGAAATCAATGTATTTCATTTTTTTTATATCACACTAATGGTGATTTTTTTTAAATCTGGTTTTGCATTCGAATTGTTTATTTGGATCAAATTTCGACTCAAATCGTGTGCTTAATTAAGTTAACTTGCATAAAAAGCTAATTATTAATATAAAAATCAAACCGTCCAGAAAATAATCCAAAACAGTCTGAGAATCGTATTTGTACGCCTGGTTCAAGATCGGGGTGGGTAGGGGTGAAGTGGCCAAGAAAAGGAGTAACTCGTCGGTCTGGATATACTGTGAGGTCTAGCTTTAGACTGAATGGGCGGCTACGATCTGGATCTCGATGTTTATATTCACGCGATCTGGATCTCGAAATAAAGCCAAGCCTATTGAATCTCAAAATTAGAAAATTCGATCTAAATGAACCAGAATAGTTACATGTAAATCTCGAGGTTGATCCAGGAGATTCCAATCCTCGATTTTGATGTCGACCAATGCAATCTGGTTCTCGAGATTGAGCAAAGCAATTTAGATCTAGAGGTCGAGTTAGGGAATTTGGATTTTGAAGTTGAGCTAGGCGATTTGGATCTCGGGGTAGATCAGCGTAAGAATGTAGAACCAGACGATCTGGATATAAAAATCGAGGCAGACGATCTAAATCTACCAGCAGAAGGATAAGGTCAGAATCAAGGGATTCACTAGTGGCAATGCTAAGGATAAAATGTTACGAAACTATGCATGGGAAATCAAACATGCATATTTTGTGCCATAACTATAATAAATGTTTCAATATAAAAAGTTTCAATTTTATTTATAAGCTCACCTAAGCTGAACGGTCAAGAGAGTTTTTCTAATCAAAATACATCCGTTGTCTGAAGTTGTAAACTTTTCACATTTTCATCTTGTCCCAATTTTTGCAATTTCAACTAAACTTGGTACAAAGAATTATTGGTAAAGGGGATTCAAGTTTGTTCAAGTGAAGTGACACGCCCTCTTTAAAGGGAAGTGTTAAGAGTAAATTTTAACCTTAATTTCATTATAAGAATTCTACAAATTCTTGTAAGGTCAGCAAATGATGTTAATTATGAATGGGGGAGAGACTTTGACAGCTCTCCCCGCTATCTTTTGCACCTTATCGCTCAATTCGTGGGACTTGGCAGATTTGGTTCCAATTAAATTTTAGATTATAAACAAGGCTAGGCATTTTCACATTAATCTTTGTTTTAACTTTTAATTACCTCCATCCCGTCCGTGTGAATTTGACATTTTATTTCTATTTAAAAGATATTGTATGAGAAACTCAGTCAGTCTTGGTTCAACCTCGCATTGATACACTCATGGAATAAACTGATGTGAAATCATTAGATTGTGTTCAGTTTTTGCGTGTAACAGGAAGATACTTTTGAATTATAAAAAAATTGTTAGTATTTTTCAAAAACCTTTTTCTCAAAAACCATTTGGTCCCCGGGGGTAGGATGGGGCCACAATGATGTCGAATTTTTTCATAGGAATATAAAGAGAAAATTTTTTTATACCCCTCAAATAACCAGCCAAACCCCAGGTTCTCCCTTTATTTCAAAATTTTGACCGGGTCTTTCGTTCGAAACTATCCCCTGCCATCTGTAATATTTCGGTAGTAATCATTTGGTCAGAAAAGTTGAAACTCACGTAAAACATCCTCAGGTATTGTAAATTCAAGTTTGTACAAATTATGATCTCCATGAATAGTGTGGGGCCTTAATGGAAGAGGTTGAGTTTTATACATTTGAATAAACAGAAAAAAAACTTTTAAAATCTTACTCTCAAAAACTGAAACAACAAAAGGAGCTCAAAGTTTAATTTAATCTGGTGGAGAAAAATTAAGTCTTGAAAGTCTTTGAAAATCGAGATATATTCTTCTAAGTTGTCTAGATTTTTTTTTTCAATACTCTAAAGACGGTCTAAAGCTTTTGTTAACTATTATTGCTCAGGTGAGCGATGTGGTTCCTATGCCTCATGATTTTTTTTTTCATTTCATATGCAGTGATAATGCAAAATGTCACGATTTAATGGATTTTTTTTTTTATCCCGAATATACTATTTATTACATGCAGATGTGAAAGTAATTTTGTGTTGATGCATGTTTTAAGTAAAAGAAGAGAAATGGTAATAAAACTTAACTTAAATCTTCAATAGTGTAGTATTGTGCAATTGTATAATGCATTTTTCCACTGCGAAAAATAAGTGATATCAATGATCCAAATTGCTCGTCTAGCTGAGTAATGTTTTTTAAGGTCTACCCCCTTCCTCCACCTCTCTTGATCTGCGCATGGTTCTGGAATCCCTTTATTGATCCAATGATAATAGTTTTCGACAGATCTGAATTTACACTATATAAGGATATTTGTATACAAATATCACAAATTGTAGAGATGAAGAACTTGTTCCAAAAAATTCTTGAATTTTCTACATAATATTATTTTAAGCTTAAAGACCAACTGTTGTATCAACAGTAACGGTTTAAAGACAACCCCCTTTTCTAAATTCATTTCTTAGTTCTATATTGGTTCATATGCGTCGGAAACGGAGGCTGGGGGTGTAGGCTCCCCCTCACTTGTTTTTGCAAAGATATACATAATCATTATCATTTAAAGATAATGAGGGGATAAAGCGTGTAAAATGCCTATATTAGAATAGATAAAATATTGTGATATAAAAAAAAATCATCAATTCTGATACTTCTTTTAAAAATCTCCAAAATAATGTTTATTAATATATCATCGATTTTTATCTAACTGCAGGTCTGTAGCTCCCGGTCTGAAAAAATTCCGATGGACAACCTTGGAGCTACAGTGCCTCCCCTAGTAAAAATGTACGCTAGTTTCGGACTGATTAATCTTATTTCGGAACATATTCTATGCAAATATTTGATCCTAAAAAATTCCTCGGATATTTTACTATAGATATTAATTTACTTGCCTCTGATATTCTTTTAAACATCATCACCAGCCCCCGTTAAAGTGAAGTGGTGCAGTTTGTTTACTTGTAAAAATGGCGACTCTCGATCTCGACGTGAATTTTAACAATCTTTTAATTTGCGGTGTCGGTTAGCGTGTTAAAAAGAAAGTTTGAGGCAATTAAAGTACCGATATCAGTAGTTGAATGATTGAAGAATATAATGTTACTAACTTTTTTTTTTTTTGCACAGAAAATTGCAGGTTTTTTTAACCTGAAATATGTCCAATACTTGGAATATATTAATTAAAATTATAGCTAGTGTATGCGTATCGAAACCTCCAATCATAGTCATTTAAATAAAAAAAAAAATTATTGCCTTTTAATTTTATAGAGTGGGTCTGTGCTCCATATTTTATTTCATAGTTTTGATAAGGTCTAATCGAAAACAAACTGATTTCAATCGACAAAAACGTGGAGTGATAACCCACTTTACCTGTATATTAAAAAAAAAACATTTTGAATCCCACAATTGAACGTTTTAGAAATTTATACAACTCCGTAAATTCGTGGCCAAAGTCATATATATAGCATTTGTGTGACTGAAAAGGCTCAATGGCTAGAGCACCAGACATTTTATAACCCGTGACGTTTTAGAAAGAAAGCATTGTATTGATTACATGTAAATAAACCCCAGGGTCGCGACTAAACAATACTGGTAAAAATGCCGTTACTTGACATGACTACACATTGTGATTGGGATGGTATGCATCATCGTCTCAAGCCACGGTCCGTAGTCCACATAGCTTTCTCCAGATGGGTAGATGATCGTACATATTTGCCGTGGTTTGCGAAGATAGGCATGCATTGAATATGCTAAATAATTTAATAAAGGGACAAAATTCCCCCAAAATCATCACACCTAAACTTTCAGCAAATATGCACATCTGTAATTTTGTCTTTAACAACAGCAGCATTCTAAACTCAGAAGTGCAAAAATTTACAGAAAAATAATGGAACTGGAATATCCAGGTGATATGTACATTTACACATAGTTTCCAAATCCCGTGTAAAGTTTTAAAAATTCTGTGCAGCGGTTTAAGAGGACCGCTCACAAACTGTTCATAACTATAATAAATGGGAAAAAGTCTGAGTGCAAAAGAGCCGGAATTGCCGGAACATTAATGGAACCGTACTTTCCTGGTAATATGCACATCTACATAATGTGTTTTGTTCCGTACAAAGTTTCTGGAAATTCCGTGAAGCAATATAAGAGATTTGCGCTTACAAAAAACAGACTTGCGGATTGACTGACTGACGGTCAAAACATTATATCCCCGCAACAAGTCGCGTGGGGTTTAACAGAGCCTAGGAAGGTAAGTTATTAAAAAATTATTAATTTGGGAAAAAAACTAACGGCATAACACACATTTGTATGAGCAGTAAATGGCATGTGTTTAGAGGTGTGGGTGCAGTTGATAGCGTTTATTGATTTGTACCTGGCAGCCCTAAATCGAGTCCGGTCTGTCGCATTGTAATTTTGGCACGTACTTTACTTTACACGTGCACTCTCTCCTTCCAGGGGTTAAAATGGGTACCTGGTACATGGCACTTGACTACTGATTATTTGGTATCTCTGCTTGTATGCTCACTTAAGGGAACTAAGGATGCTACTGATTGTACAGGAACCATATTCTCTGTCTTCATGTTTCATTATACATGTAATTTATATACGTACTACATTGCATAATTACAACTACATTTTTAATATATAGATGAACATAACTCCATATATGTTCATTTACTAATTTTTAATTTTTTTTTTTACTATAACAGTTTTGATAAAAAAAAATTTCAAAACTTTAAAGCTTAAATAGATGAACACATTTTGAAGTCATAGTACATGCATGCATGCATACACACAGTACATGTGAAGACTTTTTATAATTATAATATAAACTGTAGGTTCGCTACCGGTTTAACGGGTTGCTCACTTTTTACATCATTCATCTATACAGGTTAAGTTTCGTTTTGCCGATTTATTAATTTATATAGACAATGCTGAAAATTAAAAATATGTATCATGGCATACATAGAACTTATTAAGGTAATTATCTGATGAATTACATGATTTTAAAACGTGAAATTCCACGTATAAAGGATCTTTTGTAGTAAATGTTTCTTAGAGAATTTTCTTGTATGTATTCTTGTCTTTTTATACATTGTAATACATGTAAATATAGTTTCAAGTGATGGTATATATCTGAGAATTTTATTTGCTGAAAAATTAGAACAAAATACCTTTCTCAGTATATGAAATGCAATGAGTTGTCTAGTTTAAAATATCTTTCACAATCTGAAATTTCATTTGATTTAGAGCCCAATCAAGCGAAATAAAAAAAATTGTTTCTCGTCAAATTACAGCATCCTGTCTCCCGTTAGATTATAATCTAGAAGTAAAGATATACGATTACATTTAAGATCGTCAATTCTAAATGTATTCGCTTAAAATCAATAGCCGTTGGGGACAAAGAGGGTAATAAATTTCCACTCCTAAATCCCTCGGAAAAATTTAGTCAAGATTTATCAGTTATTTTCTTTGAAAGGAGCTTATTACATAGAAAATAATACATGACAAAATCTGTACCACACCCCATATCAACCCGAGACTTCAAGTGTGAAATCGAGTGTGATACAGATTTTGCCAAGTATTGTTGCTTTTATCATATTTTTGATAAAAAATTGTTTATATTTTCATATGAAAAGCTTTTTCCAGCTTTATCGTAGTTCTCCCATCTCAAAACCGGCGCACTTTTGACGCTCAAACGTATTGTGGCGTCTTCTAAAAAAAAATATGTCCATGTTATAACGTCATATTCCACACTGTAAAAATGCATCGATTAAAACAAAAATGTCCGCGGTATTTCGAAATCACAGGATGAAGCTCTGCCATTCAGTCAACTGAATGTTCACTGAATGGTCTGGAAAGGTGACTGAATGGCATAGCTATGCCATTCAGCCACCTTTCAGTTACCTTTCAGTCACATTTCAGTTGACTGAATGGCAGAGATTCATCCTGTGTTAATCTGAATAAAAGGAGCAAAGGTGTTCCAAAAAATCGTAACAAAGGGTGAAATAAAGGGTAATGATACAGGAATCTGATAAAAGCGTGCCTCCGTTCATATCAGGATTGAAAAAAACTGAATTTTATACTATGTATTAATAAATGCATTTATTACCCTAAATATGAGTAATCAAATGAATATATTTACATTTGAAAACATGTTTCCTTATATGAACCTATAGAATAGCGAAAACGTTCAATTCTGTATGAACTTTTTCATGACGTCACAACGATCATAGCACGCGCTTATCACTTGTCGCTTGAATTATTGTTAACATAAAATCTCGGTAATTTTAACAATTCTGAACAATTTTCCTTTTTCAAATATAAGTAATAAACAGCAATGTTAAAAAGTTCACCGGAATATGAACTTGGTTGGTGCGTGGTCAAATCTTCTGAGAAGCCCTTCGGGCTTCACAGGATTTAATCACGTGTCCAACCAAGTTCATATCCCGGTGAACTTTTTAACTTGCTATTTATTTCCTAAATCATCTCAGATATTGCAAACTATCGCCACGAATGGTCCACCATAAACATGACTGGAATGTAAAACAGGGGAAAATCTACTATATAGTAGGTTTTCCTTGGGGGGTAATCTGGCTTTAATAAGGGGAGAAAACCACTATACAGCCGGCTTTCCGTGGGGGAAGATCTACTATATAGTCATTTTTCCGCGGGGAAAAACTGCTATATAGCCATCTTTCCGGGGGGGGGGGGGGGAAGATGGCTTGGGGGTAAGGCACTATATAATACCGGTATTGAATTGTTACTATCTCCCTAGGGTAATTTCAGACCACGTACTCCCCCTTTGTTTATATCGTATACCAAAGCAAGTTATCGTTCTTTCCTCTACTTAGCTTCTTTTTGAGATAAATTCATCTAACATTTAGTACATTTATATATCTTTGCAATTGGGCATTTTTCACATAAATCATATTGATATTTATAAACGGATAAAGTAGTGATTTATAACAGTTAAATTTTTCTTAACAAAACAACAAACGGGAGTCGAACGATGGAAATGGGGGGGGGGGGTTGTTTGGCGAGTTGTATGTTCTTAGTTTAAGTAGCATCCGTTGGAAGTACCATAGAAAGGGGGAAGAATTTGACCTGTGACGTAGAAGGTCATGAAAGCAATTGCAATAGGCGCTTCCGCCTATAAATGTAGAAGGGGCAGGCAAAGGGTTTTAAAGGATATCGGGTACGCCACAGGTTGAAGAAACTTTTTTATATCTGTAAACCTATAGAGTTTGAGACAATGCTTTTAATCGAATGATAATTTACATATTCATCATTTTTACAATGTATTTACGATAGAATATATTGACCATGTACAATGTACTTACTATTAAGTACATTGACCTTTAATCTGATCAGGATGTGAAAGTGTAAAACTTTTCCGAGACTTTTCCGAAGTAGTAAACAATCTGTTAATTGGATTAAGGACAGTGTAAACAAAACCAGGATGTTCATCTATTTAGGGGAGCCGATAAAGGAACAATAATTGAACATTGCTAAAATTTATGTTAACATTATATTAACTTTTAAATAAGACTGCAGAAATTTATATTATATTATAAATTATTTTGTGAGTTTCCAGGATTTTATCATGATTTATTATAGAACTTATTATCACAATTTATATGGAATTTGTTTAATTTAATATTAATTTGTTTGTTTTGTACGTAGATTAGTGTTATGTAACTATGTTATCATATAAAAGATACTCAACGGCACTCTTTAAGGAGAGCCACTATACGATCCTCCTTACGATCTGTACCTATACTAAATAACTTTTGGAAAAGACGTTTTATTTCTATTTTTGGCTTACATATCGCTGGGTTGACAACTTGCATATACTCTTCACAGTACCCATAGCATCAATTTTATTTCTTCGCGTGAAGGGTTATCAGTTTCAAGTTAAGGGGAGTAACTGTTAAAAGAAGTAGGTAATTTTAGGTAATTTATTATTGGTAAACCCAGACAAATCTTATGCTACCTGACAAACTTATCCATACTTCTCTAACTATGAGATCCAAATTTTACAAGACCTCGGTATGGCCAAGATGTGGATTTCAATTTAACTTCGCATATTTCTTTGTAACAATTAAAAGCATTAATCATTATGTGAATGAAAACAATATTTTGTTATTGATGATTTATATAGAGTTATGAAT
>WFKH01002636.1:43240042-43253787 GCA_016163765.1 Magallana hongkongensis
ATGCTTGCATAGTAATCTCACAAATTGTATTGTTGTCGTTCTTGAAGAAAATATTTTTAAAAAATGTTCCTTATATATTTCTATGTTAAACTTTAAACCCTTCTTGGGGCCCCCGTATTAGTCCGGGGGTCACTATTTTAACAATTTATATTCTACATTACATGAGGATGTTTGCATAGTAATCTCATCAATTGTAGCATTGTAGTTCTTCAGAAGAAGATTATTAAACATTTTCCCGACAAACATGGCCTCAGCTCTGTGTACACACAGAATTGTGAGCAAAGCTCTGTATCTTGCTTCTAACTCGAAGCTTGACACCCAAATATGGTAAGCAAATAGAAAATTGTAAACAATATAAACAGAGGAAAAATTTCTTTATCGTCAGAAAACTGCTTATCATACAAAATGAAAATGTTATAAGGGAGCATAATAAAAACATTACCCGGCAATGTTTGCAGAACGTTTTTAAAACATCTAAATAATCGAATGTTTTTTTCTCTTTAAAATGCTAAAGATTGGCCTACCTCAGTTATTCATGTAAAATTTAAGCAATAAATCTCATTATAGTAAATATCATTATTTTAGAAATACCAGATTAATTAATTTTCATATTTATACTGTTTGTTGTATTTTTTTATTCAAATATTATAAAGACAGAGCTTAATAAACATGCAGTTTGGTTAGAAAATAAATGAAAATACTTGGAGTACAGGGCATTAGGTTTTCTCTTTCAATGGGTCAGAACTTTCGAAAAAAAAAAATCCACGCCATTATACAAAGAGCAAGGATTTAGAATGGGGGATATTCTCGGTAAATGTAAGTATTTTGAATTTATCTTTTAATGCAGAATAATAGCTTGGGTAGTGTGCACATGTACAAATAGCTGCTTTGCGCTAAGCCATATCATATCTGTACATAATCCGAGATTCCTCTGACTCTAACCCCCGCTTTTATATTGTGACGTGCGCACGTCACAATATAAAATCGGGGGTTAGAGTCAGAGGAATCTCGGATTAATCTGTACACTGCTTGCGCCATTTAATTGGCAATACATGTGTACATACTAGAAATATGCAAATCATTTGTGGTAATTCCAATTCCATTTTGTTTTCAGCTTTTAAAAACAATTATTACATTTTACAATTAACTAAAGATGACTACGGTATACCATTCCAAAGTGAGAAGTTTAGTTTCATTGTGTTGATGTTAGCCGAACATATGACTTTCATGAAGTATCAAGCAAATGTATTTGATCTTTTTATTATATAAACTACATGCAGTTGTTGATCGAATTTGCTAAATGCATCACAGAAGAAACAATTTTAATGATTTTATTCCACTGACCAGATGTTTTATATTTTTATTTCAGGGCTAAGTAATTAAATAAAACACATTGGTTACGGCTATTACAATCGGAATGTGTGAAAACTTTCCAGACAATTGTGAAACTGTGACCATTGGTATGCTGTGAACTCTTGATATCTGTATTGACTATGGATTATAATGTGGATTTATATCTTTAATTTCATTTTGTGAGGTATAGTTCTGTGGTAGTACATTTGGAAAATTTTAAATGATGTTGTTATGTTGTGTCTGAAAATGTTTAAGACTCACGTTTTTAACATTTAAAACTATTGTATTAAAAACTTTAGAATTTAAAAGTAGAAGGAAAGTTTCATAAGGATTTGAAAATGCTTCTAAAAACATTCACTAAATGATAACAATGTTTAGAAAATGTTTCTTTCAAACGTTCTTTTAACATTTCTTAGAAATTTTTTAGAAAATGTTATCATAACGTAACAAAAACCATACAGATTTACGTTGTAATAACGTTTTTAAAAGATTTTGGTAACATTTCAAGAACGATTTTAAAAAGTTAAAACTTTGTTGTGTTAATTGGGAAACAATCAGCTGCCGGATTTACCGAATTCTATGTTTGATTAGATAAGTGAAAATTCTAAAATACAGGCGATGGTTCTCCAAGTTTAAGAGCACAGTTAATGAAAACGAAACGCAAAATCAAAACAAGCTTAGACCACCTTCACAAGTGAAAATGTCAACGCATTGAAATATTCAACTTCCATTTACCTCACAAAATCGGCATCAATATATCTTGCATGTTTCCTTCGCTGTTGCACAACAAACAAATTGACCTTTGTCAGATTGACCCTTTAAACATACGTCCAAAATGGCTGCTTCAAACAAAGGTCACATACCACTATTTTTACCCCGTGCTCATTGACCACGCAAGTAGTTCCATTCTAAAAATGTATGTTTACTATAATTCAAAAATTCACAGGGGTGCAAAATGCATATGGAGAAATGGTGTACATTTTACTAATTTGCATAGCGGCCATACTGTTATCACAAAGGCGATTTTCAGTATAATAGAATATATAGAAAGGAATGAGAAAAATCACTAATTTAAAAAAAAAATAGTATTTCGGAAATGTTTTCTCCTCATTTGGTTTTTTTATTTACTACATCAGGGATCGGAATGTGCTTGTTTTGTTTGCATGAGATGTTGAGATGGCGGTTCCTTTTGAATCTGAAAAATCGAAACGGGGCGTTGTAAGAAAATAGTGTGTTTTAGTGATGAAAGACGTCATGAAGGGATTTTGGAATTATTTTTAAAATACTTGCCATTCATAGCTAAAGTTGTTTCTCATATATTAACAAAGTTTATATTGCAAACTAATTGTGTAAGAAATCTTGATTCAAATTAAAAAGTCTTGTCGGTTCCTTTTTAATTTCAATTTAGCATTTTTCAAGATTTTTTCAGTAAGCTATCGGACTTGCAACTAGGCAATTAGGCTTTATATTGAATCATTATTGCATATTTCTATAAGAATTTTCATTATAAATTGAATGCGATTTTTCAGGTTATAATTCTATTTAGTTCCAAGCTGATTTTTTCAACTGTTTATTTATTTATTTACTCATTTTAGCCGGTATAGTCCTATTTTTAGATAATCTAATGGTTGAATAGGGAGCATTTAAAGTGTGAATCACTGATTGTAGTGACAAAAACATGCACAGATAATCTATGCATTGCCCTTACACGTGTTCTTATTTTTAAAAAATGAAAGTTTTGACGTAATCACACCAATTTCGTACATAAAAGGTCTGTAATTTTTATTCGTAAGGGAGACAATTTTAAGACATGAATATTAATGAGAACAGTGTCACGTGGAATTTAGCTCATGAATAACGTGTACGTGATTTCTCCATATGGGGCGAATTTGGATCCTTTTAGGGCATGGATGGAAAGAAGAAGGTTTGAAAAACAAGTATTCCTTTTAAAGGAATGATCGACATTAATACATCATTGGACAGCTCTCTAAATATAAAGCGTAAGCATTACGGTACATGCAATAAACATGATAAATAGAATTTATCCCACCGTTTTGTTGATTTCCAAAATAGCATGAATAAACTTCACTCTTACTAGGCGAAATATACTTCCGGTTAATATTCTTGCGCATGTAAAGAAAAACAGGATTTTTATCATCATGTGAGTGTGCAGATGTTTTACTATCAAGGCAAACACATTAGAATACTGGGTTTTTTTTTAGTAATTTACATGTAAATAAAGATTTATATGAAGCTGTCACTGCATAGTAAATAAAGAGGTGCAAGGCGCAATGCGTGCGCAAATAGTTAAATTTGCTGGATGCCTCATATGGACACAACTGTGATCGGCCGAAGCCGATCACAAAAATACAGGCAGGAAAAATTCAGAAAAAATTATCTTTAAAAGCGCAAGAGAAAAGGTGTAAAGAGGCCAATGTTTACACATATTTCAAAGTGAAAGTGGATTTTTCATGGTAGGGGTTATTTTAGAGGTCATATCTCAGTCCCATCCAATCTGATTAAAATCAGCTGTTCTGATACGCTACCGCTCTCGAACATCTGAAACAAGCCGCTTAGAGGTCACGTCCGAACGACCCGACAATCTAAATATTTAAATATAAGGTCGTGACATTTTTGACCGATGAGAATCCCTGTCTCTTAAAGACTATCGGGTGAAATAACAGCAAGGTAAATATAACCGCACAGATTTATGGGAAATTATCTGCTGGCAGAGTTTTGCTAGCCACAATTTGATTGGCTTATCGAAAGGTCTTTCGGACGTGACCTCTAAGCGGCTTGTTTCAGATGTTCGAGAGCGGTAGCGTATCAGAACGGCTGATTTTAATCAGATTGAGTCCCATCTAGATTGATTTTTCTGTAGTTTGGGTATGTTGTTGGACTAGGGTCATTTTATAGGTATGTTATACATGTATTTGAATTGGTTTGAGCCGGTGGAATTTTTGATATGATTTTTTGTTGTATAAAGGAATAAGAGGGAAAAATAATTGTGGTCTGTGTCCTATCAAAGAGCCTCGTTTTCGAGATATGGAATAACGAACCCGAACTTATAAACTGATCCCCCCTATTTATTATTAATTTCGTAATTAGCTCATATTTAGAACAGAATTACCCATTAATTTTTACAGTTTATATTTTCCTTTCCATAAGGATGATTTATGCTCAATTACGTTAAATTTGCCTCGGTAGTTCTTGAGAGGAAAATTTTTTAAAATGCACCCCCCTTTTTTTTTTTTTTTACAGTTTCGAGGTTTTCTCCGCTTTGAATAAAAAATTGACCCTTCATTTCTGCAATTTATATTAACCTGTCCATAAGGATGCTTTGTGCCAAATTTGGTTGAAATTGGCCAAGTTGTCTTAGAGAAGAAGTTCAAAATGTGAAAAGTTTACAGACGGACGGACGGACGGACAGACGGACGGACGACAGACAACAGGCGATCAAAAAAGTTCACTTGAACCTTCGGTTCAGGTGAGATAAAAAACCCAGATCTAATGCTCAAACTTTTATTTAAAGCGCTGTAGGGCGAAAGCGCTTTAAGGTGGTATGGGACACCTGTCAATATTAATGTAGATAAAAGTACATAATAATCAAAATATTTTCACCGGTTTAGAATTTTAAGATTTTACAATATTTAACCAAAAAATAGGTTTTAAAAATCTTTGGAAAGGAAAAAAAAATTAAAATCCCCAACGGGATTCGAACTTGTGACCTACAGGTTCGTAGTGAACGCTCTAACCCATTGCGCTAGACTGTTAGGTAACAACATTTGGTAAGAAAATATCTATAACATTACATTTGTCTTTATTGTTTATTTCGATAAACAATACGTCACAATATGGAGGTGTCCCATACCACCTTCAAAAAAAGTTTGATCAAAATAATACGTTGTTATGTGCGCGAGCCGCGTGCCGTATTTTTCACCTGCAAGTATATTCTATTTATAGAGTTTCTGCACTCAGCCTTTGAAGTTTTTTTATTTGGGGTTTTTTTCGGTCATTCAACGCTATCTGAAATTTTGATTAATAGTAGAACAACCTAACTGTCCTATAAACTTTTCATCCTCAGCATTGAGCAATTGGTAAACCTCTTCGTCGCTTAGTTTTTCCACATCTATCCCATCCACAAAGAAATGCCTCTGGGTCCTAAAAAACAAGACCAATATGATATTATTTTTCAAACTGTATGTTGCAAGGCTTTTTTACAAATACATAGCAAATACAGTATAGAAAGTTAAGTATTTCAAATATAACAAACCCATTGTTTTTGCATTCAGCATTTTGCACCAACAGGTAAACAACCAGAAGTAGAACCTTCACAGATAAACCTCTCCTCATGTTTCTAAATCTGTAAAATAATCTTGTGAGTTATATGCCTTGGAGTATGGCAAGTCAAACATACAGTATATAATTTTGGGAGTCTCTAAGCTTAATAATTGTCAAAATTACACAATTTGAAAATCTTTAAATGGTTATTATACATGCTTGATGTTCTCACAGGCCTTATCCACACTGAAATTGCAGTGTCCCATACCAACCTACGACTATCACTTCTTTTTTATTCTTAAAAAGTCAAACCATACATTGTAATGCTAAATTCACAAATAGTAAATCGCATTATCATTTCCTAAATTACAGTAACCACAAAAATATTTTTAATGTGGTTCTGATTTTTTAAAAAAGTTAATGCATTTTTGTGTTGTTTCTGTAAACATTGTTAAACGGGTCGTCTTTAAGGTATTCTTGTATTTTTATCCCAAATTTTAATATATCTATTTCTTATTACAGTAAGTAATGGACTTATTTAAGATAAAAATTCACACCCTTGCCACTCTCACAGTAATTGGATAAATTATCTACAGAATTGAATTTTTTTCATCCGCACAAAAAATTCTGCTTTTATCTAAGCATTAATCAAGTGAACTGTCTTGCCCTAAAGGAAACAACCTGCGCACTTTCGCATTATCTACCATTGATTCAACAAGTCTGTTAATACATTAGTTTAGGAATCTGTAAATTAGATATCACGTGTAAGCCAATACCCCTGTTGGGTCAGTAATTTCCGGAGAGTTTGTTTTGAAAGATATTTCCGACTCTCTGTAGTGTAATTATTCGGTAAATTTATTATCTGGCTTCTGAATTCATTAGAATATTTGCTACGTAGTACCTGAAATCATTCGAGGTTTTAATCAAAATCATGGACAAATTTGTTTTTAATGATAGTTAAATCGTTCAAAGAATCATTACCATAACTTTCGAAATTAACGGAAGACCCATTTTTTTCTCGCAAGAGCTTTGTTCTAGTTATTGTCATTGTTATTGTTATTATTATCATTATGATAATGATCGCAAAAGAATATATTCATGCTAGTATATATTTGTTTTTACCATTTTCACGACAGTTTTAAGTTTCATTATAAAATAAATTGCATTAGTTGCAAATATTTCAAAAATACTTCAACCCCAGAATTATATCAACATGTACATTTATGATGTTTGACACATACTAAACTTTAGCAAATATCACTTTTTCTTCACTCAACATTCCCAAACTAGAATTTAAAGAAAAAAGTTACCTGATGCTTGCACGGTTGCCAACTATCAGCTTTCTGTGAGTAAAATGGAAATGGGTCACGTTGACCAGATTTATATAAGCCTTACTGCTGCGCAACAAGCATGTGTTTTCTTTTTTGCGTTATTCAAGACAAAATTAATGGTGTTTTTATGTGTGTTTTTTTTTTGAGGGGGAATATATCTTTTGGTTGGGGATTGAGGTTTGGCAGGGGTGTCAAGACAATCGATTTACTCCTAAAATAATAAGAATTCATAACTCTATATAAATCATCAATAACAAAATATTGTTTTCATTGACATAATAATTCATGCTTTTAATTGTTACAAAGAAATATGCGATGTTTAATTGAAATCCACATCTTGCCCATACCTAGGTCTTGTAAAATTTGGATCTCATAGTTAGAGAAGTAAGGATAAGTTTGTCAGGTAGCATAAGATTTGCCTGGGTTTACCAATAATAAATTACCTAAAATTACCTACTTCTATTAACAGTTTCTTAACTTGAAACCGATACGCCTTCACTCGAAGAAATAAAATTGATGCCACGGGTACTGTGAAGAATATATGCAGGTTGTCAACCCAGCGATATAACAAAGTTTCTTCAACCTGTGGCGTACCCCAATATGCTTTATAACCCTTTGCCTTCACCTTCTACATTTTTGTATATCTTGTTTCAACGTGAACAGTTCCTAAAATTTTGTAACATTAAAGTGTTTTTGAATTCTAAGAATTATCTAATAGGATGGAAATTTTTAAACTTGTTCAGCTTAAGCATAATGTTTATGTAAATGCATGCATATATATCTGCATTGTTTTTAAGTTCACATGTGCTTGACATTTGTTACATTAGAGTTTAAGATTTCAAAAACGGCCCGTCCACGTCACGCACGAGTAAAATCAGGAACAGACTGAAAAAAATGTTTTCCTCGAAAATATGTTTATTATGATATTATGGTATCATGTATAAATCCTTCGATGTTAATTATTTTCAATTTATTGATTGTACCAGAAAGACCTTTGTTAAGAAAAAGATAGACAAAAGTAAAGAATCATTATGTATAATTTGCCATGAACTTTTGAAGTCAGTGTAAATTGTCAAGATAAAATTCAAATCTGAGCATTAAACTGCACATATTTTTAAACATAAAAATCGTATAAATTACATCTACACTGATAGAAGCAAAAATTTATTAGACTTATAAAGTAAATTTATTCTAACTGAGAACAAAAACCTTTCATGCATGACTTCTATTGCTTGTACACTTAAGCATTGAATGCATATTTTTGGATGTCGTCGGTCCTATAACACAGAAAGGCTGTGCAGACAAATTGAATATCGCGAGTAAGCGCGGTATTCAATTTGTCTGCACAGCCTTGGTGTGTTATAGGACCGACGACATCCAAAAATAAGCATTCAATGCTTATATTTATATTCATATTATGTTTATTTGTATGAAATATTTGTGTATCGTCGCTTTAAAGCCATTATATACGCTCTTAGTCAGGGATATGAAACATACATGGAACAGCCATATTAACGTGTTATTTAGTTCGCATCCGCGACTAAAAATATAATGCCAGAAAATTTGTCGAGAAAAATCTTTTTAATTAACGAATAGAAATGCATTAACGATTATTTTTCATAAGTACATAACAAATTGGTTTTGTAAGTTTGACGTTTTAATCTTACAATAATAAATATACCCAAAACGCATGATGACGTTTATATTTGTGCTCATGCGCCCTGAATAGGCCAAGTGTGTTTAGGGTGAGTTAACCATGTATCAGACACATACCTTGGATCGGACAACTTTGGTTAAAAATATACAAATAAATGTTCATGCGCTCATGTGTTGTTTCGTATATCCCTGAATTAGAACTAATGAACTTTATCATTATAAAGAATTTGACAGTCACATTGTCAAAGAAATAGGAATATAAGCATCATAAAATGACGTCAAATACGCCATCATTGAAAATTTAATTACGAAGATTTTACACAAAAGCATTATTTGAATGTTGTGCATTTGATTGTGAATTAATAAAAATGCACCCTTGACCTAAAATAATTAGAAAGAAGTAAGTTTTGAAACAAAATTTGATTAAGAAATTTGAACAATTAAAGTCAAGGTCATTTTTGCTCCATATATTCATTTCACCATTGATCGGACACAAATTAACCATGCATCGGACAGTTTTCAATGCAAGATTTTTTCTAATAATTAACATGTTAAGTGCCCTTTCCTATTGATAAACTATAAATGTATAGTAAAATAAAAATTTTAAAAATATTTGATATACAAACATTTTCCTCAGACCACTTAAAATTCGAGTTGTATGGATACTGCCTTTTTAATCCAAAGTTCCTGTAGGAGCTGGCACGATAAAGAACCCCTCATGATAAATATTCCTTTAAACAGAAATTACAGAATCACTAGTCTAAATTCCTGACTGTAGATTCGAGAATTTACATTAAAAGAAATCTGAATAGCAATTGAATAAATTTATTTCTCCGAACCTCTGTATTTTTGCATTAAAACCAGAAAATTTTGTTATTTTAATCTCTACTGTATAGCTGTCCGATGCTTGGTAAATATTGTCCGATCCATGGTGAAATAGTTCAACACTACATTAATTTGCTTTATTTTCTACGTTTTTAACAATTCAATATTTTTTCTCCAATAATTAAGCAAGGGGAAAACCTGTAGCTTTTAAAACAAGTTTTATTTATATTTGGACTATAATTGATGCGTGATCAAAGAGAAAAATCCAAGGGTGTCCGATGCATGATGAAATCACCCTACAGGAAATTGAACGTCGCAGATTTCCAATGCAAACATAAGGGGAAATATACACTGAATGTAAATATATGTATTTGTTGATTCTCCTTCCCACACAGTAGAATGCATAGTTTACAGTTTTGATTAAAAATATGTTTGAAAATAATGATAGGAGTTATCATCAACTAAGTCGCCTTTTAGTCATCCTTCAGTTACCTTTCATTTGACTGAATGGCAAAGCTTCATCCTGTGGTTTTTAGATATTGTGGAAATAATTGCTCTTGAAGTCGATTGAGCACTTATATAAGCATCAAAGTTTGAATTTTACGATATGCATATTTTAAAAGCGATAGCTGTGCGCCGTCTTGTGTGACGCTATAGGTGTCAATTATTAGTATTATATTAAGTATCCTAATAATTATTATTAGTATATTAGTACAAAATGAACGTGTTTTCATACGTATTTATGACAAAAATAAAGCCTTTTGTCTCTTTTGGTAGGTGTTTATGTATAAAATTATAAGTAAAGAATGATAATTTCAACTTATATTTATAAAGTTTTAACGATAAATGAATTAAATAGCTAAAATTCATTTTACAAGTTTGACTAGCTGTTCTGTCTTTTCCGTATGTCGTGAATCCTCAGTAGTTTTCTGAGCAATTGTCCTATCATACGTGTGTATATCCCCTTTACAGGTGACTTCACTGGTCATATGTGTCAATTTAATTGTGTCAGGGCATTCATCCGTGATGTCCAGCAATTCATGACGATATACGATCTAAACAAAACTTCATTGGACGCCTGCGTCAATTGTCACAGGGCATTCATCCGTGATGTCCAGCATTTTATGACGATATACAATAAAAAAAAATATTTTTTTCTAAATGAAATTCTTCTTGTCTCACACATTTTTTGCATATCAGTATAAGTATTTTAAAACTTTACATTTTTGAATCTTATTTACATGTACGTAATGCGCAACAAATGCAACAAGCACAACGATTCTGAATTGTTTTATTTACCCATGTAAATTCTTATTAATGATATCGATAAAATGATTAAAACTTTAAATTAGGACAATTGCTATGAAATAAGATTTCAAAAATGTTTAGGCAAATCAAAAATAAACCTGTGTACATTTTTTCCACTTATATTTCTGAAGTTTGTTTTTATTACAATCGATGCATAATATGCCGGTTACATAAACCCTATCAGTCAGTGGACGAAACTAAACGGTTCCCTTTTTCAAACACACGACGATACATTTTCTGTGTTCCCATACTTAAATTATTTTTATTTACTTTGAATATTTTTATCTTTGATCTTCGATTCGGCTGGTGTAAATAGGTGAAAGTCTATAACTATCTAAGATAATTGGTCTGTATTGAACATTGTTTGATACTGTACAATGACCAATAAGTCGGAGCAAGCAGCTTTAACTAATAATCATCTATAATAATGATCATCTTATTGAAAAAAAAAATTGAAGGATCGACACATATGACGTCACGGACCGCGAGACACCAATATTGATTAACTGAAAAAAAGATCGGGACAGAGCTGAAAACGAGCTCATTTGAAGGCTTTACTAGGTGAAATAGAGCGGTATAAAAAGGATTTTTATCATTTTTTTAAAGGATTAAAATATAATTAAAAAAATATTAAAAGCAATTTTTTGAAAACAGGATTAAAACCCTTAATTAGCTGTGAAAAAAACCCAGGGTTACATTACATGACGGGAAATGTTGTCAAAACATCACTGATTTGATTAACATCACTCATCTGAAATAAAAAGAGAGATATGTTATTATCAATGTACATTGTTGTGTGTATGTTTGAACTTGGTTGCTGTTGTTGCTGGATATAGTTGTATCTGTTAGTTGATTACATTTTGTTTTGTGGTAATAAATATACTGCAGAGTGTAAAAAGTTAAAACTTTTTATTCTGCGATACAGGAACTAATACCACAAACACTTTGAACTACAAGATGAAGTAAAATAGGATAGGGGGTGAATGTCTTCATTTCTTTTGCGGCAAAATAGCTTTAGCACAGCATGGTGATGCTAGATGTATACAAAAATTATCTTTCAAAAAATAATAAATTATTATACAGAATTAAGGTAAATATACTTGTAATTTTGGTTAAAGTCAAGATTACATAACTCTTAAGACCAATTCTCTGTAAATATCAAAATTCGGTGGCCACGCATAGTCACGCATAGTCACCGAATTTCTTCATGATTTTTAAAATTTCTTATTGGAAAATGAATAGTTTAATAGCGTTACCATGGTAACTAATATTTTTTCGTTTTATTCGAACATAAATAGTTTTAAATGGAAAAAAATTAAACTGTTGTTTAACTTTGGCAACAAAGATAATATAACTGAAAATTGAAATTCGCTGCTATGGTAACAAAAACTAAAAATCACAAAAATCTGCATATTTTGAGGTACTTTTGAAGACTTTTTACTCATACCTGGATCATGATACTTTAAAATAAATTGATCGGAATGACTAAACATGTCCTCAACTTAATGCAATATCAGTTGAAGTTGCATTTAAGCAAAAACAGTAGCCGTTGCTATGACGCTTTGTAATTTGGCATGTTACTCACGAATAGCAACAAAAAGTGGTTCTAAATTGTGTTTAAAACAAGTATTTTCGCTTGACAAAATCACTATGGTTTTCTTCATTTTTTCTTATTTTTAACATTGTTACCATAGCAACAAGTGTCAACTTTTTATCTAACATGTATATTTTAAATACAGCTGTAAATCTATGAGTTTGGTTCAATGATAACTTCTATGATATTTTAAAACTATGAAAAAATCATGTTTTGAAATTAATTTTCGATTTCCATGGTAATATTCTTAAGATTTTTATTTGCCCACCAATGTTTTTTCTATGATTAGAAAATTGACTGTATAGTCAATTCAATATTTTATATTCCATAACTTAGATAAGCTGCAATTACTTTCAATATTGCTTTGAAGTTGCTAAGATTTGCCATTTTTCTATCTTTGGTCTCCGTTACCATGGCAACGGTAGCTCTTAGCAACAAATTTATGGTATCTCGCTACTTATTATATCAATATGTATCATTGTATGCAATATTAAGAAAATTGGTGACTAGGCGTGCCGGAACCGGTATATACAATTTTTATTTATTTATTTTTTTTTTACATAGAATTGATCTTAATATCTGTAGGCAATAAATGATTATAATGCAAACAGAATTTTTAGTAATCAGAGGAACAAAACTATAATTTGAGGGGACTATTTTTTTTTAACAATTTTTTGTCCTTTGAATATGTTATATTTCAGCAGATAGATAAGATGTTTTCACTGTAAAGCTTTGCAAGTCTTTTTCATGTACTATGCAAAGTTGCTAAAACTTTGGGACCTTTACACAAAAGTGCCAGTAAACCTCCGTATCTAGTAGCAGACTACATGGTTTTACACTTGGTCAGCTATACCAGTGAATAATGAAAAAGCTGCATACAATCTGCAAATTGGTCCGAGTTTATATTAATTCTAACTGCACCAGATCTATTTGTCAGTTACATTCATAATTCTGTGAATGAAATCACTCCCTGTAAAAGTTTATGAAGTTTGTACGTAAATGTAGGAATGCTGCAGTCTGCTGGTTTTAATTTAAAAAGTTGTGCTGTACACATTATTAATTACTAACAATCATAATAGTTTTTATTGATCATGAAAATAATGAACGGCAGTTGCTTTGCTGATAGAACAACGACAATAACACACATCAATTTATGTAATATAAGGTAATGCAAATAGAGCAATTGTGTTGGTCCTTATGCAGGCACGTAGCATCGGTTTTTTTAAAGTTGGTGTGGGGACTTAATTTAAATCTTGAAAAGCAAAATTTTTTAAAATTTCCCCAACGGGGGGGGGGGGGGGGGGGGGAAGGGGGGGGGGGGGGAGAGCAAAAATGACCGAAAACTTCAATTTTAAGGTTAATTTTGATAATTTTTTGATAATTTCTTTATCTGCACC
>WFKH01002636.1:43264892-43279160 GCA_016163765.1 Magallana hongkongensis
AGAAATCACCCATACCGACCTAAAGTTCAAATAAAGTGCCTTTTTACCATCTAGAGCATTTTAGCCTTATTGTCGCCGGATATATAGAAACACCTTTATTTTCCCCGGTGATATAGCTCTACCTCGAGATTTGAATCTCATGGGTCAACCTCGAGATTTAACTATTCTGGTTGAACGTGCATCATCGAGATTCAAATTTAGACCGAATTGCCTAATTTTGAGATTTGATTCGCTTGGCTCTATTTCGAGATCCAGATCGTAGCCGCCCAGTCTAAAGCTAAATCTAGACCTCACAGTATATCCAGACTGACGAGTTACTCTTGTCCTTGGCCATTTCACACCTACCCCACCCCCAGTCTTGAACCACGCGGACGAATAAGATATTTTCTCAGACTGTTTTAGTTTATTTTCTAGACGGTTTGAGTTGTTTTTTAATCAATAATTAGCTTTTTGAGCAAGTAAACTTAATTAAGCATACGATTTGAGTCGAAATTCAATCGGAATAAACAATTCGGATTCAAAATCAGATGAAAAAATTCGCATCGTTTGAATTTTCCCTAAGTGTGCTATGAAAAGATTGAAATGCATTGATATCGATTGAATGGAATTTTTTTCAATTGACATGAGTAAAAACCCTAAGACTACATAGATAGTCCCTCCTTTGTCGATTGCTGGACTCGAGAAATCTGAAAAATTGTGATGCTGACACGATATTTCTTCTGATCCATGGCAGCAGCTAGGTATTTGTTGAAAATAATGATTCTTCAATTGCAACAGTAATATATTAAAGAAATATTTGACAACTTTTTTTTCCCTAAATGCCATCAAACGAAAAGTTTGCGTCAACCTATTTATTAAATTGCATGTTATTACATACATGTATCATACATTGTCATTGATACCGAATTTTTCTGATAATGTTTCCACCAGTATTTGATCGAAATTCTACAGTAGGTCTGCCCGTAGAACTTGTTTTTCTTGCTGTTATTTGGTATCTTCCGCCTAATATTTTCCCCGTAAATCCATGTTGACCCTTAAAATGGTAAAATTACTTTATACAATGTACATT
The DNA here is from genome assembly GCA_016163765.1 of Magallana hongkongensis. Taxonomy (NCBI): domain Eukaryota; kingdom Metazoa; phylum Mollusca; class Bivalvia; order Ostreida; family Ostreidae; genus Magallana; species Magallana hongkongensis. The sequence continues at coordinate 43,265,962 of WFKH01002636.1, forward strand.
GTAGAATAATTAACTGTATATCTCTACTTATATTTTACTATTAAGAGTAATACGATATATTTTGCTGATTTCCTGCAAACAAGACTGAATCCCTGCAAAAAGGTTTTCCGGTAACAAAAGAAAAAAATAAAAAAAAAATAAAATCATAAATATTCATAATCAAAAAATTCAGTTCTAGTTGCAGCACCTTTTTTAATTGGCTATAAGTATTCGAATTCATCTACGTACGTATCGTATAACCTTACTTGCCTACGTCACAATACGACGTGCATGCAATTTAATAAAGTAATATTTACATTTGCAAATATGTTTCCTTATATGAACCTATAGAAAAACGGAAACTCTTTAATGACGTCATAATGAAAACCACACGCGCTTATCGTCTGACGGTTGCATTATTGTAAAAATATTAAAAACACAGTTATGTTAATAATTTTTAAACGATTAGAAAGATTTGCCCTTCTCAAACGTAAATATAAATATATAATAAACAGCAATGTTAAAAAGTTCAATGGGATACGAACTTAAGGTATCCCACTCCTCAATGTTGTTGTATCAAGAATTTCTTGAGAAGTATATCATTGAAATCTGTAGACCAAACATACTTAAAAAATACAAAGAAAAAGGGGGGTCAGTTTTCATCCCTCTGAGTTATGGCCCATTTAATTTGACCTTTTTGCACCTAAAATACAATTTCAGCTTGATTAGCATTTCTTGCAAGTATTTTTAACGAAGCAGAATTATTTCATCAAATATTGTTTTCAATTATGCACAATGATCAGACTGAATAGAGAGATTACGAAAAAAATTCGTATGAAGCTGCGTAAATTTTTTCGTGACCTTTTTGCACTTAAAATATACAATTTCTTTGATAGTTACAATTTGATTTGAAATAAAAACTTTTTGAACCTTTCAAGAATTTTATGATATTAATCCAGTTTGCCTAGATATGTATTCAGTATTATTTTGACATGATAAAATATGGGGGTCAGTGATGTCAAATTTTAGATAGAGGGCTTCAAAGGGAAATTCTTGCAAAATTTGGCTTGAAAAATTTCAGACTTTTTCTAAATATTTGCATGATTTTATGCTAAAAGTCTATCAAACTCTCAAGATTTAATTTTGTACATGTCACACAGAACCTATAGAATAAGTAACAAACCTATCAAATGTTAAAAATGTGTGTAATGAATAAAGTATAATAAAAAGAAAAGTATTTAGAAAATTCATAAAATTGCTTGTTTTGATCATTTTCGTCTAAAAAACCTTCCGCACGAAAATATAGTTCCCCCAAAAATTTGTTTGTTTATTGAATTCAAATGGGTTTTCTTTATAAATGCTGTGTAATTATGAATTAGTAATCTTTCTGTGATGAATAAGTAAATAAAATCCTATTTATTTTAAATATAATGATCATGTGCGCAATGAATTCAAAACGTGACGAGTGAGACACCTTAAAAACTTTTTCGCTATTTTGAAGGTTCATATAAGGAAACATATTTGCAAATGTAAATATTTTGATTTATTTTGTTGTAATAACTTGTTAGGTACATGAAGAATAAAATTATATTTAAACTTTTTCTGATTGATTGTTTGTGTCGGTATAATAATTCAGTTACAGTATACCATTGATGGAGTCGGCAAGGTTCCACTTCCCCGATAACAAGCATATTTCTCTCGGCTTTGCCTCGGGAAATAGACTTGCTATCGGGGAACTGTAATCTTTGTGACTCCCTCAATGATATACTTTAATTGTGTAATATCATATAAATTGATTAAGCTGTGTCGCATAACTTACATTTCTTACAAATTCTTTAACGTGTGTTGGTTTGAATCTATTAAAATCCCTTAACGCTGTTCCGAATCCTCCATTTTTAAAGTACTGTCTGGTAATTTTGCCACTACTCCTCGTGATGTGGGGAGCCGTTTTTATAAGGGATCTCATTAGTATTCTTCCGGCTGTCCATGCAACTGCTGGCACAATTGGGGCAACTCTCTTAACTCTATGTCTCTCTTTTAAAATCTGCTTGCCAGTCCAAATATCTAAATTAATATGTGTAAACCACATCATTTTACTCTTTGGTTCATTTCATTTCTTAGATGTTTTTGTTTTTCAATTTTGAATCTGTGAGAGTACTGTAAAACAGTGGTTTGGTTTATATTTTTATCTTAAAATATAAATACAGTTCGGAGATTGATTTTATCTTATTGTGCGATATGGCATAATTTGGGATAGTTTACAACTGATTTATAATTAAATTGAGAAGCAGAACATGTAAACCCATTTTATTGTGGGTTTTTTTAAATAACATAGATCAAATTTAATTAATTTTATCATAATGATACAATTAACTTGCATCTTTTAAGATACATTCTTTAAAATAAACCGACAATTTAATCTTGTATTTTCGTCCACAATTTTATCTCACAGTATAGCTCAGTTGACTTGGCATCAACATTTACAGCCAAAACTCAAAACCAGCCAGAGTTTAAAAATTTTTTTATAGGAATGTATATTTAAATATCTTATTGTTAAAAAATTGTAAATATACATTTCGACTAAATTAAAACTATGATTATATTAGAAATATGTTGTACTTCATCCATATTGATCGTTATAAATCAATAGGTTTAATCAACAATTAATTTTTTGCTCATAAAATAGAACAGAAATTTAACAATTTCTTTATCTCCAGGTGTTTGGATTCTCTGGTCATATTGGCTAAATATTGTTTCTCAATGTAAGCTTTATAGTACACTTACCCAACTGTCCCACAAACTTTTCATCTTCAGCAGTGAGTAGACCATAGATGTCCTCGGCGCTCAGTTTTTTAACATCGATCCCATCTACCAGAAGTTGTCTCCGGATTCTAAACCACAAGACCAATATTTCAAATATCGCACAAAAATCAACCTTATCATTTTCTCTTTATATATATTTCCATAAACAGTGTATAGAATGTAGCAAATGCAGTTTTTATTTTTAAAACCGTTTTTAGCAAATCGCAAGTCATATAAAGAACAAACCCATTGCATTTAGCTTTTTGAACCAACAGGCATGCAAATAGAAGCAGAGCCGTAACAGATAAAAGACTTCTTATCATCTTTCCAACCCTGTTAAAAATATAACAAAATTTTGTGAAATATATAACTTTGAAAAGGATAGCGGTCCACTTTATTATTATTAATTTGAATCCCAAAGTAGAATATGTTCACATATTTGGTTGTACAATTTCAGTACGTTTTTATGCTTGATTATAAATAAATTGCAATAGATGCAAACATTTCCGAAGAACACTGATTTCAGAATCATATCAACATTTACATATACATATTTATAATGTTCATTAACAAATATATCTTTTTACTGAACACATCACTCTAATCCAGATGAATTAAAATAAATTACCTGGTGCTTGCACTGTTGTCAACTGCCTGATTTCTGTTGGGATCAATGTCAGTGGGTTACATTGACCAGATATATATAAGCCACGCACTGTGCAACATATGTTTTTCTGGTGTTAAGTGTGTTTGCTTTTGGTTTTTTGTATGGTTTTTATGGAAGGGGTACTAAATTTTAAATACTCTTGAGATTGAATATTTATACGTACATTATTATGTGATCGATCGATACTTTATTTGCTGGTCTATCTGGCTTATGAAAGTGGCGTTTATTGCAAAAAAAATAAAGTAAATCGCACCAGCAAGTGAAAACAAAAGCTGGCCGGGTTGACTCATTTTTAAAAAAGTTAATTATTAAGTAACTCGTAAAAATTATGCATTTATTCTAGTTTTACGATATAATAAGTAACATTTGTAGTTATCTCGTTACCGCGATTTAGTTACTTTGTTATAACGAGTTAGTATCTCGTTACAACGAGATAATATGTCGTTACCTTTTGTTATTTCACTTTTAGAGAAGATTCTTAAAGTCTCTTTTTAAACATTTCTATGTAAAAAATTTTCCCATCCTATCCCCGAAGATCATGATTTGAACAAACTTGAATCTACACTACCCAAGTTTGCTTTCACACAAGTTTCAACTTTTCTGGCCAAATGGTTATTAAGAAGAACATTCTTAAAGATTTTTCTCTATTTATTCCTATGTAAAAAAAAAAAATCCATCCCCCGTAGTGGCTCCACCCTTTTCCCATGCAGAATCATGATTGAACAAATTTAAATCTACACTACCTGAGAATGCTCCAAAACAAGCATGAATTAATTTTTCTATCTCCTTTTGAAGAGTTCCAATAAATTTTCTAAAGCAGTGAAAGTCCTTCCCTGATTGGTCAGATGTCAGACCATGACGAGTGTATAAAGAAAGGGGATGGATTTAATTAAACTAAAAGTGATCAGAAAAGCTCATTTGATCCCACAGCTTAGGTGAGAAAAAAAATGAATTAGAATCTCGTTGAAACGATTTAGCTATCTGGAGATTAAAGGCAAGTATCTCGTTATAGCGAGTTAGCTATCTCGTATTAAATAATAAACATACGAGTTAATAGCGAATTAAATATTTTTATGACAAGTTCAAACGAGATAAAAGTGTTTTACTTCCGTTAATCGTCAGGGGTCCTGTGTATAGAATCACTGACAACTTAAAGGTGATGTTTACTAGAATTCGAAATAAATGTAGATTTTTTGCCTGGCAAATCTCCTGCTGCAGTTTTCTCTCATAGGTTGAGAGTTTACATTTTGTATCAAGGCTGTTCAAGTTGCTCTCTTAAACATTTAAAATGGACTGTGAAAGCCGGGAGTTATATTTGGTTAGATTTGCAGCGTGCAAATTTTGATCGTCTTCCAACATTTCACTTGCAACCACAAATTTTTGTACGAATGACACAATGTTGGAAGCCTTTGCAACTATACGTATATTTTCTTGGTTCATTTTTTATTTAAATGCAATACTATTATTACAAAGTTCAACTATCATAACCCAAGCATTGTAATATTGTTTTGCATAAACAAACACAATTAGACACACGTGTAGTTAGCGCTCATTTAATATATAGCTGCGAGCATTGTGTACACATGTGATTCGAAATGTCCAAATCTCAAGGGGGTTAAAAATGCAGTCTTTTGGTCTACATTTTATAGGTGTTGTAAAAATAATTGTACACTGCTTAAACGATTATAAAACTTAACCAAATTTATGTACTGAAAGTAGTGAATAGCGGTAAGCAAGCTTGTTGTAAAGTTGTTTGGACTGTTTGCATTAAGATTTCATTTTGGGGTAGAGTTTCTGTACAAGCTCAGAAAAATCAACATTTTAGTGAAAGACATTACATTACGAACCCAAATCTAATAAATACAGAGATAAAACACAATATCCTTTTACGACACAATTTACTACAATATAACTTTTTTGCGGAAATGAGGAATTATTCTTTATTGATACGTGAATTTACTATCATACTTAACCATTAAATACAACTATACAGTTTAAAATAATTTCTTAAAGCCCCCCCCCCCTTAAAAAACATCTTCAAACATTACCTTTTTTAAAAAGTTTTTATTCATATAGTTATCAACACGAAGTCATGTATTTTAGTCTTTTTAATCACATTACACTAGGAGTTCATATTTCAAAAAATACATGCACGTGCTTTGTAGATACTATAACGTAATTATATTTAACGAGCATATTGGGTTTTCCAGCCAGAATCAATATACTCGTCCATATGTGAACAATAAAGCTTCAACATCAACATGCAATATTTCTGGTTTGAAATATGATAATCAAATAATCAAAAAATCAAGGATAACTGAAGTTTAATACCTAAAGCTTACAATTTACGTCGGTGATTTATGTTTAAATTTTTTTCTGTTTGCAAACTTGTGCATGGATACCGCTCGTGTGTGGGCCGTGTCTAATACTAAAACTTTTGCATAAATAACGCTCGTGTGTGGGCCGTGTCCAATTTAGTATTGGATACGAAACCAAAAAAAATGTCAATTTTGATATTTGACGTAGTCTCTTTTCAGACAATTTTATGGTATATATTACATAATACAATGTATTACTCATCACACTACTTTTTCATCTGTTATAATATTTTTTTTTTAAGTAAGACGGAACAAAAATTTTAACCATAAATGGTTAATCAAAAAAAATAGTTTCTACCAATTTTGAAAGTTGTTTTAAATCAACTATTTTATAACACCATAAATGAAAGCAAAAGCATTAAATTTCATACAAAATTGAGTTGCAATTTGAACAGAAAGATAAAAAAAAACAAAAAACGAACGTTTCGCCAGGATCGAAGCTTTATCATATAATTAGTTCTGCATTCTAAACACCATCACGTTTAAAATAACTACTGAGCCATTCAAGTCATCACAAATACGGAGTCGATCGAGTGTAAATAGGAATAAGGGTGTTCCCATTTCGCTTATACTGTAAAATACCGGTTTAAAGGGGTAAAAAAGTAATAATTTCTTTATAATAAAACTGTAAAAACAGAACTTGAAAAATTGACGAGATGTTTTCATAATGATTACTTAATTACACAGTAAAAAGCATTATTTGTGATTTAACACGAAGCATTTAAAAAAAAAATCATATCTGAGGTTAAAAAAAAAATTAAATAAAAAGATGATAAAATATTAAATTCATTTTAAATTTTACAGACATTTGACTTAAAAATATTCAGCTAATATAAAATGAGATTCACATGTAAATTTTAAATAATGCAGGAAAACTGTACATATTTATAACAGCGCTTTCTCCATTTTCTTAACATTACTCATTCTTTGTTAAGAACAATCTAAAATAAATGATAATACCGATAATTCTACATAAACGATTTTAGTACTTTATTTGATGTTTATGCAAGTTCCCATCTCGGTGTGATCAAATCCAATAAAGCTTGAAGGGCTGTATGATAGATTTATAATATTTAAAGAATGATTTCTTATTACTTATATTCATATAATTTTCCGCAATTGTACGATTATATATATTAAAATAGTCATTGATAGTCATTGATGAAGTGTATTGGACTTTTATACATTACAAAATCGATTTGTAGTGTTACCTGAGAAAAAGACACTGGAAAATATAAAATATGGTTATATGAACTATTGTATGAAATAATGCTTTTGCTTGCTTTTATGCTACTAAGTCTTCTAGATTTGCTGATAGTTATACATTTTTCTTTTCGAAGATACATGTATCTTTCATCTATCTTCACGATGGAGTAGCCGGCACAGAGCCTGGCAGATAAAAAACATTATTGAAACGATTAAAAGAAAAATAGAGCAGTCTGTTCATGAAACAACATCTGTGGAACAATTGTATGATAAAATATTTTCAAATTGGAATCGTTTCGATTGAGAGACTATTAAAAATTTGCATCGATACGACAAAAGTATCGGAACAATGTAGACGTCGTTCAGTTTACGGAAAATAATCGCGTTTGATTCGATGCTGAAAATGGTCGTATTACATAAAATTCAATGAAAATAAATTGCATCATTTCAGAGAGGAGGCAATTTTGCACCTTTCTAACTAAAATGAAGCTTATTTGTAAAAACGTACCTTAATATTTTGTGATATAACCCTTGGCTCTCCGTACTGCAGCGATTTTTGTGGTGAGGGATTGATTCAAATTTTGAACGATCGCACAACTGAAACGGGTCCAAATTGAAAATATTTTATCATACAATTGTTGTACATATGTTATTTTTTTAATGCACAGACTGCTCAATTCTTCTTTTAATCTTAAACCATAAACTTTCTATAATTTTTTTTATCTGGGCTCTGGGCCGGCCACTTTATCGTATTTATATGGTTGTCTTCCGTGAAAGTTTAAGTAGCCCTTGAACTATTAACTGGTGTGCATTATCATTATTGAAATATATAATATTGTCAGGAAAATATCTTGCTGTAATTGACCATAGATTGTTTTCTATAATTTGAATATATTCATCTGAATTTGTTACCCTTTGTGCATGTTAATTTGCCGACGCTATGATATGTTATGCAACCCCACTCCTTCACGGTAAGTTTCTTGGGGGGTTTTTTCCGATAAAATGCACTCTGGTCTGAATGCTTTGTCGCTTTTCCTCCAGATATACACTTTATTGTCATTACTAATAACAATTTTACTCTCAACTAAAAAATGACCCTTTTCTAGTCATCGTGTGTCCACGCTGATTTTATTCGACCTCATGCTGTCCGTTTACTGGAGAATTCCATATTTTTTTCTTACAAACACAGCGACGATATTTCTCATTCTTTAGAAACCGCCACACTGTCTTTTTGAGAAACTATTGAAAATAATATGGCGACCAAATAATGTTATGATTTCATGTCAGCTTTAATATATAATCACCGTTTTTAAAAATATCAAAAATTTTCAAAACTAAAATTGTATCGCCATAAAATTCATTCTAAATATTCATATGAAGGTTAAGAAAAATCCAGCTGGCTTTGAAGTTATGACTTACAAACCATTAACTGATATTAACTGGTAGCTAACTAATCTACGCTGTTTGACAAGATTGTGGAGGAAAATAATACAAAGTTGTTGTTAGTTTTGTTGTGAATTTTAAAGTCAAAAAGTGTACCACAAATTGGAAATGTTTCATTCTACCTCAATTAGAAATAATAAATTCAATTTTATCTATATTATACTATTTACCGGTACCTAACATTTGAGTTCGATAGAATAGCGGTTTTGACATATTGAGTCAACCACATAAATCAGAGCTATATTTGGCCGAGGTCCATTATAAAGGTACATGTAGCGATCATTGCAGAAAAAATTGTTCAAAACCTGATTCTACGAGCAAAAGTAAATTAATCAATTAGTATCTAGATTAAATATCTACACCTAATGATTATTGTTCTCCTTTATATTAGAAAAAACACTTTTTCTCAACTTTAAGCATTGAAATGGGTTCTTTGTTGTTTCATACGTTATATTCTAGTATAATAGTACAGCTGTTGTGTCGAATCTTGGTACAGTACCAGGAGGAAAAAAATAAGTTTAAATGTGTTACCACAATCGGATCGATCTAAACATCCAACATGTAATTGGCATGATTCATCCGTCATATATCTGTAATTTGCAAGGTTTATTGATCGATGGAAACAGCAATAATTAGAAGTTCTGCATGTAAATTTATATGTGTCTGCGACATAAATATATGTATATGTGTTTATTCACCAGTCAATGGTACTCATGGGGCATATACATTACTAAAATACATGTAATATAAATTTGATAATGATTTACACGTTACAAACTTTATTGATTGTGTGTAAATTGGTTCATATACGAAATAAGATTAATGAACTGTTATACTAGTTCACAAATTATATGTATTGCAAATAATTTTTTTCTATGAGTGATTTCATTATTTTTCTCCCAAATTTCATGCAACCCTCGTACCGTCTGATACCGAAACAGAAAAACAGATGCAATTCTCTCTCTCTCTCTCTCTCTCTCTTTCTCTCTCTCTCTCTCTCTTGAATTACAATAACATGCTTAAAACCTTCAATTAAATTGCCATTGCCATTACAAGGATTTTCAAATGTAAATAATTAAATTACAATTACTTTGCAAATGTAATTAATTAAATTACAAATTACATTTCAGAAATATACAATTATTGAATTTATTGACAGGTACATGTACAAATTTTGTTATGAAAATTTACTAATAGTTTAGCTACAACACCTACACATTTTCACAGTTGCATTTAATATTCATTAACTGTTCACTATTTATGTCCCCTAACCTACAACTATCATGTCTAAAAGTCTTTTCTGGGACAATGAAACTGAACAATATATCCAATAATTCTTCTTTATTAACACATTGGAAACATACAGGTAAATCTGGGGTAGAGAGCAGACTATTATTGTTAACAAAATACTATTCATACCTATTGGTCTTTTGGTCATAACGGGAACCCATCATTTGAACAGATTTGGTAACAAAAACTTAAAACCCAGTTGAAGCCATAGCTCTAGGTCAAACTGTCAATTAAAAAGCATGACTTTAAAAGTTTATACAATTCAAAAAACATTGATTTTATTTGTAAAATAAACAGAGATTTTTTTTATCAAACTCAATAATAATTGGAAACATTAATTATTCCAATAAAATAATTATATTTTTAGGGAAAAGAGATCGAGCATACCATCAAACTAATTTGGTTCCTAACAAATTAATAAAAAATTGACACATTGATATTCATAAGTTTGGGAACGTTATGATAAAATAGAGAATCATTGAAAAGGTTTATATTAAAAACTACATGTATATTTGTTAAAAAAAATAAGTTAAATGCATTTAACTACTCTTCATAACTTGAATTTGTATTTGTATTTTACTTATGTACTATTGGAAGTGAGGGGGACAATGAATAGTAGACAGCTTTCTAATTCATATATACATCAGTGTGTAATTGAAAGTAATTGAAAAGTAATTTGAATTACATGACTTTTTTGAAAGTAATTATTTAAATTACAATTACATGTAATTGGAAAATTGGTCAATTACACATTACTTTCAATTACATCAAAATTTGTAATTAATTAGACTAAATTACCATTATAAATTATCATTAGCCTATCCCTGTTGAAGAGAATGGTACTAAACAACTGTTAACATCAGAAATGATTGCAATACACGGAAGGGGGTACATGTACATGTATTTGACAGAATTCGGAGTTACTAGCAGATACCCTGTGCTATTATATCACTGTTGGGTAATAAACTTTATTGCAGTTTTAACAAGTGCCTGTGGGCTCAACCTCGAGATCCAAATTACCTGCCTCTACCTCGAGTCCCAGAACGAGCTAGTGAACGCACGTACGGAGTTCCAGATCGTAGCCGCCCATTCTGTCTGAAGCCATTTCTAGATCGGACAGTCTACATCCAGGCCGACAAGTTGCTCTTCTTCTTAATATACCCAAGATCTTTAATCAGTTGGACGAATATTTTTTTTCAGCCTGCTTTTATCTCTTGCTGATCCAGACGGTTTTAGAGATTTTTATATCGATAATAAGCTTTCTGAGCAGGGTAACTTAATGAAGCACATAATTTGAGTCGAAACTTAATCGGGATGAACGATTCAAACATTTTTACTTCTTAGAAAAGATTGTAAAGCATTTATTGACTGGTGTTTAATTTTCGTGAGCAGAAACCTTAAACAACACAAACATTCTCCAAATACTTCCTATGTCGAGCACTGGACTCGAGAAATCTGAAAATTTATGTGGTGCTGACACGATAAATTTCCACTGACTCAGGACAGCGGACATTTGTTACTTAAGGAGGCTTGATGGTCAACAAATTTACCATCAGATCTACGTTAAAAGTTCACACAGGATTATTTTATCCATAAACAATTATTTAGTAATAAAAAATTGTAATATTTTAGCTTTAATATTTTCCTACATCTTTGGACAAAGCTCTTCTTCTAAGGAGATTAATAATATCTAAAAATGACTACGACCATCCAGCCTTCTTAAGGGGGTCGTGACCATTTTTTGACTATATATTGATCTCCTTGCCAGAAAAAGCTATGTATAAAGATGTAGGGAAATATTCAAATATTAAAGTTAAAATATATTTTTTAAAAAATTCTTATTAAATGAGTTTTTCCTTAGAAAATCATATCTTAATATGTAAGGTAGATCTGATGGGTAAATGGTTGACCATCCAGCCTCCTTAAAAGTCGAGATTCTTCAATTGTAACAGTAACCTCTTGATATAAATGAAACATTTTCTAACTGAACATTTTTTTTCTAAACGCCATAAAAACTACAAGTTTGCTTCAACCTATTTATTAAATCATATATGTTATTACACAAAATGATTTGGATTTTTTGATCACCGTTTGCCTCTCTGTAACAGGTGCATCTAGGCTCGTCATTATTGGTCATACCGAACTTTTCTGACCACTTTTTCCCCAGTGTTTGATCGAATTTCTAGAGTAGGGCGTCCACTTTGAACTACGTTTCCATTGTTGGTGACTTTGCCGTGAGTACTTGTTTTCCTTGCCGTTATTTGGTACTTTCCATCCAATATTTTCCCGGTATACCCTTGTTGACCCTGTAAGTAGTAAAATTGTAACATTAAAACATTTAAACTTAACTATCTGTTATCATTATAGTTAAGTTTAAATTGATAAGTTTTTAAGTTTTAAAGTAACAAAAATCAATAATTTACAGGATAAGAAACTGTATAAATAACACCTAGTTTCGATCAAAATAACATCATCATGTATCATATCCAATCACATCTCTGATCAATGCTGCTATTTACATGTATTACAAATATTGTATTATGTAATTTAAAACCAATTACAAATACATATATCTTATTATGTACAAGCATTGTATATCTCTTTTTTTGACCTGTTTAACAAGGAGTTGGAATATATAGGCTATACTCCTGTTTCCCTGGAACCTTATTGAAACCTAAAGATAACCCAATTTTTGCCAATATTTTTACAAATACTCTTGCACTTACTATAGTAAATTGATTTGGCAACGTTAAGTTCTTTTCGGATTACTTACATTTTTCCCAGTAAATTGTTTAACGTCTGTTGGTTTAAATCTATGGAAATCTCTTTTCGCTGACTCGAATCCCCCTTTTTTAAAGTACTGTTTGGTAAGTCTGCCAATACTCGTCGTAATGCGTGGAGCGCTTTTTGCAAGAAATCTAAATAGTGCTCTCCCAGCGGTCCATGCAACTCTCGCACCTGCTGCTGCCAAGACTGGCACAACTCTCTTGATTCTATGTCTCTCTTTTAAAGTCTGTTTACCAATCCATATATCTAAAATCAAAATTTTATCATGAACATATATATATGCGTCAAGCACATCATTTTATTCTTTGATGCATTTCCTTCATTAATTCTTTTTTTATCTAAGAGGTACTAGTATATATTTTTTTATATTTACATTTTCCAGTTTCTTTGTCTGTGATAACACTACGATTCGATTTTATAATGTATAGTCCAATACAAATCATCAATAACTATTTTAATATTTAATTGTACAATTGCTGAAAATTATAGAAATATAAGTAATAAGGAATCATTCTTTGAATATTATGAGGTGATCAAATACGGTCGAGGGTGATCAAATCTATCATTAAGCCGTTAGGGCTTTATTGGAATGATCACCCCCGACCGTATTTGATCACTTCATAATACTCAAAGAATGATTCCTTATT
>WFKH01002636.1:43284617-43300226 GCA_016163765.1 Magallana hongkongensis
GCTTCCACTCCAATTTGAGCTTTTCTGGCCTAATAGTTTTTGAGAAGTAGATTTTTTAAGATTTTCTCTATATATTCCTATGTAAAAATTCATCCCCCCATTGTGGCCCCAACCTACCCCCGGGGACCATGATTTGAACAAACTTGAATCTACACTACCTGAGGATGCTTCCTTACAAGTTACAGCTTTTCTGGCTTAATAGTTTTTGAGAAGAAGATTTTTGAAAAATACCTACAATTTTTTAATAATTCTAAATTATCTCCCCTTTAAAGAGGGCGTGACCCTTCATTTGAACAAACTTGAATCCCCTTCACCTAGTTATGCTTTGTGCCAAGTTTGGTTGAAATCTGCCCAGTGGTTCTGGAGAAGAAGATGAAAATGTGAAAAGTTTACAACGACAACGCCAACGCCGACACCGACGCCGACAACGCCAACGACGACAGACAACGGACAAATTTTGATCAGAAAAGCTCACTTGAGCTTTCAGCTCAGGTGAGCTAATAAGCACAAACATTGCAATAACTCTCAAATTGACATAAACCTGCCCATAGTGAAGAATGCAGATATACATAAAGCACTGGGAAATTCACTTTATTGGAGCTCCACCTCCGCCCCGGCCGGGGCTTGAACTCACGGCCTATGGAACCCGCTCTCCTACACAACCGTGTTGTGAGCGACCAGCGCGCTAGGTTCAAATCATGATCCCCGGGGTAGGGTAGGGCCACAATGGGGCGATGTCAAATTTATACATAGGAAGTTATAGAGAAAAGTTTTAAAAATCTTCTGGAAAAGCATTCAGCCAAAAAAGCTGGAAAGCACAGGTTATGCAGATTAAAGTTTGATCAAACCATGATTCCCTGGAGAAAAGTGGTGCCATAAAGGGAGGGGGGATTTTTAAATAGTAATAGAGAAATATCTTCTCACAAATACTAAAACAACAAAAGGGGCTTGGTATCTACCATAAAAACATGTGGATAAGAATCGGCAGATTTTTTTAACTTTTTGTGCAAGATCTACTGTACTTATTTGTCAAGATATTTGGAATTTAATACTGTAAAGTTGATTTGATCAGAGTTATGGCTTTTGTTGCTCAGGTGAGCGATGTGGCCCCTGGGCCTCTTGTTAGGTTGTGCGTTCGATATCACCAAAACTTAAGGCAATTTTTTTCTTATTGTTTGTTAAAATATTAAAAACTATCTATAAAGTTAGAAATTATGCTTTTGCAAACTTGTATTATAACATTATCAAATAGATTTAGTTGGAAAAAAATAAATTTGAAATTGTATTTTACGGCTTTACCAAATGGGCATTTGTGCTATCTTTAATTATCCCCCCATCTTCTTTATCAAGGAAGATAATGGTGATAACACTTGTCGGCTTATTTTCTGTTGAAAGCGAAAATATTTTGAATACAAGGAAGGGAATTTTATCATAGAATCAAGTGCCTGTGTTTTCCGTTGAACCAATTAATCATCATGCGTGATCTCCCTTGGACAGTTTTCATAGTTATCCACGAGATCTACGCTGACTTCTAAACCAGTAATATCCAATCGGACGCTTTTGTATTGCCTTTCCCCTAGACCGACGCCGGTTTTTCGAACGCATATTTTGAACTTTTTTCCCAGTTTTATTAGCTTTGGAGTTAGTACTGGGTTTTTTTGACTCTGGATCTGTCTTTTCCATCTAATTCCTCTCCTGGATTATTTGTATGGTCCTTTGAAAAAACAAAAAAACATAAACAAAAACAAAAATCAAATAACTTTTTTTTTAAACAATAATGTTATCTCCTTAGCAATGTTCGATTACTATAATCCTAGGAAAATGTGATTATTTATCATAGATTCGACAATAATAATATAAATTCATGTACTATGGGAAATAGATTAAGGTGGCTTGGTGGTCAACAAATTAACCATCAGATTTGAAATATGATAAATTTCAAATATTTTAGCTTCAAATTTAAATATTTTCGTATATGTTTATACAGAGCTTTTCATCTAAAGGAGGTAAATATAGCCTAAACTGGCCGTGACCATCGAGTACTCTTAATAAATATAATTATTCCTTTTAGTATAGCGAGATGAGGATTAGGCATCCGTTACATTAATGTTGAAGTAAGACTCACTTTAAAAAACTATATGTGGTGCCTATAACTATATATATTATTTGATATGTTAACTTATTGTTAAGTTTAAAATTACCTACATTTTTTTCAACAGATGGTTTTTTGTCAGTTAATTTAAAACGCTTTTCATCTTTGTCGTCTGCATGCCCATATGACTCCTGTGGACTAAGCCTGTTCATATCTTTGCCATCGACAAGAAAAGGCTTCGATTTCGCTGAATCGTACCTAAGAGTATTACCATGACGTAAAGTATTTTTCTGTCTATACATTCACTTTTATTTATGACAAAAAAATTAAATCATGATCAAATAAATTCATATTTCAGGCTAAAAGATAACTTTTATATAAGGAAAAAACTTTTCAAAAACATTGTAATTAGCATACCCGTCCGTCTTGCTTTCCGCAAAATAAACCAAAAGAACGGCAAAAACAGCGACAACCGTGTCCAATTTTCCCATGACGGAAACCTGTCTAAATAAAAGGGAAACAA
This sequence comes from Magallana hongkongensis, assembly GCA_016163765.1. NCBI lineage: Eukaryota > Metazoa > Mollusca > Bivalvia > Ostreida > Ostreidae > Magallana > Magallana hongkongensis. The sequence goes on from WFKH01002636.1 coordinate 43,287,233, forward strand.
TAATGTTATTATTTAAAAATTGAATGAGTTAAAATCTTGTGATCGTTAGCAGAGAAGACTAGAATAAACTAACAATAATAATTATTTATTATCATTATGTCTATGAGCAATATGATCAAAGTTTTAAAAATCCTAATCTAATGTGTCACCACTTGTGTGCCAAGCAGGTGAGCAACGCTGTAGGTATTTGGTGGCGACAATCAGTTTTCAACATTAACTTCTCAACTCGATCTTGAGATGTAAAGATAGTGTTCAACGTTTGACGTTTTCAAGCTGAAACGAGCCAGAAACTAAAAGTAACCCTAAGTTTCCGCAAAGTTTCCGAAGGGTTTTCGCAGTCCTGAAATCAGATTTTCATTAAGTGTTTATGCACTAAACACTGCTCAATAATACTTTTTAATGCTGTTTTTTTTAAGTTCAAGGAATGTGTAAAATCATACGCGGACCAATAATTAAAGGATATTAGATTTGGTTTTGGTTCATTTGTATGAACACAGTCAGATTTCGTAAAAGAGAATAAAATTTGAATGCGATCCTACACACGTAAGTCAAAAATTAATACGAAAAATTCAATTTTATATAAAGACCGATTGCAATCTGGAAGCACTGCCATGATATGAACTACTTTGAATCGAATTATTACAATATACATGTATTACGAAGTGAAAACTTACCAGATTGGTTAATGATTTGGATAAGAACTGTTTTAGTATTCAATTTACGTTGATAGGGGCTAGGTTTATATACACATGCCCCTTCGTCTCCTTAAAACATATATATGATAAGGTATGCTGTAAATAAAACATGGAAATATCATAATTAATTTCAATCATTTGTTTAACTATCAAAGCTGCTAAACAATTGTCCTGCAAATGTACTCTGTATTCGAAATATCAAGAGGAAAAGTTAAAACATCTGTGTTTTGATTTAAAACTGAAAACATGGATGAGCAATAAATAAGAACTGGCCTCTTTGAGGCATTTCACGTGCATTTTATAACAAGTATTTTGTTCTGTCGCTTTTTCACATACTCTATAGCAAATCACGGGAATATTTTGGAGTTGAGAGGAATTGGGGCTACAATTAAAAAAAACCCGTCACTATCAGATATACTCTGAAAGAAGCTTAAAAATATGAACATATCCCACAATTCTTTGTCCTATTTATAATTATTTAGTTTACCTGAGCCAAAAGCTCAAGTGAGCTTTTCTGATCAAAATTTGTCCGTTGTCTGTCGTCGTTGTTGTCGTTGTCGTCGTCGTCGTTGTAAACTTTTCACATTTTCATCTTCTCCAGAATAATTAGGAAAGAGTGAAAATAAGGTTGGGTGTTTTAAAAATCTTCTCCTCCAGAACCACTTATCCAATTTCAACCAAACTTGGCAAAAAGCTTCCTTTGAGGAAGGGCTTTCAAGTTTGTTCAAATGAAGGACCAGTTCCCCTTCAAAGGGGAGATAATTAGGAAATAGTGAAAATAAGGTTGGGTGTTTTAAAAATCTTCTCCTCCAGAACCACTAAGGCAATTTCAACCAAACTTGGCAAAAAAAAAAAGCATCCTTTGAGGAAGGGCTTTCAAGTTTGTTCAAATGAAGGGCCAGTTCCCTTTCAAAGGGGAGATAATTAGGAAATAGTGAAAATAGGGATAGGTGATTGAAAAATCTTCTTCTCCCGAACCACTGGGCCAATTTCAACCAAACTTGGCACAAAGCATTCTTGAGAGAAGGGCTTTCAAGTTTGTTCAAGTGAATGGGCAGTTCCCCTTCAAAGGGGAGATAATTAGAAAAAAGTGAAAATAAGGTTATGTGTTTTAAAAATCTTCTCCCGAACCACTGGCCAATTTCTACCAAACGTGGCACAAAACATCCTTGGGGGGAGGGCTTTCAAATTTGTTCAAATGAAGGGCCAGTTCCCCTTTAAAAGGGAGATAATTAGGAAATAGTGAAAATAGGTTTGGGTGTTTTACAAATCTTCTCAAGAACCACTAAGCCAATTTCAATTAGCTTGGCACAAAGCATCCTTTGAGGAAGGGCTTTCAAGTTTGTTCAAATGAATGGCCAGTTCCCCTTCAGAGGGGAGATAATTAGAAAAAGGTGAAAATAAGGTTGGGTGTTTTAAAATTTTCTCCCGAACCACTGATCCAATTTCAACCAAACTTGGCACAAAACATCCTTTGAGTAAGGGCTTTCAAGTTTGTTCAAATGAAGGGCCAGTTCCCCTTTAAGGGGAGATAACTAAGAAAGAGTGAAGATACAATTAGAAAATTTAATTTTATTTTCCAGACCCAAATAGTCCATTGTAACCAAAATTTTACATTAGCTTTTTGATATATGTAGATTAAAATTTGTTCAAATCATGACCCCAGGGAGTCAAGAACGGACCCTAATGGGTTCAAAGTTCATAAAAGAAGTAAGTAAAAAACAACACTTAAATAATTCTTCTGAAGAATCATAAGGCTATTATTTGTGAAAGTAGATTAGAATTAAGCTATATTGCCAAATTTTAGCTTTATTATTACATGTATTGCTTTTACCCCTATGGGTCATAATGAGGCGGTGGGGGTGGGGGTTGAATTATAGGATTATATATAGAAGAAATTCTTCTGAAGCAAGCGACTAGTAGCTGTGGGTGGCAGGTGAGGAAACAAGGCTTAAGATTTTTGTAAATTAGGTTTGTAATAATGAAGTTTAAGTTTTAGTATCTATTTCAAAAAAAATAAATACATTAATAGGTTAGAAATTTAAAAAGCACGGGTTTTTTTATAGTGAAGTCAAATTAAGGTGGGGATCAAAATCTTCAAATGTATGTTCAAACAATAGACTAGCTGGTTCGCTGTCATTGATTACGAGTGCAAGCGCCCTGTAATTAATGACAGTAAACCATTCTAGTATTCCTCTATTTTCGGGGAATCATTTACATGATAATGTTGCAAGTTATATTTTCTCAAGTTGAATGTTCCTTTTTGGTAGGTGCACAAAGAGAATCAAAGTACTGAAAGTACTGAGAAGCGCTAAGCTGTCCCTACATGAGCAAAACATTAATTGCATTATACATGTATCATTATGAATGAATTTAAAAGTTTACATACGTCATATATATAGCCAAGATTTTGCATTTTTGTATAAATTGAACTACAAACAATATCCAGGGCTGCGTTCAATAACCGAGATGCGTGCATAGCCGCTAGGTTATAGATATCTAGGTCTATTGAATGATAAGCTAGCCTAGCCTCTAATTCATTGATTTGAAGTTTAAATTATCAACAGTTGAATAACTTCACCGACATGATTTGGTAATTTCATGCAGAAATATATGTGTTAAAGTTCATAATGACTTATCAAACGAACAGAATATCATTAAATAATATAAATTTTGTGTTTGTTGCAACTTGGTAACTAAGGCAGCCATCTTGAATTTGATGCTTAGTCATAAAATTTTAGGCTAGGTATGTCTACATGTACCTAGCGGCTAGCTAGCTAATCGTTGAACAACCTAGTTACTACCTAGCTACTACAATCATGAACGCAGAATAAAGCGAGATTCGAACTGTAGGATCTGTGTTTCACAACTTTATAGCCACTCGACTAAAGCGTTAATTGAAGACGTTGGTTGAAAATAAAGATGTTTTAGCATATTTAAATGGCGTTTGGAACTGAGTTCCGAAATATTGTTGTCGGTGTAGCATATCCTATATAAAATTTTTGAATACATATATTAAAATTAGAAATAATTGAATAATATTTGGGAACACATAAGCAATTTTATGATTTTATTTCAGGAGGAAAAAAAATAAAATCTGAAAGTCTAAACAAATTATAATGCAATACCGGTAGAAAAGTGACTAATAAAACACATTTTGAATTATAGAGCTGTACTTTATAATATGTAGGGATTTTTTTTCAGTGAAATAAACGTTTGTATAGAAATAAATAAAATGTCCCTATAATAGGGGAGAATGAGAACACCCTATCGAATTTGAAAGAAAAAAATGGTGAAGTATATAAGATTTATAACAACATTGTATGATTTGAGAATGTACATTTCAAAATTTTAATGAGAAAAAAAATGGTTAATTTTTTAACGTTATTACATATATGAAACCTTAATTTACAACAGAACTATGCAAAAAGAAACATTTATATGGCTTCATTTAAAGTATGAAATAAATGCAAGCACAGTCTGTAAGTACAAATTACACTCTCTAGTGCCATTTTTGTACTTCTTATTGTAGTTTAAAAACATTCAAAATTTTCCACATTATTAAAAAAATTCTTACAAAACACAATAACCATGTGTTGATATGCAACAACAGGATAGTGAATACATAAATTAGATAACAATAAAAGGAAAAGCAAAATTTGTAAAATTACATCTGAAATGAAAAGTCAGTTCCCATTTATTACATGTTTAACCTATGGATCATTATTTCATTTTTCTAAAAGTGTCAAAATTAAGATGATCATAAAAGTATTCATTTATCTTTAAACAGTCAGTAGATGGGAAACTGTTGAATACCTATGTACATGTAATATTTAGTGGAAAATATAGAACATTTTCTAATTTTATTAGAGAGAAAACCAAATATGCTTTCCAAAATGAAAAATAAATGTCTATAAGGGGTTTGTTATGAGATAAAAGTACATTTACACATTGACCATTGAAGGAAATGTGAAGAATATTTTTACAAAAAAGCATTACATGTACTATTACTACTACTGCAATAACATACAAAAGTTCTAATGCTAGCTTTATAAAAACAGAAAACAATTTTACAAAAACACAACTACTACAGCAATAACATACAAAAGTATGTATGCTAGTTTTATAAAACAAAAAACACTTTTACTAAAGCACTACTTCTACTGCAATAACCTACAAAAGTTCAAACGTTTACAAAAACACTGCTACTTCTGTAATAATCTATAAAAGTTCTAATACTAGTTTTATAAAACAGAAAACAGTTAACTACTAGTGCAATAACAGAAGAAAACAATCCAACTTTATATAAAATAAGAGACTGACTAGTGTAAAATTGCAAGCAACAGAATTTGTCATTGTCATATGCAAGGAGTAGCTTCAGAATTTGAGTTAAATCATAACAATTTAGTCTTTCCACATGTGCAATGTAAACAAATAACAGAACAGTTTTTATGCCTATACCATACACTTGAAACAATTTTTTTTTTCTTCTGACACTAAGTTGCAGTTTATTTCCTTATGAAATGCTTTACTGTTGAGCGACTTCATATTCTAAAAATTTTAAAGTCTGGAATTCTGTTCATATTTCCAAATACTACTTGTACTACTTTTGAAATTCATTAAACGCTATGCTATCCATCTTGTATTGTCAGTTCTGTTCTAGGAATAAATTTGCCTTTTTACCGACATCACAGCCCGTGTACTTATGTATGAAACCCCATTGCAACATGCTGTTTACAAAATTACGTATGCTCTTTGACCTTTTAATGCACTGACAAATATTCTTTTATTTTAAATCTTTGATGTTTCAGAAAAAAAATATTGTAATAATTTGTGTGCTGCTGCAAATAATTAAAATTATTTTGCCTTAACACCGATACCGCAGCCGAGTACTTCTCTGCATTCTATTATTAGACATCGAGTCATCAGATTATTTTAGATGATTATAGGTGGCGCTTATTCGAAAGTGACATCCCCGAAAAGCAATGCCAATAAGCGCTTTGCGTACTGCGAACGCTTAGCGCTTAAAAATTAAATTGAATTAAACTAGAATAAATAAGTTGGAATAACTTCGTTGAGAATTTGTTGATGGCTTGTAATCAGCTGAAACAAATAGGCTGACACTGTTTACTAAGATTCCATTATTTGTATTAGACTGGATAGCATGTCTTTGATTCCAAATGCTGCCGCTTGCTGATTAGAGTTATGTTCAATGTTACTCAGGTGAGCGATGTGGCAACTTGACCTCTTGTTTTAAGCGGCACATTGCTCTTTCAAGGGGTTCATCAAAACTGTATTTTTCCAATGTATACTCATCCATATTATTATTTCCCCATCACAAAGTCATGTAAGATTGTAAAGATTCATTAAGCCAGGTTAAACTTATTATTAAATTAAATTTCTGTATTACTATTATTATTCTAACGTATTGTTAAAATTTGTTTGATTTTGTTAAAAGGACCCGCTCCACATCCTATAAAAAGAGTGTTGCACTTTTTTATATCTGTAAGTAAATAAGTAACTGAACTTATTTTACACTATGCATGTATTTTATTGCTATTTTTTCTATATGACGAGAAAAACACAAAAGTAGGGATATGCTAATCACTTGAATATTTTATGTAATTATTTAACAGACGTAATTGTTAGTTGCGATAAATTTAAAAGAAAAAAATTCCTTTTTAACTCGTGTAAAATTAGTTTTTAAATATTACATAATATTACCCAAAGCTAAAAAGCTAGGGTTAGGATCAAGGCAACAAAACAGGAGGTATAAGGAATGATTATAAGGTATAAAGAAATCTTTCGTATTAATTAATCAATAGAATTTGTAAAGGGCTTGGTAACAAAACTCTTAAATCAGGGGGCAAGCGTGTTAGGTATTTTTGGACATCAGAGGATATTACAGAACAAAAGATTGTTTTGGAATGGTGGTAAATAATTTTTATGTGGTACTTGTATCTTTGTCCTAGGTATATATGTTAGCCGTATTCCAGCAGAGATTTGAAATGTTTTGGTTGTAGAGTAAGTTGCAAGTTTTCGTCATGTACTCTTCAAAGTTACATATCAAGGGTCTGGATTTTTTTTACTCAGAAGTGACAGTTAACCTCCGTATCTAAGGGCAAGCTCCATGATTATTCCTGGATCAGTTATACATATGAATGAGGAAAAATGCTGCATTCAACATATTGATTGGTTGGAGCTTTTATTGCAAATTACAATGCCTACATACAAACTGCACCATCGCTCTTTATGCCAGTTGCATTTATAACTTGGGCATTTAATCTGTGTAAATGTGAAACATTTAAGTATGCGGCAACGCGCTGTGTTTAAAAACAGAAAAATAAACTTGTTTTGTACTTTTAAAGGGGCATGGTCACGATTTGGGTCAAAAATTATTTTTCCGATTTTAATGTTTACAATGCTTCAGTAAGGCATTTTTAATAGGCAACCAAAATTTGAGTGTCATTCGTTGAGGTATAAGCGAATTCTTTGCTATGTAAATAAAGATTTTGTTTACATTTTGAATGTTGAATTGAAATTTCCAGTTTTAGACCTAAACGCCATAAAACTACAAGTTGACCTATTTATTAAATCATATATATGTTATCACACAAAATGTAAATTTATATAATCAAGATCCAAACGATTTTGGAATTTTTAGATCGCCATTTGCCTCTCTGTGACAGATGCTGAGACTCGTCATTAATTATTGGTCATACCGAACTTTTCTGACCACTTTTTCCCCAGTGTTTGATCGAATTTCTAGAGTAGGGCGTCCACTTTGAACTACGTTTCCATTGTTGGTGACTTTGCCGTGAGTACTTGTTTTCCTTGCCGTTATTTGGTACTTTCCGTCCAATATTTTCCCGGTATATCCTTGTTGACCCTGTAAGTAGTAAAATTGTTACATTTTAAAACATTTAAACTTAACTATCTGTCATCATGATAGTTAAGTTTAAATTGATGAATTTTAAACTTTTAATGTAATTAAAATATTTTATAGGATAAGTAACTGTATAATAACACCTGGTTTCGATCAAAATAACATCGTCATGTATCTCTCTGACCAATGCTGCCATTTACATGTATTACAAATATTGTATTATGTAATTTAAAACCAATTACAAATACATATATCTTATTATGTACAAGCATTGTATATCTCTTTTGTTGACCTGTTTTACAAGGGAGTCGGAATATATAGGTTACGCCTGTTTCCCTGGAACCTTATTGAAATCTAAAGTTTGGTTTTTTTTGACAATATTTAAAAAATACACTTGAGAATGTACTAACTATAGTAAATTGATTTGGCTACGTTATATCTCGTTCTTTTCGGATTACTTACATTTTTCCCTGTAAATTGTTTAACGTCTGCTGGTTTAAATCTATGGAAATCTCTTTTCGCTGTCTCGAATCCCCCTTTCTTGAAGTACTGTTTGGTAAGTTTGCCACTACTTCTCGTGATGCGTGGAGTGTTTTTTGCAAGGGATCTAAATAGTGCTCTTCCGGCGGTCCATGCAACTCTTGCAACAATCGGAGCAACTCTCTTAACTCTGTGTCTCTCTTTCAATGTCTGCTTACCAATCCATATATCTAAAATATAAAATTTCATCATGAAAATATACGGGTCAACAACATCATTTTCCTCGTTGATGCATTCTCTTTCTTAATTCTTCTTTTTACATGTATCTAAGCGGTATATACAAGTATTTTAAATAATAAATAAATTAATAAGTAAATATATAGTTTAGAGATGTATACATTATGCGATGCACAGTAACTTTGGATAGTTTGTTTATAAACCGAGAAGCGGTTTATAAAAAAACCGTTGTCTATGATATATAACGTAGATAAAATTGAATTAATTATCTATCTTGTTAAGATGGAATGAGACACCTCCAGTTTGTGACACGTTTTCTGACTTTTTTTAAAGACTTACGTTTGGATTTGGATTTTTGCTATACATTGCTTTTTTATGATTACTTATTAAATAGTACACTAACCCAACTCTCCCGTAAACTTTACATCTTCGGCATTGAGCAGATCATAAACCTCTTCATTGCTCAGTTTTTCCACATCTATCCCATCCACAAGAACATGCTCCTGAGTACTAAAACATACAACCAAATATTGATGTACCACAAATACAAACTTAGCATATCTTTATCTGTATGTTGCAAAGTTCTACCCACTAGTACACAGTGTGTAGAATGTTGCAAATACCGTATTGAAAGGCGTATCGATGCAAGTTCAGTTTTTGCATATGCAAATCGCAGGTCAGATAAAGAACAAACCTGTTGTACTCGCATTCAGCATTTTGCACCAACAGGTATACAACTAGAAGTAGAGCCGAAACAGATAAACATCTTCTCATGTTTCGAAACCTGCCAAAACAATTTTTATCAAATATTTGAATTTTATTTTTGAATCACAAAATTATATATTTTCATATATTTGTTTATGCCATTTCAAAACATTTTTTTTAACCTTTCATGAAAAATAAACTACATTCAATGCAATCATTTTCAAAATCTTCAATTTCAGAATTATTTCAACATGTACTTGTTGAATAATATTATATTTTCAAAAAAGCTGCACTTGAACGAATATCTCATATATTTTTTGTTGTTGAAAATCTCCCTCCCAATTAGAACTAAAAGGAATATATGAAAAACTTACCTATTGCTTCCACTGTTGCTAACTGTCTACTTTCTTTGAGAAAAATGGAAATGGATGGACTTGACCAGATTTATATTTATACATGTAAGCTACGCATTGTGTAACAGATGTTTTCTTTTTGCGAAATAATACAGGACAAAATTAATGAAGAAATACGAAACAAAATTAATGGTGTGTTTGTGTTTGTTTTGTTGTTGTATTATGTTTTATAGAGGGAGTGAATACTTTATTTGGTCAGGAATGTGGTTTGGTAGGAACGTATTATGTATAAGCAATGACAAAAACTGGTTCTTGTTTACAATAAATCATATTTACACTGTTTAAGAAACAGATATGCGTGTTGTTTTAATAAGAAAAATAAATCATAGCTTGCCCATAAATAGGTCTTGTAAAATGTGGTTCTCAAAATTTTAGAAAATATGGGAAAGTTTGTTAAGTGGCATGAGATTTGACTGGGTTGAAACTTGAACTCTCATCAGAGATGACTAGAGGGCAGTGCAGATGCACATTTGCACCGAATCGCATCATACATTCATCTTGCAACCACCACAAGCATTTATTGACTGAATAAATTCAACCCAATATTCTGACAAGGTCAAATATAACATTATGCAATTATTCCAACGTTCGAACGCATTATATTTACATCTTGTTTCTATAGAGTATCGTTCTATCACGAATTATATTCTCCCTCACTACGTTCGTCCGAATATAAAATAATGAAGTGCTCAATGAATAAAAACAACAAGTAATTACATAGGAACGCTGCTCGCTAGCGTTTATTTTATTTAACACAAAAACACATATTCACAACCATCTGTCAGCCCAAAATCAACACTTTCCATGTCATCAGCCATTTTACCCTTAAATCGCAACTAGCGAGCGAGCTTAGAGTCCCACGCCACCGCATGGTCCTACTATTTATATTACCTGATCACGTGACCCGAAACCTATTCGAGTAGGTATGAAAACCCATAACGCACATAATTTTAAATAATTCAAGCATATATAGTCAACCTCAAAAGTATCAAAAAGGAGACCACCTAAATAATGTGTTTAAAGACAGTTTTAAAAAGTTTAAGAAATGCGTATATCCATGATTAAAGCCTGTTATAGATCGTGATTTGCTTTTGTCCATGGCTTTATGTCTTAAGAAATAAGAAAAATTCTGAGAGCACGTACGAACTGCGTGGACTTATCGACCTCAGATTTCCAAATAGTTCAAGTACTTTTTCTTCTACGCAAAGTACTGATCGACTATATAACGATAATTTACGTATATATTTTATTCACTTTTTATGGATAATTGAGAGAGAGAGAGAGAGAGAGAGAGAGAGATTTTCTTTGATTTGGGCTATGAAGGTACGTGTAGCAATGATTGTCGAAAATATGTATAAAACCCACCAGAGTCTGCGAGTGAAAGTGCGTAAATAAGATATCTACACCTAATGTTTCTTTTTAAATTAAAAGACAACTTTCGTTTATTTGAGGAAATATGTTATAAAATATAAGCATTGAAATGGGTTCATACGGTAAACACATAATTATATACAGTTGTAACTTTTGTTGAATCTTGGTTTAGTACCAAGAGAAAAGATTTTAGATTTTAAAATATGTTACTACAAATGATTGGATCGATGTAAACAAGCAACATGTAAATTACACGATTTCATTTATCATATTTCCGCAATATGCAATGTTAATGATGTTCAACGATGATAACAACAATTTGAACTACTGCATATATATTGATATGCGTCTACAACATTGATTTAAGCATTGAATGCTTGTTTTTGGATGTCGTCGGTCCTATAACACACCAAGGCTGTGCAGACAAATTGAATACCGCGCGTTAGCGTTGGAAAATATTTCAACATATTTTATCTGGCATAGTAATTATTTTTTTCCAGATTTCGATAGGATATATATAATGAATAACAAATGTACCAATTTTGAGTGGGTTTGAACTATTATTTAAAAAGTTATAGCCATTTTAAGATGCTAAACTGTATTTTTTCGAGGTTGAAAAATTGAGTCAAAATGCACTGTAAATGTTATAGTATACCAGTACACAATTGCAAGTTTAATTGGCCTTAAAATGTTAAAAAAGACATGAAAAAAGGAATGCGTTTAATTTCAGTAAGTATTTGCTTTTATATATGTAAATCAGTAAAGAATTTATGTGATGTTTGATTGGGGAGCAGTCGTCGCTATAATTGTTCTGATAGTGTACCTGTGTTGGCTCCTACAGCATGAAAAAAAGGTTCGCAACATATATCTACATTTTACTTCAAAATGATTGTTAATATAATTATTGATCTTCAAATTAAAACAACAATTACATATAGATTATAAACCGTAAAAACATGAATTAAGGGTGGAGAAACCTTAAAGGTTTGAACTTAATCGGTCTTGAATTCAATTTTATTGAAAAAAAAACAGTGCAGTTTGAAAAACTTAATGGGATAACTGCTTCTTTATTTGTCATATTTTTGCTTATTTCTTGATTGCATTTTTAGACTAAACATGTTTTCTTCTAAATCGGTCTATATTTACTCAGGATCGGAGTTCGAAATATGGCGGTGTGACAGGTGTCAGTGTGGAGGAAAGGAAAGAAGAGAGTTTTATCTGTTTATTTGAAGATAAAGTATTGTATGAAAATTTTCACATTACATTTTGAGAATATGAACCTTAAGGCTAACTTCTATATTTTTTTTAAATATTACTTTTCAATGTTAATTGCACAAATAGCCGTAACTTGTAGCTCCGCGGGAAAATTCGGGTTGACATGTTGTAGAGCATACAATAAATTGCAATTTACCTGTGTATGAAACGCTTGGGTCTGGATATATGCTCATGTGATACCTAATATACATACATGTTACATATAATACATGTGTATTTATAGGTATATTAGGTACATAACGTTATACATATACATATGCATGTATCGAGACCCAATCCATACTCTGTCCCAAGTTTCTACTTCCACCACTTTTTACTTAATATTTCGATAATCATAAATACCTTTGTGCTCAAACTACATTCATCCAGTCCAGATTTTCTGTTTTGAAACGCCCCCTCTACCGCTTCAGGTTTTAATACACAACCAAAAATAAGAAGTCTTCGGGGATTTTGCATTGCAAATGACGTAAAGGATGAAAACGTTGAAAAATTACACCAGATGTCCCGAGTATTTCTGAATGGAGCAATCTTAACATTTCTCATTATAAATCCCCATATGAAATTTGTTTTTGTTCATGTTAATTTCTACAGGTAAAAATAGATGAAGTGTCAATGAAGAAATCTTTGATTTTCCACCTTGTATCGATTTCAATTGTACTTCTTTGACAGGTATGTGTATTTTTGTTAAAATTGGTTAAAAAGTGACAGAAGCAGTAACCTGGGACAGACTATAAGCACATGTATAATGCACAAAAACATTGTGCTAATTATGGACTGATTAATTTTATTTCGTCAACCATTTTGTGAACAAATATCCCACCCGCAGACATTTTATTCCCTCATGTACCAGAAATACACATGCTGTCAAAGAAGTACAATTAAATGGATATAAGGGAAAAATTGAAGATTTCGATATTGATGCGACATCTCTT
>WFKH01002636.1:43300326-43312699 GCA_016163765.1 Magallana hongkongensis
AAACCAAACAACTAAGTTATATTTTCATCTCTAAATGGTTTAAATATCTCCGTACGAGACTGTTTCATACTTTAATGTACTTTTCACTACAGCGGCATTGCAGTCCATCTACAACAAATTTTGCTGGGTCAAATTGAGAGCTTTTTTCATGTGACAAAAATGGTTGGCTAAATCTTATGTTAATTAAAAAGTACTGACTTTTTAACGGATCGACTTTGTTTTATCCGATCCCCTTACATAATAGTTCTATCTGCGGTAAGCCTTTCGTTAGATAGTGTTTGTCTGTATCGTCTCAGTCGTATTCCATCTTTTGCTGGGGTTTTTTTCATTGCACCTTCTATAAGTTACATATACTCGCAAGTATCATCAATAGCATTTGTTCGTGTACTTTCTTGAACAATTACTAGTATTATACTCTTGTTTTTCATGTTAACTGTCATGATTCTAACTGTTAAGGTGTCTTAAATTCTCATCGACTGTCAACAAAATTGTTCACAGTACAAATACTTAAAAAAAGTTATTTTCCTTTTATGAGGTGTCAGTCTCTATGGGCACAAGTTAGTTTTGGTCATAGTATCATTTATATTTAGATAGTATCTTAGGGTAAAAATCGTTTGGTTAGCTGTGTTACAATACATAATGTTCACTTAACAATAGGTGTGTGTTGTGAGAGGATCTGTGTCGTTGGGTTTGTGGGTGTCTGTGGGTGTTGGCGTGACTGTAAGGATATAGTGAATAAATGGTTGTATTGCTGTGTAAAAACTCGGTGTAAAGTAATGTATGTATGTGTGGGGGATAGGGGTGTGTGAGAACATCACTGTATCAAATTAGGTTAATAAAACAAACGTATTAATCAGGTGTAGAGCCCTTTTCAAAAGGGATTGTATGTATGTATGTATGTATGTATGTATGTATGTATGTATGTATGTATGTATGTATGTATAAAAGTATGAGGGGAAACTAAACGAAAAGTTTAAATCAGGTGTATAACTTTTCAAAAAAGGATTGCTGTGCATATGTATTGATGGGTGAGTAAAATCAGGTTACAAACCATGCGTATAGGTGTTCAGAGGTAAATAGTGTGAGGTCTAGACATATTTCAAAAACGGGATTTATATTAATTATTCATCTATCAATTAACCGCGTTATTACATATATGCATAAAAAATGTCTCCAAGTCAGAACATTAATGCCTTTATGCCCATACAAACGTATTGACTGTCATCGAGGTACAATTATAACACATACTTCTGTTTGGTCCTTGTTTTTACCAAAACTGTTCACATTAATGTCAGCGGGGTACAACTATTACAAATGTTTTATTTTTTTTTTTAATCAAACACAAAAGAATCCAGTGTTGTGTGGTATGTATGCGAGGTGGGGGATAAGGGGTGTGTACGTCAAATCAAGGAGTTCAATGCTTGTGCATGGTGCTGTTTCATGCCTAGGGATACGGGGGTAAAATCAGGCGTATAACTGTGGTTTAGTGTGAAGTGTATGTATGCGGGGGGAAAGCGGGGGTGTGTAAGTAAAAGGTGTTATAGTGTGGGAATCAATGCATTGAGCTATGCGGTCTAAGTGTTCGTCGTGGTATAGTGTGGGGTGTGTCATTCCCGGTCTGCTGAAATCAGGTCTATAGATAAATTCAGTGATGCGTCAGGGTTCAACAGGTCAAAAAATCAGGTAGCACATCCAAAAAACCAGGCGTATAAGCTATATGAAGTCAAGAGTGAAAAACCGGGCGTATAAACGGCAGGCGTATAAGCCATTTGAAGTCAGGTGTAACAAACGGGGCGTATAGCACAATTCAGTGATGCGTCAGGGTTGAACAGTCAACAGGTCACAAACCAGACATGTGAAGTCAGGTATGAAAAACGGGGCGTATATGAAAAACGGGGCGTATAGCATAAACGGGGCGTGAAATGAACCACATACAGTATAAACCATTATCATCACTATTACAAATGTTTACTCCAAAGGGTGGGGGTGGTGGTGTTCAATCTGTGTATGGTGTGTGAAGTCAATAATGGTAGAAACCGGGCGTATAATTCAAATGAAAAAAAAACAGGGTGTATAGCGCCATTGAGTGAGGCGTCCAAGTTCAACAGGTCACAAACCAGCCATGTGAAGTCAGGTATGAAAAACGGGCCGGGCGTATAGCATAAACGGGGCGTATAAACGGGGCGTGAAATGAACCACTATTCTACTACTTCAATAAAAGAATACAACAACATTTGGTTTTATATTTTATTTATATATGTCCTCAGTTGTGTTATTACATATTGGCTTTTCATTGGTAAGCGATTTCCCGCGGTATGTTGGTCTTTGTGACGTTTGTGTTATGTTTTGGCGGGTAGATCGATTCATACCGTCAAGAGAGACGGTCGACATTATGGTCTCTTAGACATTTACCTTTTGTATATAATTCATCAAATTGCCGGACGATAGTTTGACGATACTGATCAGTAGTACATTGACAATATCGACTGTAAGTTGACTTTAATTTCTTCTTTTCTAATAACTTTTATTTCTGACTTTTATCTCATTTTCAAGTGTAATACAGTAAAACACGCTTATAACGAAGTAGCAGGGACGGGCAATTTTGCTTCGTTATAAGCGTATTTTATTATATCAGTCAAGTTTACAACAAGTTTACAACATGTAATAAAGTCACCAGGAATGAAAATCACATCGCTGTAAGCGTCAATGCATTATAAGCGTGTTCGTTATAACCGTGTTTTACTGTATACTGAGTTAAAATGTGTAAATAATTAATCAAGATTAATGCGTTTTTGAATTAAATCCGTAATGTTCTCAGATGTCCATGTATTAAATGTATTAAATATTATGATGTAAGGGAAATAACTCTTACTATAATCATGATAATGTCAAATACTCAGTATATCGCTTAATGTTTTAAAGAAGTCAATTTATATGTAAATCTATAATATTGTATTCATATGAAATATATGATAATTATACTCATTATTGTCTTTGATATTTACAGGGTTTAAAAAACACCAGCATTTATACATTCATAAATTCATCGAACCTGAGACGTGGAGTTTATTTGTATACTATAAAGAAAACACTGCTACAGAAATGGCGCCCACGTTGGGACCCTGCATTCCATTCCACTAGGGAAGGAGGTCTTCCTGTGTGAGTGACTACAGTTTACACCGGTACCTACTGGACCGTTGGGAGTAACAGGACTTACAGCGAGAGTGTCTTCACGGACCGATGATTCACGGATCGCGATCGACAGTGCACTACATTTATAAACTTTTGTGTATCCGATATTCACCTGGCCAGTAGTACACGTGTACGGTAGGACTGTCATTGATATTGCCTTTTTGCACATGTGTTGTTTACCTTTCACCTCTGTTCGTTAAAAGCTTTATTGGTTAGAAACTGCAGTTGATTTTTTTTTTGACTTCGTACAGCTTTTCGTTTATTTCATTTAAATGTTCGCTGTTTGAAACAAATTTCCATTGTATACAATTTTTGTGTCAATTTCAAGTTTTTTTTTAAGTTTAAGTTAAAAAAAATTGTGCATGTCTATATACTAACACCCTCCTCTTTCTGTTTAACTTACTGTTTCTATTTGACGACAATAGACACGTAGACTGTTAGCGCGTTAACTGAAAGACGAATCGAACATTACCAGAGTTAGTGTTTGCACATTGTGTATAGTCTGTTGTCAGTTTGATATGTGTTTGCTCTGATTGCCGTCGTCAGTCTGTCAATAAGGTTTGTAAAAAGTTGGAGTGTTTAGTTGGAATTTATTTTGACCAAAGGTATATCACGCTTGATTCTGAAATCAGCTGTTTACCCAGCGATCTCAATCAATCGCGGCTCGCGTTATTATCATTGCGCAGTTTGTATAGTTGACTTATATAGTCCGTAGTATTGTGGCTATAGTACATTAGAGCTTCAGAGGTGTATAGAATTATTATGTTATATTAATTAGTGTGTAGAGATATAAATAGACCTGGCATTTCAGCGCAGAGGACTGCTGTCCGGAATTCCGTCACGCTTGACTGCACCTGTACATTGCTGACCAGAGTTGTCTATCCTTAGTTTAGATTTAGAAACTAGAGTTATCTTTCTTGTCCTTGTGCAATATATTACTTTTCAATTTCAGCATTCTCTGTGTGATATATAAAATATTGTTAATTTTAAATTTTCCCTTTCAACTCCAGATTTTAATTTGCTGATAGCTTATTTGTAATAATACAGAGTTAAAAAAAATTACAATTTAATTAATTATTTTGTTCATCATTTAATTGACATTTCATTTTTAGTTTAGAGAGCAGATTGAGTCTTCACCACAGAGAAATTTCCAATAAGAAAATTTACTACTACAAGTGTATTTTATTATTAGTTTAGATTCTGATAGTTATTTAGCATAGTATATTGTAGATTAATTAAGGGGATTAGTTTGCCTTATCAGCATAGTACAATCTTAGTTACCTTGGTGCATACAGTATTTAAATAGATTTAAGCAAGTATGGCTGAAGCTGCTGAAGAGAGTGTACACTTAAAAAATGGTTGAAGAGAATACTCTCACTCAGCAACAAGTGAAGCGTATGATTGATTATTTATCACAACATACAGATTATAAAGTATTGACAAATGATGAATATCAGCTATACTTAGACCTTTAGCTCAAAGCTCCCCCGGATAGGTGGTGCTCGCCCCAAAACTACAAAAGGTACTCGAACGAAAACCACTTTTAAGTTTAAAGAAGAGGAAGAAGAGGATGAACCAACTACTCATCAACAATCGGGGTTTGTATTTGATTCTTCAACAGTCCGTCCTTGATCCTCGACATTTTCAGGAGAGGAAAAATGTGAGACTTCCTTTGATGTTTAGAAGAATGATGTAGAGTGCGCTCTGAGGGATGGTGCTTGCTCTCCAAACATTATACTACAGTCAATAAGGTCTTCCTTGAAAGGGAAAGCAAGGAGTTTGCTTTTAACTTTGCCAACAGATGCAACTCCTGCACAGATATTAACCAAACTAGATGGTGTATTTGGTAATATTTATCCGACAGAGAAGCTGATTCAGCAGTTTTATGCTACACAACAAGAAGAGAGAGAAACTGTGGTTGATTATGGTTTGAGACTGGAGAGTATTTTACAGAGATGCATAGAGAGGAAAGCCATCAGTTTAGATGCAAGGAACGAGATGCTTAGGACCAAGCTATGATCTGGGTTGAAGGACAGTAACCTCCGAAATTCCAGTCGATACAAGTATGACACCATCAAAGACTTCGAAGCTCTAAGACGAGAATAACGCACGATCGAACTTGACCTACAGCTATCATCATCCTCAACAGCTACATCATCTGAGAAGAAGAAGCATCAAGTATCCAAGATCGGAAAAGGAGATGATGATTCATCTCTGGAACTGATTCTACAGAAATTAGAAGCTATGGACAAGAGAATAGGAGATGTGGAATGTGAAGTAAAGCGAGTAAACACTAAAGACCGCTATCCTACCAGTACAGAACAGCACAAAGAACTACAATCATACAGGAAATCGTGGTCAGAGTACAGATAGAGGTTATTACCATGATAGAGGCCAAGGACAGTTCAGAGTAGGAAACCGAGGTACGGCCATCCGTGTACAGTCATATCCACACAGAGGAAGATACAACAGAGGATACAGAAGAGATTTAAACTATTGAAAGCCACTAATGGGGGACAAATTAGGGGCTTTACAAATAAACATTGTCCCATACAGTCTAGCGTCAATTCAAATAGAAATAACCAATCAGATTTTAGACACAAATCATCTCTTGTTGGTTCATCAAACGAAATGCAAGTGCATATACAAGGTGTATCAACATAGGCACTCATAGATACCGGTTCCGCAGTGTCGACAATAAGTCTTAAGTTTTATGAAACTTATTTAAACGATATTCCACTGCAGCCAGTTGAGTGCTTGTTAACACTTGAATGTGCTGATGGTACTGAGTTGCCATATCATGGTGTCATATCATGTGAGTTACAAGTAGATGGCATTGCTGATTCACCACAAACAATCCAATGTCTGTTTCTCATAGTAAATGATACCAAATACCATGAGTCTGTACCAATTCTAATTGGCACAAACATTCTCTCAGTACATTTATCTGAAACAAAACAGATGTATGGTGTCCAATTTTTACAGAAAGTCAAAGTACATACACCTTGGTTTATTGCATTTCGCTGCATGACGCTGCGTGAGAGGGGATTGTCTCGGCGTGCATATGTATTGGCTCGTGTCAGATCAGCTGAGGAACGACCTGTCACTATACCGCCCAACAGTAGTGTGACCATCCAAGAATACTTGTTTGATAAGCTCCCTTACAGGTATTATCCTGTCTATGGGATTATGTCACCTACTGCAAGGTCTCGTATTTCAACTGATCTTGATATAGAGCCCAGTGTGATTACGTATGACACAGCTAAGAATGCCCCAATACCAGTGCATGTTAGCAACATCACCACAAATACTGTGATAATAAATCCTCGCGCTTTACTTTGTGAGGTACAGCAAGTCAGCATTCAGAACTTTCCGAAGAAAGACCAGTTATCAGAAGCATCTGATGTATTCACTCAGGTTAATTTACCTCGAGATGAGCTTTCTGAGGAACAATTGCAAAAAGTTCATGGACTACTTATTAGCTTTGACTCATTGTTTTCCAAAGGAGACACAGATATCGGATATTGCCCATATGTTAAGCACAGGATTGAGCTCAGTGATGAGTCTCCGTTTAAACAACGTTTCCGGCGCATTCCACCGTCTATGCTAGATGAAGTTCGAGAACATATAGAACAGCAACTATCAGCTGGAATCATTAGAAGGTCTCACTCACCTTTCTCGTCCAACGTCGTACTGAACATTTTCGGAATCCCATACACCCGACAGCGGACTTTAGACTGCGGACCTCAAACAAAAGACTGTTTTCGTGGAACGTATCAAAACACGTTTTTAAACTTTATAAGAATTTACCTGTTCACTCTACTTATTATCTTTGCCTCTAATAACAATTTTAAAAAGATAAAATCCAATTAATAAAGAGGAAATTGTACATCATTTACGGTGCTTAGTGTGTGACAAAGTTGTGTGTATCATGAATATTGAATGCGTAAACGAAAATTTCAATGCTCTTGTAATTAACAATAAGTTGTTGGGGTTGTTTTTTTTTTTGCTTCTTTGTTTTTTTGTTTTAAATTTTTGATGATTCATGTGGGTATGAAGGAAACGATCATTGCAGAAAAAATGCATACATTGTAGCCCCCGTAAGCGGTTTATGTATTTTTTTTTTCTCTGCAATGATCGTTACTTTCATAACCCGCATGATTCATCAAAGATGGCATTTTATTGTTTACATTTACATCTTTCTTTTTAATAAATCAATGAATAAATCATAAATAGTAAGTAAAAATACCTAAAAAATCATTGTTAATGTTCATCAATGGGTTAGATGGAATAGCCAATACTTGTTACATGAGAATTTGAGTCCGACATCAACATATGTAGTTATATTGTGCAGTCCGTAATCTTTTTAAGTTCCTGAAGGTTTCTACCAATCGATGAACTAGTTTGAGCTAGATTTCAGTTCGTGTAGATGTTAGTTTCTATAGATCAGTGATCATGGTCCCCCCCCCCCCCCCCCAAAAGATCATTAATATTGGATAGCAATCCATCCACGACGTCCCCCTTTTGTCGTCAGGCATCACTATGAAATACATGTATCTTGAGATTACATACTAAAAAAAAAAAATCTAAACTAACTTGAATTCTTTTGAATGAGTCATAGAAACTATCGAAATAAAATATCGATAGAAAATTAAACTATATGCATATATATTCCTTTTACTGATAAGAGCATATGAAGTTAACGTTACTATGGTTAAAAATTAAGTTCAATAAAACAACTAATAGTACAAGTAGTAAATTTAAATTCTTCAAATTTCGTTTGGACATGTTCCCTTATCTAAAAAGTCCGCAGTCTGAAGTCCGCTGTCGGGTGTCCGAGATTCCGAAAATGTTCACTAGTCCGGAAGAAGAATGGACAGTTAAAGGTCATAGGAGACGGATTTTAACAGTAGTTTTTTTCCTAATAAATATCAACTTTGTACCATAGAGTATTCATAAAAAATATTTGACAAAATTATTTTGAGCATTTACTGTAAGAAATAAAAGACCAAAATTGCCAGCGAAAGAAAATCGCATCGTGATTATCGTTCTTGAATTTTCGAATTTGTGACGTCACAAGAGACCACTTTCAATTTGTGAAACACAGAATCAAAACAAACGGTAGATAAACGGCGAAAATAAAATTGATGTTGGAAGCGTTTTCGGACGAGGGCCCATAATTTGTTGTCCAGGGGTATATGTTTGAACCTGTTTTTAATGCAAATGCGATTCAGGTGTGCGAATTTTCATTGGAAGAAGACAGCGTTGAGGAACAGGATCATGAAAATGCACCGCAATGTCTCCTTTGTTAACATTTTAGGGAATTTATTTTTCCCATGACGTAAGAACAAAGCACGAAATGTTAATATATGCCCAGGCTTAGCCATTATGTCCCATACTCAATATTTTTATACCACAAGGTTAGAATTTCCTCGTCACACATTGGAGAAAATAAAGATGTTAATTCTTTCTTCCGAGTTCATCACGGGATTTTTCAGTTATACACTACAGATCGATCAAATTGTAACTACATAAATTTCTGTTTGAATCATTATATACGTGTGTATGATGACAACTAAAGTATGTACATATGCGCGGATCTAGGCATACAACGTTAGATAACAGGGGAGTGGGTCAGGGCCATTCTGGAAATCCACATAAAATTTTTGACCTCGAACCTCCACTGGGAGACAAAATTTTCGAACATGAGTGTGCAATAGTACTGTATTTCATAAGAAATATAAACATTGCCTTCTTTTCTGCCAAAACTCCAGTATAAATAAATTTATTTATGAAATAGATTTTACCTTTATAATCAAATATAATTTTATTTTAATGTGCGACTTGTTATATTATTCAGGTGTAGCTATAGCTGTGACATTATGGAAATATCCAGAGAGTACAAATGCTGCCTGGGAATACCCAATGTTGCTAGGAAAGTACATCAAGAGTAATTACAGTGCATTACCCAGCAAGAAAGTTTTATTGTTAACTGCCTGAATCATCATGTTTTGGAATTGTATTATTATGAGTACATTCAAGTCAATGGACCCTTTGAGGATGATGAGTAAGTTCATGAGTAAGTTCTTGTAACATGCAAAAAGAAAGTAAATAAACACAAAATAATGAAACAAATTTCTTAGGGAAATAACCTCCCTCATCAATAATTTATTTTAACATTGGATTTAAAGTTGTGCATTTTATTATCAGGCTGTATCGACACCTTGTGGTGTGTCAGGTTTATTTGGAGACGTCTTGGACGGCCCAACAGGAGGATCCTGCCGGCATGTGTTGTGAAGGCCATCAGGAAACAGTTTCCCAGCCAACAGTATTGTGGGTTTCGCTACCCTGGGGAAAAACATTGATAATTAACACATTAAAACTAAGTCTAGCTGAAATATGGCATCTTGTTATTATTCAAATTAATAAACTGAGTGATTATGACACATATAAAAAGTGTATTGCGTAATATTCAGAATTTTTTCTTTAGATTACAAATAATTAACACACCTATCAATGTCAATTATCATTGAAATGGATGATGTGCTTTTGGATGGTCACATGTTTAGGTAGCTTCGTTCCCTGGCTTTCATATGCATGTAACTGTCATTGACAGAATGCGGACTCTCTACAGCATCCCTCAGATCAGAAATGTAATCAGTATTGTAAAGAACATAAATTTTACAATATATACTTTTACATGTATATATTAAAGAATGTTTCTTAAGATATTTATATACAAACATGAAACTCACCAAAAGTTCCTTTGTGACTCCCTCTCCATGTCGACCTTTTATAATACGATACAAGACACAATACTGCTTCTCTCATTCCTTTGTTCTACTTTGTGGCCTGGTAACATTTTCATTAAAATGGAGAGCTGCAAGGTATGTCCTATGAAGAAAAAAGTATTAGTAATCACAATAAATTTGGTCTAAAATGTTATCATAACCTACTGAAACATTATGCTGAATCTTTGTCAATTACAATTTTATGATTGCCAGTAAATAGACAAATGCAATGTGCCATGTGCAGTCTAGATTTTTACCTGGCTTGCATCTGATGTAGATGTTGACATCATGGTCATCCCTGTCATTAGACCCATTTCCTATTGTCTAAATTAAAAAAATAGGGCATCAATTGAATTTTTCATTTCTTTTAAAATGGCTATATGTACAAGAGGGCTGTGAATGAGGTGTAATTTGCTAACAACACTTTGTTTATCTCTCGTTTTTTTAATTGAATATTTTCGTTTCGCATCTGTTTTTACAATAACATTTATATAGTAGGCTAAAACATTTACTCATTAGTACAATAAAATTAAGGAACATCGACTATGAAACAATTACCATTTAGTATTGTATACCTGAATATGCATCGAGTACATGTAAAATGTATGACAGCAGATCGATACTGACCCGCACCTATATAGTGAATTTTATTGGCCGTTGTTAATGTGTACGCTGAATTTTCAATGAATTCATATATTAGAATTATATTAACGAATATTCGTCCTACAACGCATATAATTAGTTTTTGTGAGATAAAGTCCGTGTTTTGATGTTTTATTGACAACGTACGTACCTCTATCGTCCTCCGCTTGAAGTAGCTACTGTTGAGGTTCTCAGATTTTTCTTGGACTTTACGGGTACATGTATGTCAAACTGAGTTGGTATGGCATCTGGTCGAAGATCCAGCTTCTTATAACCACACTTTTTAGCTAAAGCGGGATGAATTTTAAACTGATCAGGCGTGATGTGTCTGGCACACAGCTTCGAATAATCGGTAACTGCGAAGCCGTCTCTGCGTAGATTTCGCACCCAAATCGTCATGAATTTTGGATCCTTTGGGAATAAGTACATCGAAACACCCTCTGACTTCTAAAATTGCACTTGTAAGCCACACACGGAACCATTTTGATGTATATATCAAACAAACTAGATAGAGAACGCTACGGTCGTTTGTATAAACAATCCACTATATCGCGTCAAAGTGGTTTCTTCTGACGTCATCAACGAAGGGAGATAAGTCATCATACTCTTACGGTTCTTTTGCACGAAGCCAACTTTCGACGAGCTGTAGTGCCAGTTACCTTGCGAATTTTATTATAATATTTATATAATAATTTTCAGTTATAGAAAACAAATTTATTTTCGGCCATAACAAAATTTATTCAAATATTGTCTCCTATGACCTTTAAGGATCTGCATAGACTATCGCCACCTTAACAGCAGAACAAAGAAGGACAACTACGCTCTTCCTCGTATCGATGAGATTCTTGACTCTCTTGCTGGGAATACTTATTTTCCTGTCCTTGATATGAAGTCAGGGTACTATCAGATCCCAATAGCAGAGGAGCACAAGGAGCGGACTGCTTTTACGGTTGGCCCCCTTGGATTCTTTGAGCATAACAGAATGGCAATGGGATTGGTTAATGCTCCAGCAACATACCAGCGCCTTATGGAGGAATGCTTAGTGTCCTTCACCATCACATCTGCTTTATATACCTGGACGATGCTATTGTGTTCTCTGGAGAGAATTTTGATGAGCACTTGGATAGACTGAGGCTAGTGTTTCAACGCCTTATGGATAGTGGCATCAAGCTGTCACCGAAGAAGTGCGCATTATTTAGGAGAAGAGTGAAGTATGTAGGACACGTTGTGTCTGCTAGTGGCATCGAACCAGATGATGAGAAGATCCAGAAGGTCAGAGAGTGGCCTACACCCACTAAAGCAGAGGAAGTAAGGAAGTTTTTGGGATTTGTGGGGTACTACCGCAAGTTTATCAAGGATTTCTCCAAGATCGCCCGACCCCTGATTCCATCAACAGCGAGATCAAAGACTACACATAAGAAGACAACAAAGAAGCCTAATTTTGTGTGGGAAAAGGATCAGGAGGAAGCTTTCTCTACACTGAAAGAGTGCCTAACATCAGCTCCCATCCTAGCCTACCCTAATTTTGACTTACCATTTGAAATCCATACCGATGCGAGTGCATCAGGATTAGGCGCCATTTTGTACCAAAAGCAGGAAGGAAAACATCATGTCATAGCCTATGCCAGTAGAGGACTCAGCAAATCCGAGAGAAATTATCCAGCTCACAAACTATAGTTCTTAGCGTTTAAGTGGGCTTTCACAGAGAAATTTCAGGATTATCTCTACGGCAAGAAATTTACAGTCAT
>WFKH01002636.1:43313942-43354165 GCA_016163765.1 Magallana hongkongensis
CACATCTAATGATGATGTTCCAGAAGGAGCTGATCATGATGAGGTAAGTAAATCTTCAGTTGAAGATACACATACCAATATCACAGATAATGATATTTCAGGAACCAAGACCAGACCCCCATTACCTCTCCCTCGCAGATCCCATAGAACAACAAAGCCTCCCAAGTGGATGCGAGATGGAGAGTTTGCTGTGAATATGGTGTGCAGGGCCATGTTAAATGCTGTGTTAGAGAAAAAGTAAAGTGTATCATAATATTTTAATTCTATTTTATATTTCAGTTTCTATTACATATTTGCTCCACATGTAATGACGAGGACGTCATTTTGTATGGAGGGGGCATATGTGGTAGAGTGTTATTTTTAATTTGTTTTTATTGAAATAATAAAATATCAAAATTGTAACTATTTATTTCTGCTTTCTACAATTCGCGTATTTGAATTTCCGCGATGTTTTGAATATCCGTTTATATGATCAATAAAAGAATACAACAACATTTGGTTTTATATTTTATTTATATATGTCCTAAGGCAATTATGTAAATTGGTCAGTTGTGTTATTACATATTGGCTTTTCATTGGTAAGCGATTTCCCGCGGTATGTTGGTTTTGTGACATTTGTGTTATGTTTTGGCGGGTAGATCGATTCATACAGTCAAGAGGGACGGTCGACATTATGGTCTCTTAGACATTTACCTTTTGTATATAATTCATCAAATTGCCGGACGATAGTTTGACGATACTGATCAGTAGTACATCGACAATATCGACTGTAAGTTGACTTTAATTTCCTCTTTTCTAATAACTTTTATTTCTGACTTTTATCTCATTTTCAAGTGTAATATACTGAGTTAAAATGTGTAAATAATTAATCAAGATTAATGCGTATTTGAATTAAATTCATGAAATATCGCAGAAGTGTATATTATCAAGTCCGTATATTATTAATAGGTCTACATTGTATATGCCCGCATGTAATTCTTGGGCCAGACCAAGTGTACGAACCCTGATCCATAATCAGGTACACATGTATATATATTTATATTCTATCGAATGTACATATTTATTATTTATAAATATGTTTGTAAATTATTTATGAAATCCGTAATGTTCTCAGATGTCCATGTATTAAATATTATGATGTAAGGAAAATAACTCTTACTATAATCATAATAATTGTCAAATACTCAGTATATCGCTTAATGTTTTAAAGGAGTCAATTTATATGTAAATCTATAATATTGTATTCATATGAAATATGTGATAATTATACTCATTATTGTTATTGATATTTACAGGGTTTAAAAAATACCAGCATTTATACATTAATAAATTCAAGGAACCTGAGACGTGGTGTTTATTTGTATACTATAAAGAAAACACTGCTACATTTAATAAAATGCAATTGTAAGAGTATATAATGACATGATGGTCTGCAGTTGCCTTGCTGATACAACACAGACATTAACACACCATGTAATATATGGTAATGCAGATAGAACAATTGTGTTGGTCCTTGTGCCACGTTCAAATGAATACTTGCTAATAATAACCTATACATAAGGGTAACTATACACAAATGCAGGCAAAGGCCAAACACATTAAGAATACATCTACTGTTTTGCTATTTTCTTTCATTTGTATGAATATCTATTGGCAGATAATCCGTTTTATGTCAAGTGTTTTATCTTGAGGAATTTTTCAATATTTTTAGTTTCCTCTTGCATCAAATTAAAATAAAAACACATTTTTATAAATGTTAAATTGATTCTTTTTTTGCCTCTAAATGCATACTGATCAGCCTTTGGATTTAAATTATTGTCAGATTACATCTATTTTACGACGCTTTGACATTGTTAGAAGATCACCTGAGTTAAGGACTCAGTGATGGACATAAGAGAACCAGTAAAGGTGACTCTGACCAGGTATATGATGTTAATAGGTGGGACAAAAAATATTATTATACTTTCATGTTAACTACTGAAATCTGATTAATTTAGACACAGTTTATAATCCGTTCTATTACCCTGAGCGTTAGCAACACATTGGCAACGGATAACACAACGAATTGTTACATGCGCGTAAATTATGCACGTACGGTTTGCTGTAGAATTCACGTCAAAAATTTAAAAGCAGTAAAGTTTTCTTTAAAATTAAGACATTCAGTATAATAAAATAAAATAAATAGTGCCTGTTTGGGAGGGCAACAGTTGAAATTGACACCCCTAGAAAACCATTGTCAACCTCAACTGTTACCCTCCCAAACAGGCACTATTTATATACTGATGACATTACAGACACCGGGTACCTTTTCAAGATATGTGACGATTAATTTTTAAAGTAATGCTTATAGAGTGAATAACACCGTATTACTATGATTGAGGCATCTGTGAGCTAACATAATTAGTAAGTTAAGTCACTGAGGTCTTTTGCCAGGGTGAGAAAAGAATGATATTTTATATTGAATTTGATTTTTCAAACTGTTCATATAAATCAGTTAAATAAATTATAAAGATACACCTAGTTCAAAAGATAGCTGTGAAATTTGAATAGGCAGGAACTGTATACGGGTAAATATTCACCCTTGTTTCATTTTTACCCATTTCGCCCTTATCATCAGCAAGCAAATTTTAGACTGGTCGAATTCAAATGTCATCATTATTTCTTTTAACACACTGTGTCCGGGCAAAGTCAAAATGGGGCAAAACCGTTTCCAAGTGTAGAAGGGCAAAAAACCACAGGGCAAAAATAACCCTGTATTTTGTACAGTATGACGCGTTTTTCAGATAATTACCTGGCATACAAAATATTGAAGAGGTATATCGATATCAATATAAATTTATTGATTTTTTAAACCTTGGGTATACCTCTATTTTGATCAATGTATGAATGTTTGTTTTTTAGGACTTATTTTCTACACATTTATTATACTACTATTTTTTTTTTACTTGCCTTTTATGTGATTGCAGGTGGAGAAAGCGGACGGAGTATTTTGTCGCTGATCTTTGCCAAGTTACATTCACAGTATGCAACATTGACACACCGCCACCATACTTGTAGTGGGGAAATCAGGTAAAGAAAAAATTCTTATTCTTTGATAGGAAATTGATTTAATTCTCAATGTTGACTATACTGTAAACATATTATACATTGTATTTTGCTTGTGCGCTATTTTGAAAAAAATATTTTTCAAGAAGTTGGCATGAATTTGAAATAGCGTATTCCTGAATGTTCCTATTCTTATACCTATAAATGTACATGTATATGCATTTAGGGGCATTTAGCGATGTATTTGATAAAGCGGAATCTGCATTCTGTCAGAAAATGCTGAATAGAATATACAGCCAAACGTGCATGTAATACGTTTACATTATTTTAGGTTTAAAGATACTTATTTTAGAATATTTCTCCTTTGATATTTCAGAACAATTTTCAATATTGTTGCAAAGTTGGATAATGCAGTTGATTGCATCTTGAAATCATTTCTATGGTATGGTGGGTTTGATATTCTGATTAAAGTTTTTGGACATAAAGATAAATTTGTAAATGAATTAATTTGCGGGATATTAAATGCATACCTGACAAATAAATTCTGCACATGCTTGGTTTTCATACAGGCACTGATTTCAATATCAGGCTGCACAAAACATTTTTTGTTTGCCAGTGCATGTTTAAACTTTTGATAGATACACATAATAAGGTAAAGTGTATTTTATAATGAGCTAGAGAAAGTTAATTTTATTTTTTTTTTTTGGTCCTTTTTCACACTAAAAACAATTGAATATTCTTCATGCACGTTGTATACACGTAAGCAAGGGTATTTATGATCATGAAAATAAAAACTGATGCCGATAACTAGATTGGTAATTTTAACTAATACATGTACTTTGTCTTTGGTGTTATGTTTAGGACCAAAGCATTATTTATACTGCAGTTCCAGACACCTAAGATGACACAAAACTATGAACATATAGTGAAGAAGTATTCCAATCTGAAACAAAGCGTGTTTGGAAGGTCATAAAAAAAAGAACAAAGAAGATTTTAATAGTTTAACAAGAAAGACGAAATATTACATTGTCGTCTTAATCAATGTTAGATTACTTGATATGTGAAGAGATATTTGTCATTTCTATTTTCTGATGAAATAAATGTAAAAGAGTGTATTTTTATATAATAAATTTATTTTTTAAAAACAGCATCATGTAGTTGGCTTATTATGATAAGAGTTTGCTAGTATTGATAGTGTCTCCTTCACGAGTAATTTTATACCTCTCATTCAATTACCTCTGATTCCAGTGAACTTTGGATAGAAGCCAAGGACCAATGAAAATTGAGAGATTTAGAGGTTATCGTAGACTGAAATCTAGTACAAGCACCTGTATAGTGAAAAAATCTTGTTTGTATAATGGGATTATCTAAAACAATAGTTTAATTTATAAAGATTTAAGAAAGCAAGAAAGGCTCTCAAATCTTTATGCCTCCTTCCATATGGCAATATTGAACAAGTCACTTTCTTCACTCAAGGTACTATATATAAAGTAGATGAGACAGGTTTTTCAAGATTTATGTCCCTTGTTGTTGACCTTTCACCTTCTGACCTCTAAAACAATAGGATTCATCCACTCCTTATGATTATAAGTGAACCAAGTGTGACGTCTATCCAACAATTCTTGTTGAGATCTTGATTTATTGAATGGACAACACAGACAACCAGTTGATGTCCAGAGTAATTTGAACCTTGGCATTTGACTTATGACCCCAAAATTAATAGGGGTTGTCTACCCTCTAAAGTACTCGCATTGAAAAAGTTAAAATTGTTTTCTAATACAAACTTTGTACCCACGACATATGATAGCCAGTCACACTATGACGTCATATTATGACGTCACCGTTCTCTACTACAGAAGTTTATAAGGAACATCAACAAAATAGCTTCGACGCAAAGGCATATTTTATTCTGTTTTTCAGAAACAAGTTATAAATAGAAGCAGGATATTCCAAGGATTTATGATATTGCTGCACAAATGTCGACAGTGCATTTGTTTAGTTGCTATTCGTGAAGTTTTGAGTTGAAACAGAGTAAAAAATCACAGTCCAGTGTAGGTTTCCTCAAATTCTTATAAAATCAAAAATTGCATAGAATTTCTGCAGCAATTTTATTTATTAGCTCACCTGAGCTGAAAGCTCAAGTGAGCTATTCTGATCACATTTTGTCCGTCGTCCGTCTGTCCGTCCGTCTATCGTCTGACCGTCCGTCCGTCTGTAAACTTTTAACATTTTGAACTTCTTCTCTAAAACCCCTCGGCCAATTTCAACCAAATTTGGCACAAAGCATCCTTATGGAAAGGCAAATATAAATTGCAGAAATAAAAGACCGATCTTTATTCAATGCGGAGAAAACCTCGAAACTGTAGAAAAAATGAGTGCATTTTTAAAAATCTTCTTCTCAAGAACTACTGAGTCAAATTCAACGTAATTTAGCATAAATAATCCTTATGGAAAGGAAAAGATAAATTGCAAAAATTATGAGCTAATTCTGTTTCAAATCTGAGTTATTACGAAAATAATAATAAAGGAAAGGTGTGTTTCAATCGGGTTCGGTATTCCATACGAGTCTTGGTAAAATGGGTAGGCAAACCCGGGCCGGGACAAAATAAAAGCCGGATCAGATCGAGATTTTTCAATTTACGTCGATGATAAATAATCGATGTCATTGAAATTTTCAAGATACGTTACAGACCGGTATATTTGTATTCGCTGTAAATATTGATAGACAACAATGCGTATTTTGGAATTTATTGACGATTGTTGATTTCCAAGTTGGTAAAATGGGTAGGCAAACCCGGGTCGACATTTTACGGGTTTGTGGACTTATTTAAGAAGAAACTTAATAACTCATGTTTTATTCCATGCTTCTATAACGAGGTACTTTGTTTAAAGCAGCCATGACGTATGATAAACGGGTCGATCTGACAAAGAAGAATTTATTTGTTGTTGTGCAACAGTGCGCGTGCGAAGGGAATCTTTGAAACATGCAAAATACATTGGTGCCGATTTTGTGAAGTAAGATGAGGTTAAATATTTCAATGCTTTGAAGTTTTCACATATGACGGTGGTGTTAGGTTGTTTTGATTTTCGTTTCGTTTTCATTATTTATGCTTTGTTACCTGGGAACTATCGCCTGTGTTTTGTAATTTTTACGTATCAAATCAAACAGAGACTTCGGTAAATCAGACAGTTGACTGTTTACCTGAGCAAATTAAGTAAAATCTGATGTATTAACAAAGTACTAAAATACAATTCATTCTATCGGTAATTCGGTATGATCTTTTGCGTAATGGTTGATTAATGCAATGTGTTTTGTTGAGATACTCATCATTATCTCGATCTAGTTTATTCAGTTTAAATAGACTTTAATATCGCTGACGGAAATATGTAGGCATACATATGAATCATTTTGAAAAATAAATTGTGCTCTTTATTTGTTATAATGCATGTTTCTTATGTTTGTTTACAATTACTATTTACTAACCATATTTGAGTGTTAAGCTTCGAATTATAAGCAAGATACAGAGCTTTGCTCACAATTCTATGTTTGTACACAGATCTGAGGCCATTTTTTTCCAACATTTTAAATGCTGAATAGGAAATACCAAGTTAAAAATCTTAAGCTGAATGTAATTAACTCATGTGGACAAAATATGACTCAAACCTAGCAGAATTGTGAGCTCTGTATTCTACGATTGACGCTGAAATTTTGGTTGATCATTAGAAAAGTCTCGCTAAACGTTAAATACTTATACAAAAAAAATTAAAGGATGATATGCTGGAACTACTCTCTGGGGGCCCCTCTATATACAATGAATAATATGAAATCTACATCAGTTTTGATAGTTTTTCAGACACGAGTAAATAAAAACGACACCGTTAAAACAGTTTCCATAGTTCTGACACATTTCTGTTACGGGGATTAAGACATTATCGCTATTCCTAAGAAAATATTACAGCGGAAAATTATCCTGGTTTGTAGCCATTTGTTGTTGTTTTTTTAATAAGGATGAAAATAATGGGTAGGCCTTAGTAAAATAGAGTGATATACCTGAGAATACATTGATTTTTATAGCTCTTTATCATGTCACGTGACAACATTTTTCATAACTAGTGTATTCATCAATCAAGTGTGAGTAAGGTTATAAAAATCACAGGAGTTTATGCCAGGTAAACAACAGTCGTTTAATTATCATGGGGAAGACAAATTAAATTTTTGAATGTTTTTAATTTGAGAAATTGAGCGCATTGAGGTACAATTTTCCTCTTCACATCTATAGGAATTTTTTTAATAAAATACAATAAATAGTAAGTAGTTGAGGAAGAAAATGTACCTATATGATCTCATATATTTTGATCGCTTTATAAGGTGGGGAGGGGGAGGGGGGGGGGGGGCAGAACAAAAACAAAGGGAATTGGAAGTTAACAGTGTACCCCTACCAAATGTTTAGTTTTATATCTTGCGTAGGATTTTCTTATTCTCGGTAAAAATAGTATTCTATAAAGGTACAATGTCAAAGATTACGTGTATGCAAAAAAAATGTAAAATTCGAATACTTTACAATATTTATTTTTTGTTATTCTACCGAGGGGCCATATGGCACAATATCTTTTGAACGCCCATTGTTGCTCAGGTGAGCGATGTGGCCCCATGTGCCTCTTGTTATTAGAATATTCTTAATATTTTCATAATTTATTTAAAATTGAATAAAATAAGCCCTTACACCGAGGCTGTTTTTTTAAAAGTGTTTTATAAACTTAAGAGAAGAGTCTTATTTGGTTTTCGACTTGTCAAAACTAAATTTGATTATAAAGGAAAATAAATTATCATATATTTCTTTCTTTTTTACTATTATACAACTTGGCATAGAAATAGTAATCAAAGTTTAGAATCTAACAAGGACAATATTTTTGGCGGAACATTGGCGTAGGAAAATATTACATGTTTTGCAATTCAAAATTGCTGTAGATTCATGAGTTTACTTAGCATTTTTAAAACAATAAGATTAATGTTGGATTTTTTCAACTAATGTGAACTGATGATAAAAAACTTAGGTTTTAGAATGTTTTTAAAATATATAATTTGCCTATCAAAATACATTTAAGTTAGCTTTTTAAGCGCTCATTCTATAAATATATTTGTGTGAAAAAATCACTTAAATCGGATGATCTCTCCAATTAAAAGGATAATATATTAGTTTTTCTGTCAAATTATATCTTTACGTACAGTCTTAATAATATGTAAAAAAGAGAAATGTTTTTAAAATTTAAGAACATTAGAGGAAATGCGGGCTAAGTAATATCAATTATAGTTTAAAAATTTATTTCAATTTAGTAGTATAAGCTGATAGAATTCTGATATTCTATCATTTCATTGAAGAATAGAAACTTCATATATTAAACAGATGTCTACATAACTGCAGAAAACTACATTTATTTTTATCATCCTTTAAGATGAGAAAAAGGTAGTGACCTTGACCTGACCTTGATGCGAAAACAAGACGGTCAAATTTGATTAAACTGATACAAACATTTGGTCATATGATCTGTTTGACGTTTTAAAAATTTCATGAATTATAGCATTGAATGATTTATTTTTGACGTCGTGTCAATAACTGCCGTCAGGCACGACGACGTCAAAAATAAATCATTTAATGCTTATATTTACATTTCCTTACTGATGAAATCAATTATTTTATTAATTAATTCGATACAAATTGTAGACCACGGAGGGAGTAAATTAGTAACTGCAAGAATATCTGTTTATAAAACCGGTTTAAACTGGTTATCACATAGACTGTTGAGATGAGCATGAAAATATAATCCATGAAAAATAACTCTTGAAATTTTGCTTTTAACAATAAAATCAACTTTATTGTTGAATAGTTGTAAAACATGTTGTTTTGACAACATGTATGAAATATATTTCTTAACCGAAACATAGAAATCAATGTTTGGGAACTACTTATGTAAATTACATGTAAATCCATACGCAGTGATTAGGTTGTTGCATTTAGAGGCATTTAAAGATCACAGAATTTAATGAAAAAACACAGTAGAATGTAAATATATCTTAATATAAGAAGTAAGTCTGATAACGAGAAGACTCCTTCCTTAAGTGGTAAAGAACAAGACGTCACAAAATGACGCCATAATGTGCACTAGCTTTGACATGTTGTGGGTACTAAATATTTATTAGAAAATAAATTTAAAATTTTTCTGTATACAAAATATACATCTTATGCTTTTGATTAGCTCATTTGCATAGAAACGCCTATGCCTAGCCTTAACTCACTTGCGTTGACAAGTAAAACGCCCATGAGATAATGAACACTGGGTCTACCAGTCGATGTCCAAAGTACTTTGACCCTTGAAATTTCACCTAAAGATCTGAAATGGGTTAAAAAAAATTAATTTTTTTTTTCAAATATGCGGTAAAAGTACGAGCGAGAGATTAATAGCTACTAAATTAATTTTCTAGATTTTTTAATTAGAGACTGAGATTATTCTCTCATTCCGACTTTTATCGCATTATTATTTTTTTTTCATTTAATCACACTATAAGGCTTCACATGTTTTGATCACGTGACCAAACAAACTCATATCTCGGTAAACATTACTATTTATTTCTTGTATTTACGACTGAGTAATTCAAATCAAACACATAATTTGTTTTGTTTTTGTTTTTTGTTTTGGTTTTTTATTCCTTTTCAGGAGGTTCATATTACAGAAAAATACTGTCAAATGTAAATATGCATTGATTTAATCAATAAAATACTTTGTTTAGTGATTCGTGTTGGTATGAAGGTAGCGAGCATTGCAAATAAATATAATTTACATAACCCGCGTATGTATTTCTATCTGCAGTGATTGTTACCTTCATAGCCCGCATGAATCATCAAAGAAAGCATTTTATTAGTATATATTTAAATTAAGTATGATTCCCTTTATTTCTTACGGAAACTTATTGTAATTCATAGCTCTATAGAAATTGACAGGACTGAAATCTACACGCCCCGTTTATCGATTGGTCGAAACCTTCAGCGACCTGATAAAAATCACGGACTGCACGAAATGATCATGATGATTTCAGACTCAAATTCCCTTATGAGACGATTTGGCTGTTTCTTTTAGGTAACTTACTGAAGTACAATAACAGGAATTTAGTTAATTTTACTTACTTTTTACAACCAATTTATTAATTTGTTAAAAGAAAGATGTAAATATAAACAATAAAATGCTTTCTTTGATGATTTATTAATGAGGAATCGATGGTCGTGGCCATTTTTAGACTGTATTGGTCTCCTTTAAAAGAAGAGCTCTACATGTATGTTTAAATATAGGAAAATACCCAAGTTTAAAAGATAAAACGTATGGATTCATTCTATACTAAATACTTGTTATTAGCTAAGCAAATCGTATCTCAACATTTTTACGTAGATCTGATGGTTAATTTGCTGATCATTCAGCCTCCTTAAATCACCGAAATAATCACAGAGAAGAAGTAAAAATAACTAAATTATTGTTAATATATATCAGTACGTTAGATAGGAGAAATTGCGATTTCTTCTATGTATTGGTTATTTGAGTACAACATTATTTTGTGCAGTCCGTGATTTTTTTAGGTTGTTGAAAATTTCGATCGATCAATAAACTAGTTAGAACTGGATCGTGTAGATTTAGTCCTGTTCAGTTCAGTTTATATAGAGCTATGAATCACAATCGATTTTCTTTAGAAATAAAGGAGAAAATACTGAGTGGATGTATATATAATTATTTTTATTCTTTTATCTCATCTAAATAATAAGTAGAAGAAAAGTTCGTAATCAATCTGCATAAGTTTTTATTATTATAAAAGGAATCTTCATTTGAAAATTAGCCACTCTACAGTATGTAAGGTTTCCATGTCGTTGTATAACAATAAAACAGCATATAATTATCGCTCATTTTCTTTTCTATTTTCTTGACACAATTTAATCAGCAAAAAATAACATTCCCCCATATTTAATTTTTCTAGTTAGATTTTTCGTACAAAGCGTTGTTACGCTTTGTCATTTTAAATGCGTATTGTATGGAAATACTTAAATATACCGAAATATCTAGTGTTACATGCAGATGAAAATTTTTCTTGTGACCCTTAATCTGCGTGATTCCCGTTTGACAG
The DNA here is from genome assembly GCA_016163765.1 of Magallana hongkongensis. Taxonomy (NCBI): domain Eukaryota; kingdom Metazoa; phylum Mollusca; class Bivalvia; order Ostreida; family Ostreidae; genus Magallana; species Magallana hongkongensis. The sequence continues at coordinate 43,325,152 of WFKH01002636.1, forward strand.
ATTCGTCAAAAAAAAATTCCCAAATTTATCCTCGCCAAGATCCCGATCGTCTGCTTCCACTTCTAGATCCCGATCGGCTGCCTCCACTTCTAGATCCCGATCGGCTGCCTCCACTTCTAGATCCCGATCGTCTGCCTCCACTTCTAGATCCCCATCGTCCGCCTCCACTTCTAGATCCCCATCGGCTACGATTGGGTTTCCTAGGGGGATTGGGTTTTCTAGGGGGATTGGGTTTTCTAGGGGGATTGGGTTTTTTGGGGGGATTGGGTTTTCTAGGGGGATTGGGTTTTCTGGGGGGATTGGGTTTTTTAGGTGGATTGGGCTTCCTGGGGGGATTAGGCTTTCTGGGAGGATTGGGTTTCCTAGGTGGATTGGGTTTTCCGAGACTAGGAGGATTGTCGGGTTTTTGACTTGGGGGATTGTCCGGTTTTTGGCTTGGGGGTTTGTCGGGTTTTTGACTTGGGGGATTTTGGGGTATATAACTAGGAGGAATTTCGGGTTTCAGAATAGGAGGATTTTGGGGTATATAACTAGGAGGAATTTCGGGTTTAAGACTAGGAGGATGTTGGGGAATATAACTAGGAGGAATTTCGGGTTTAAGACTAGGAGGATTTTGGGGAATATAACTAGGAGGAATTTCGGGTTTAAGACTAGGAGGATTGTTGGGTTTTTGACTTGGGGGATTGTCGGGTTTTTGACTTGGAGGATTGTCGGGTTTTTGACGAGGAGGATTGTCGGGTTTTTGACTTGGGGGATTTTTGGGATTCTGATTTGGGGGAATGTCGGGTTTTTCACTAGGGGGATTGTCGAGTTTTTGACTTGGGGGATTGTCGGGTTTTTGACTTGGGGGATTGTCGGGTTTCTGACTAGGGGGATTGTCGGGTTTATGACTTGGGGGATTGTCGGGTTTATAACTACGAGGAATTTCGGGTTTATAACTAGGGGGGTTGATGGGTTTATGACTTGGGGGATTGTCGGAATTTTGACTTGGGGGATTGTCGGGTTTTTGACTAGGGGGATTGTCGGGTTTTTTACTTGGGGGATTGGAATGTCCTCTTTCACTCGCTCTACCACCACTGATACCGGATTCAGGTTGATTCCAGATGTATGCAGCCATGCGATGCTCTTTCTTTTTTGACTTTCCTCCAGATAGACGAACATAATTATTGTTTTGCCAACTCCCCTAAAAAGTCAAATATCTTATTAGCTTCTCTGATTAGTTGTATTGCGATGTCTGATTTTTTAATAATAAGCACATTCTCTCAAAGTTAAAATGTAAACCTCGAAAAAACAAATAACACGCACAAAAATATTTTTTATATGCAAAATTCATTAGTTTTACATGTAAAAGTTATATGAATAATAAAACTGATTCCGAGGCACTTATATCTTTTAAATGACTTATAGATACCTAAGTAAAACTTCTTTTGATTTTAATAGATATGTTTGGTGTGAAAAACAGACATCTTTAGGAATAAAATGTAAAACCACGTTGGATTAAGCTGACAGTGGATCGGATGATACAGACATTATACGTGAAAATCTTATGAAGTCAGTCTTACTCTTACACCAAAATGTAAAACTCATTGTATACAGTCATGTATTTACAAAAGCTATCTAGGAAGTTTCAAGAAACTTACATATTTTCCTACAAATGGCTTTACATTAGTTGGTTGGAGACGCTTTTCATCTTCAGCATTTGATAACCCGTGTAACTCCCGTTTAATTAGCCTATTCACATCTCTGCTGACGTCAGGTTTTGCTGAATCGGACCTACGTACATGTATAGACAACACCATAACAGAAAAATCTTTTTCATTTCCGTTTCTACTTTGAGACAACAAGTATGGTAAACGAAGTAATTCAATGTATAAGTGCTATGAATTTTCCATTAGAACAAAGGAGAAAAACCATCCATACAAGTCGTAAAAAACAAACCCAGTAATCTTGCTCTCTGCTATATAAACCAGAAGATAAATAGTTAAAAGTGAAACAACAGCCGCGAAACCAATCTTTCCCATGGTTCAAATCTGTTCAAAGAAAATTTATTAAAATTTAAATAAGTCTGAAAAAAAATTGTTATCTTGAGCTTTCAACTTAATTTTGAAATTTATCTCTGGCAACTAGTAAAAAAAACTAGATTGATGTCATTAAATATTTTAAGGTTACGTAAAAACTTTTTTAACCTTTTTATGAGTGATATTGATTAAATTTAGCATGTGTTCTGTTTTATCAAAAAACTGCTGTTAAATTCTTGTAATCCAAAACAAAAATATATTTAAAAATAATTCAACGTTTATGCAATTTGCGGAAAAGTAACCTAAAGATTCGTAATCAAACGCGAGTAATTAATATCTGCGAAAAGCTGCGAGAAGCAACCATTTTGGATATTAAAATCTTGCTATCATTATTCTTACAGTTGTGATCTATTTGAAATATTTTTTTTTAAATAAATTTCGATAAAAGTTCAGCGTTGCTATTTTATATTACTGTGATTTGTAATAGCTTACCTGAATACCTGATTCTGCGAGGAGAGACCTCTGTATAATTCACGTTGACTTGATTTATATATGCATGCTTCTCTCATTTTCTATACCATATGTTACCTGTGTTGTAAATAATAGCATGGTCGGTGTATTACACTTGATATTAATATTTGTTTTGATATTAAAGTTTGCCAAACAATTGTTTAACCACTGAATGCAAAACATTTACCATTTCTGTGAACTGATTTTAAAACAAGCAATTATTTCATTAAAGAATAAAGCAGCTCGTAGTTGTTTTTATGCGTTTCTCAAATAAAGATTTTGTCTTTTATCATATAATTCACGACGAGTTCAGAGCTTGGGTCCCTCTGACAATAAAACGAGACACCAAAATCAAAACAGCTACACTTTGGATAAATAAGGAAATCAGGGTAAAAAACACTCTATGTAAATTAATATAAAAGTTGGTTTTGCAGTCGGAGTCGGATTAATAAACTTTGATAATAATTTTTTTTGATAGATTTGAATCATGGGAAAGATTGGTTTAAATTGCTGCTGTTTATCACTTTCTATTTTCTGGTTTATATAAAAGAGAACAGTTGGCTAGGTTGATTTTCTTTTGACTTGTTTGGATGTGGTATCCTCTTTTTTTTAATCGAAATTCAAAGCACTAATATATCATGAGATTTACATTTTGGTGTAAAAGTGAGACTGACTTCATAAGATTTTCACGTATATAATCTATATCATTCGATCCACTGTCCGCTTAATCCAACGCGGTTTTTTTTTATTTCTAAAGATGTCTGTTTTGCATACCAAACATATCTATTAAAATCAATTGAACACAGTATATACATGTATGATAAAATTCATCTTTTAACCTAATTTTTTTATTTAAAAAAGCAATACAACATTGAATTTACAGAAATCTCAAAGTTTTCAGTTAAAACATATAAGAAAGGAATTTTAAGTTTAGAAATAGGCAGGCATACTTTAAAAAGGCTGGATGGTTGTAGCCATTTTTAGACTATTTTGACCTCCTTAAGAAGGAAAGTTTTGCAGAGAGATGTAAGAAAATACACCAAAATATATGACTAAATAATAGTACAAATTTAAAAATGTAAGGTAGATCTGATGGCTACTTTGTTGACCACCCAGTCTCCTTAAAAAATAACAGTTGGGTTAAGGAGACTGGGTGGTCAACAAATTTACTATCAGGTCTACCTCGGGCTTCAAATATAATATATTTGGTCGTTAACAATTATTTAGTAAAGATTAACTGATTTAGCACATCATTTTACTCTTTGATTAATTTTATTCCTAAGCTTTTTTTCAATTTTGAATCCGTGAGCGTACTGTAAAAACAGTAGTGTAGTTTGTATTTTTTATCTTAAAATTTAATAAAACATATATTTCGGATATGGATTTTATCTTATTGTGCGATATGACATAATTTGGGATAGTTTACAATAAATTTATAATTCGAGAAGCAGTAAATGTAAACCCGTTTTATTGTTTTAATTTAATAACATAGATCAAATCGAATACATTCTTTTAAAATAAATCGACAATTTATTTTTGTATTTTTCGTCCATAATTTTATCTCACAGTGTAGCTCAGTTATCTTGGCATTATCATTTTAAGCCAAAAATTCAATACCAGTTCCAAAAAAACTTTTATATATATATATGTTATGAATGGAAAATTGCACCTGTACATTTTGAAGAAAAAACCCACTTAAAACGGTGATTCTATCTGGAATATGTTGTATTTCATCCTTATTGATCGTGATATCGTCAATTTGTTCAATACCAGCTTAATTCACAACTATAAAATAAATGATAAAAATAAAATGCTACCAAAATGCAGTTATTCAAACATGAAGATTGTTGAGGGGCAATTAATAAAGCTTTATAAGGACTGCATGATCGTCCATCTTTTAAAACTAGTTTTGACTATCTTACTGTGCTTTATTCATGCTTTAAGACGTATCTTTTACGAAATGAAGAAATGAATTGAATCATACATCAAAATTAGATAAAGAATAAAAAGAGAACGAGTAAAATAGTACTACTTTCATTTTTTAAAGGTTTTTAAAAATAGTTTGTGTTTGGATTCTCTGGTCATACAAGGCTAATATTGTTTCTCAATAAAACCTTTTTAGTACACTAACCCAGCTGTCCCTTAAACTCTTCATTTTCAGCATCTATCCCATTGACCAGAAGTCGTCTCCGAATTCTAAAACACAAGACACCTATACTTGAAATGTCGCATGCAAAAAATTAAGTTTCTTTTCTCGTTATATACATGTAGATTTGCATAAACACTGTGTTGAATGATACAAATGCAGTTTATAACGCCGTTTTGATGCAGATTGAGTTTTGCAAATCGCAAGTCAGATAAAGAACAAACCCATTGTTCTTGTATTTAGCATTTTGAACCAACAAGCATGCAAATAAGCAGAGTCCTAACAGATGAAAGACTTCTACATAATCATCTTTTCCAAACCTGTTAAAAATATAACAATTTTTTGTGAAATATATGACTTTGAAAAAGAAAGTGTTCCTCGACTGTCTGGTTTATGTTGAGTAAATGTAAATGGGTTACGTTGACCAGTTCTAGACTGTGTAACACATGTTTGTTCTTGTGTTTAGTGTTTTTGTATGGTTTTTGTATTGCTGAACACAAGAACCAAAATGAGAGTCGGTTTCTGGAACGTACGCACCATGTATGAAACAGGAAAACAAGCTCAAGTACTTAGAGAGATGAAGGAAAACCGGCTGCATGTACTAGGCATAAGTGAGTGTCGATGGACAGACTTTGGGAAGAGTGTTACCAGTGCAGGTTAAGTAAATGTATACTCTGGAAGAAGAGACAACCAACATCACGAAGGAGTAGCAATCATCCTAAGTAAAACAGCAGCAAAAGCACTAGTAGAATACCATCCTACTAATGACAGAATTATCAGAGTCAGATTAAAACAAAACCTGTACAGACATCCATAATACAGGTTAATGCCCCTACAAATGATGCAGAGGATGCGATTAAACAAGAATTCTACGAGGCTCTACAAGCTGAACTTCAAAAAGTTCCAAAACAAGATCTGACAATCTTAATAGGAGATCTCAATGCAAAAGTTAGAAGTGAAAATGCAGGTTATGAAAGAGTTATGGGAAGGCATGGCTGTGGTAGTATGAATGAGAACGGAGAATACTTCACAGAATTTTGTAGAAACATCAATTTGTTCATTGGTGGAACACTGTTTCAGCATAAGGAGATACACAAATTAACATGGGCGTCACCTGGAGGGAGAGATTAAAACCAAATCGACCACACTGCTATTAATAAAAAAATGGAAAAGGTCTTTACAAGATGTACGAGTGAAGCGCGGGGCTGATGTTGGGAGCGATCACTATCTTGTTACTGCTAACATAAAGCTCAAGCTAATGAAAGTAGCGCCAAAAAGCATCATTAGGCGAATAGATACAGGAAAGCTTAAGGACAACACTCAAGAACAGATTTCAGGTCTTGCAACATTATGGTGATGAAAATGGGGAAGTGGTTGACGAGCACTGGGGTAAAATCTTCAACTTGTTCAGTGAAGCAAGCAAGAAGACCTTTAAAAGGTTTTAAAAGACAGGTACACAAAAATTGGAATACAACGGATACCTGGAAAATCATTGACAAAAGGAAAGACCTTAAAGCCAAGTTGTGTAACACCTCTCAGAGAGAATAAAAGAGAGACTGAAAGAGCAATACTCAAGTTGTAACAGAGATGTAAAGAAAGCAACAAAGAAAGGCCAAAAAAGCTTTTTAGAGGATATAGAGGATAAAGCTGCTACTGAACAACGAATAGGAGATTTATATCAGATTGCTAAAAAATTGAGTGGAAAGAGGAGAAAAACAAACGTGCCTGTAAAGGACAAACAAGGCAACCTCATTACATCTGAAAAAGAGCAAGATGAAAGATGGAGAGAGCATTTTGCGGAAGTCTTGAACCGTCCAGAGCCAAATGAGCAGGCACACATACTGGAAGCTGATACTGATTTAGAGATTGACACAGAGGAACCATCAAAAACTGAAATATGCAGAGCCATAGCATCCCTAAAGAACAACAAAGCACCTGGAGATGACCAACTACCAGCAGAGTTCTTCAAAACAGATCCAAACCTAGCAACTGACATTTTGCACCCATTATTCACTAAGATCTGGAATAATAATACTATACCTAAAACATGGTCCAAGGGAAATACCATCAAACTGCCTAAAAAAGGAGATCTAACCAACTGCAATAACTGGAGAGGCATCACCTTACTGTCAATATCTAGTAAGATATTTAACAGAATAATAATCGACAGAATTAAGACTGCAGTGGATGCCAAAATAAGACAAGAACAAGCTGGTTTCAGGAAAATGAAAAGTTGCTGCGACCAGGTATTTACTCTAAAAAGCATTATTGAACAATGCACAGTGGCAGAGGCAGCTCATAATCAACTTTATTGACTTTGAAAAAGCCTTTGACAGTCACTCTATGAAATACCATCAAATATAGTGGAAAAGCTTTTTATCTAGAATTTAACTGTTCTATAGGCAGTTCATCAGATGCATCTTCAAAGTAAAGTCTGGTGTGAGACAGGGATGTGTGATGTCAGCTCTCCTCTTTATAGTAGAAATCGATTGGGTAATGAAATCAACCCTTAGCGGCGACAACACAGGAATAAGATGGACTCTTTTTACCAGTCTTGAAAACCTAGACTATGCAGATGATTTGGCCCTACTGTCACATCTAGAAAAGCACATGCAAAGCAAAACATCAAAATTACAGAATAATGCAGAAAAAATTGGACTGAAAATAAATACCTAGAAAACTGAAGTTATGTCATTAAATACCAATACCAGCAAGAATACAACTACATGGAAGTAACCTAGCCAAACAACATCATTTACATATCTTGGAAGCATAGTTACATCAGATGGGGGTGCAGACAAGGATATAAAGGCCAGTCTAAGTAAAGCTAGGGGTGCTTTCATGAACCTGAAAAACATCTGGAAAACACATGACATAAGTAGGAAGACAAAGTTAAGATTCTACAACAGCTGCGTCCTTTCTGTCCTACTCTATGGAGCAGAATGCTGGAGAATAACAGGAGACATAAACAGGCTCTCCAGTTTTCACAATGGATGCCTCAGAAAGATCATGAGGATTTTCTTGCCTAATAAAATATCGAATGTGGAACTGCATATAAAGGCAAACAGCGAAGACTTGAGATCTATATTAATAAGACGGAGATGGCGATGGATAGGGCATGTGCTAAGGAAACTTACCGACAACATCACAAGAGTAACACTGCGATGGACACCAGAAGGGAACAGGAAACCCGGTCGACCCAAGAACACATGGAGATGGACCGTGGAAAAAGAAATAAAAGAACACAAATTTACGTGGGGAGAACTGGAGAAGGTGGCTCAAGACAGAGACAAGTGGAGGAGTCTAGTCCTTGCCCTATGTGCCCCCGGGCATAGCAAGGACTAGGTAGGTAGGTAGGTATCTCGTTATAGTGAGTTAGCTATCTATAATTAAAGAATAAACTTATTTGCAATATAACGAGTTAATGGCGAATTAAATATCGTAATATATCTCGTTATAACGAGATAAAAATGTTTTACTTATGTTACGAAATTGGGTTTAATGTTTATATATCAATTCATCATATCACTTACAGCTCCCATCATTATTCATCAATCGTTGTTAATTATTATCATGCTTGAATGTATTGTCATTCTTTCATCCCATATCGATTGTTTATACGCATACTTTGCATCTCTTTCATGATATCGTCATTTGAATGCATGTTTTGACATCGGGTCCGAATGGCCTCGATCCTCCATTGTATGTTTGCAATCATTTCACACGTTTTATCATTGAACATGGGTATGATATCGCTTGTACCATTATCATGGTTATAAAGGCTACTTGTACTTATCGTAATTTGTAGATTAGATCCCATGTTTTAGTAGAATTAACTCATATTCCCTTCAAGAACTTCACCGCGTGCACTTTCCCCGGTCTGTTTATTCCGGAAGTGGCGTAGGGTCGTTTCGGTTCAGCTATTGGCTAATTGAGGTTACCTAGGGGTTCGTTAGGGTATATATACCCCCATCGTCTGCTAATTTATCAGACGCTTACTTATCAGTCTCAGGGCAGCATCACAGAGCCTGTACACCCACTTCAGGGATGGCAGATATGCCCCAAACCCGTTGGGTAATTATTATTATTTAAGATATTATATAGTAGAGCTGAGATACCCCAGTGGGATACCCAATACCCTGTGGGATACCCAATACCTTATGGGAAGCCCATAGGTAAAGTGGGAGGTTCCATTTAAGATAGGAAACGCGAGGCCCATCATTGGGAAAAATGGGCAAGAGAATTTATAGAAAGGATTTATTATATAAATAAGTACAAGTAGCTACTTTAACTGTTTTTATTTGTAGGATTTTGTATGGGATGTGGGAGAACTTTTGACTGAGAGTGTGTGACTTGTTCAATCATTTTACCATTTCATCGTTTCATCCTGAATAAATTATTGTTATATTGTTAATCCTGACTTGTTAATTTATTTGCTATAAAATAAGGTTGACTTACGGGAGTGGAAAACCCACAAGTTTGCTTACTCCCACTCGGGAGTAGAACGCAACACTTATCCGTAAACGTCAGGGGTCCTGTGCATAAAAACACCGACAAAGGTGATGTTTACGAAACTTAAAAAAAAAATAGTAAATTTTAAATAATTGTCTTTTTACCGGATAATGGTAATCGGATATCTATAAATCCTAAGGTTTTTAATAGCATAGCATATAACTATCCTATTATTTCAGCAAAATATCATCGCATTTTATGAAAAATATCATTTGATAGCAAAAATGAAACTGTGTAAGCTGTATCTGTATCATTCTGTGTAATTTGTGTAGTAAAACGAGTTATAAAATTATTATAATATGATACATATATTCGCACTTCCTGTTGTCCAATTCCTTTATGTATTAATTTTGATGCATAATAAAATATTTTTCAAATTAAAGATGGTCGGTCAAGATTGCACTAACATATACCTCCTGTTGTACAAGCTAGCAGAGTGGTATGCTGAAAAGGGTCCAGGATCTGGTAAAGCTCCTGCAGCAGTTTTTCTTCATAGAACTGAGAGTTTACACTATGTGTCAAGGCTGTTCAGGTTGCTCTCTTAATTAAACTTTTTAAAATGAAAATTTATTTTTTAACGTTCAGCTATTTTTAAAGAGATCTGGACGGTTTTAACATTGTCTAAAATTTGATATAATAACTTATTATAATTTTTTTTCTTTTTGTCGATGTATATCTACTTTAGTATATTTTCAATGTTGGTATTTTATTATGACCTTTGATATTGTCATTTTTTTTCGTATTAATGTAAATTTTGTGTCAACAATTCCACATGAGAGGGCTTTTAAGTTTACAGAACTTGTGCCCGATCCGATTGTATATATCAATTTAACAATAAGATACGTTCCAACCAAACTTTTTAAATGTGAATGGTATAATTGTTTCTTTTCATCTTTTTCTCAAAAACAATGGGCTGATGTACACAATTAAATTTGTCCATGTGCCTGTGAGGTGATTTTTCATGTACTGCAAAACTCGATGTTTTTTATTTCAAATATTTTTGTTCATAAAACGAATTGTTTGCGGTCATTCTTTCGACGCTTGGGTCAATTCTTTCTTGTATAATGTTTTTGTAGCTTTTTCGGCTAATTTCTGTATTACAATTTTAAAAGATCCTGTTTTGCTAAATGTGATAATCTGCAACAACTTCAAAAAGCTTAACATCATATTTTACCTGTAACTATGTTTTCTTTCCGCAGATGTAAATCATTAAGGTACATGGAGAATAAGAAAACTGACAAATTTTCGGCTAGTACACAATTCTTGATTTGATCCGTCTGTACATATTGAAAATAATACTATACACTTTGTCAAAAATATTATGAGATAATAGTTTAACATTCTATTAAACAGTTTGAATAAAATATGTAATGAAAATATATTATCAATAGTTGAGTATTCTTTTCTAAAATCTGTTTGGTTTTCATGCAATACTTCAAATTCATCCAAAAATGCATTCAACCGTTCGTTTAGAAGAGAAGTAAAAAGTTTTCCAATACAAATTAGAATAGTAATTGGTCTGTAATTTTGTGGATTGTTTTTACACCCTTGTTTTTGTACGAGGGCTATTCATTAAACAGTTACACAACATGTACTCCGTGATAATTTTATACCTGATTGAACTGACCGTTTGTCGTCATCCATACTATTGAATTGAAACGAAATAACAAAATTTTAACATAGCGATATCCAAAGAAACCGCCTTTTCCTGACCAACCCTTAGGACACTGAGGACATGAAGACTGAACGAAAAGAAATTTTGAACATCAGGTCGTATACTAAATATCGTTATTTAATGCATATTACTGGGGGAAAAAAACCTTTTTAAAGAACTTGTGTCGTTTTATTGAAACTCTTTTGTATTCATTTAAACCATTTACCGATGGTTAAAGCAATTCAAATTAAGCAGAGACTCAGTGAAAAACATCAAACGATCTGAAAGGCCTAAATCACTTATCAATGAGAAATCAATCTCAGCAGCGAAAATCCTCATTGACAGATATGGAATAGTAACTGTAAATCAAAAATAATAAATAAAAATAATAAACATTTAATCGGGTAGCGTTTTTTTTAGATTTTAAAAGAATATTTAGGTGTCAGGAAGGTATCTGCGAGGTAGATCTCCCCCCCCCCCCCTCACCCCACCCACACATGAACAAAATCGAAAGCCATTCCAAATTTAAAAAAAAAATACTAAAAGTTAATGAAAAGTGTGAAAAAGGTGTCTACATTAAATTATTAGAGGAGGTGAAACTTGTTTTTATTTTTATGAAGCTAAAGGAAAACTGGGGAAAAAAATATGGCTCACTAAACGAAGCAAACAGCCTACAATTGCAAAACGCGGGAAAGCAACAATGAAGGTTCTGTACGCAATTCTCTTTACTTGCAATGGTGTAGTTGCTCAGATTCCCAGCAAAAAAGGCAGAATGTGTTACAAAAGGTGTTTAAATTCATAAAATATTATCTGATGTACAAAAATATTACAAGATCAGAAGACCATGCAAAGTCAGAAATGAGAGGGATCAAATTTTTACATAATAATTCCTCAAAGTACACAGATGACTATTTGCTTAAAAATGGAATACAAGAATTGGACTATCCTTCATATTCATGAGATAAATCATCGTGTGACTTTTTTCTATTACCTAAAATGAACAAACTGCTATCTTGACGCTGTTTTCACTTCCGTTCCGCACTAGGTTTAGCGGTTCTTCAGTGTCTGAGGGGTATACCTCTTTCGGAGTACAGAGGGGCATTCCAAAGCTGGATAGAAAGACTTAATAAGTGGTTTGAAGTTAAGGGTGATTATCTTAAGAGAATGTGAATAAAATAAAAGTAGAGATAACACATTTTTGCCGATTATAGCAAAAGTCTCACAATTTAATGAATAGCCTTCGTATATGGGCATAATATTCCTTTCCAACCAAATAGATGGAATCTTACCAGATGAAAAAAACTAAATTGAATAATTTTTCATAAGCTGGCAATATAAGCTGCTGTGTTGCTTTTGTATAATCATTTCTTATTCACTAGCATTATTATTATTTAGATTCTTAATTTATTTCTTAATTTCATTTTGAGTTATATAATTATTCACACGATGATAAAAATCTTCACACTGTAGATTGCAATATCCCTATCAACCATACGGTTAATTTAATCGCTTATTTCAGGAGACCGGTTTAAGTCTCTGAAATACTGATATAGTTTATCAATATCGATTGCCGATTGGTCTTGGCAACTTTTATTTTTGTTATACAGTATTTATTTATTATTTTCCAATATTTTGGGGGGGGGTTTTGTTTTTAATATCTTTCAAATATTTACCAATTTTGTTTCTTTACTTTAGCTGGTCTTCATTAATGATTTTTTGTGTTTTGGTGGTTTTTTTTTCATTTTTTTTTTTTTTGATATTTTACTGCGCATTTTTGTAGATCGGGGTTCATATTTCAAAAATACATACATGTGCTTTGTACGTAGTATAATTAACGAGCATATTGCGTTTTCCAGCAAGAATCAATGTTCTCGTCCATATGTGAGCAACAAAGCTTCAATATCAACATGCAATAGTTTTTGTCTGAAATATGATATTAATATAATCAAGGAAGATTGAAGTTTAATACCCGAAGCTTATAACAAATTACGTCGTTGATTTATACACCATTTGATTTTTCTGTTTGCAAAACTTTGTGCCTTGATAAGGCTCGTGTGTGGGCCGTTTTAGCATTGGTTACGAAAACGGAAAAATAATTGTCAATTTTGATATTCGACTTGGTTTCTTTTCAGACAATTATATCGGTACATATTACATACAATATTCGTCATCACACTACAATTTCATATATTGTATTATGATTTTAAAAAAACTAAGACGGAACAAAATTTTAATGTTTAAATGATATTGATCAAAAAACAAATTTTTACCAATGATTTTGAAAGTTGCTTTAAATCAACAATTTTATAACACCATAAGAGCAAGCAAAAGCAAAATTTTATACAAAAGTGTGAAAATCAAAAATGAAGAAAAATAAAATAACGAACGTTTCTCTGTCAGTGATGAAATTCCAAACTGAGAAAGCTCCATTCCGTATTCCAAACAATTTTACAGTAATAAACACGGAGCCGTTCAAGTCACAAATACAGAAGAGAGTGTATTAAGGACGTATTTATAAACTTGTATATGCGCCCCTAGGTGTATTTATATATATATGGTTTACAGTTTATACATTCTGTCCACGATTATGCGAACTTTATTAGTTTTGTGAAAAGCACGAATGTTTGTTTTTGTATATGAGTTTTAAATCATGTTTGAAATTTGTGGAGTGCAGGCACACTCGTATAAAATTGCATCTGAGTTCCTAAAAATGGCGCTTTAAAAAATATAATATATTATGGAATACATGTAGGCTACATGGAACATTCTAGAACAGAGACATAGGCTAACTGATAAACGGTTTGAAATTTTATGGTCAGCTACATCTTTTACGTTTTTTTTAATGTTTTTTTTCTTATTTGGTATTTTACAAATAAACGTGATTGCTTATGTGAAATTTTGATTTAAAAGAAAACCACTAAACAGAAAAATAGGAATCGGCATTACCAGTCTTCACTTCCTCGGGATCGGAGTACAAAATATGGCTGTCTGACAAGGGTCAATGAGGTAAGAAGTCTTTAGAAGAGAAATATACCTGTTTATTTGAACATAAAGTATTGAATGAAAATTATTACATTATGTTTTGAGAATATGATCATTAAGGTTAACTTCTAATTTCTTATATTTTGATTTTAAAAGTTTATTACGCAAGTATCCATAACTTTGCTGCAATACAAGGACTGATACGTATAATGTCCTGATGACCTGATGGCGTGTATTTTGTAAAATACTGATTTGTGCAATGAAATAAGAAAAATATTTTTACATATTTATATAGATAATACTATTTTCTATCAGAAAAACACAAGAAATAATTTATAACTTCTTTCGAATTAATTTTACAGAGCATATAATTTTTTCAGGGGTATATAATGTCCTGATTTTTTGTATAATGACCTGATGGCATGTTTTTTGTAAAATTCTGATTTGTACAATGAAATAAGAAAAAAATATTTTTACTTTGTTGTATATATCATACTGTTTCCTATAAAAAACACAAAAAATATTGTAAAGGGACTTGGACACGATTTGGGTTGAAATTTTTCAAAATTTATTTTTTCATTTTTAATGTCAAGAACGGTCAATAGGGATGTTTTTAATGCTTTGTCAAAATTTGAAAGTCAAATACCAAGTTACATGCGAGTTACAGAGGTTAGAATTCTATGTTTTGTAAACAAAGCTCAAATCCTGTTTTTGTTTACATATGTGTCGTTTTGGTATAAGTTTCAATTTAATGTTGCTTTTTGTCGTTGATAAAATTATTTATGAACACATTAAATAAGTTAATTTTGTTTCCACAAGTTATTTTGTCAAACAAATGGCATTTTCTGTACTTTACATTATTTGTAAATAAATATAAGACTCGAGCTTTGTTTACATAACAACGACTTCTTCCCACTGTATCTTGCTTGTAAATTGACTCCTAACATTCAAATTTTGGCAAATCATTCAAAATACACATGTAAACAATTTTTTACATAAAAATCATAAATAAAATTTTCATCTGAAATCGTGTCTAGGTCCCTTTAAAAATTCCTTTAAATTATTTTTATTGAGCAGTTTAAAAAAAATCCAGGGTTATAATGACCTGATTTTTAATTGGTAATGACCTGGTGACCTGATAAATTTCAACAGTTTAATAAACACCATTTTTCAGCTAAATATATCTGAAAATTTGTATAAAAGAGGGATCTTTATAATCTTTCGAATAATAATTTTGTGGGGAAAATTCTTAATTAATCTTTTCATGTTTCTTTGATCATACATAATGTCATGATTTCATAATGCCCAGATTGACTTGATTTGCTATGAATATAGGGGATATATCTCACAATGGTTGAATTTGATAGTTTTGAAATCAAAATCAGGAAACTCTCTGCTGCATATGTATAAAGTCTTCATTTGTAACATGTAGCTCCGCGGGAAAATTCGGGTTGACATGTACGTAGAGCATACAATAAATTGCAATTTACCAGAGATGATACCTAATATGTGTGTATTTTTATGTATATTATCATATATATGCACATATCGAGACCCAGGCTAAGCACAAAAATTGTGCAATAGATTTTATTTCCTTGAACGTTTTGTGGTCATATTCCATATGAAAATATCTTGGATATTTTATTCCCCCACCAGTCCTGAAAAGTGAACTAGCAGTCTGTCCCAGATTATCTTTTCAGTCACTTCTTGACCTTTATTTAGAAATTAATACACATGGCTGTCAAAGAAGTACAGTTAATATTGATATAAGGGAAAAATGGAACATTTTGGCATTGATGCAACATCTCTTTTTATCTTGAGAAATTAATAACGAAACAGAAGATTTATAATAGGAATATCTGACGTCTTTTCTCCAGTTGGAAGTACGCTGGACACCTTGCACAATTTTTCCATGTTATCATCTTGGTACTCATGTTGTTTGCAATGTAAAATCTACATGGATTATTTTTTTTCAGCTGCTTTCTTAAACTTGATAAGATAAAGGGAGCATTTCAAAGGAGATCGAAATCTTCCAATTTTTTCTTTCTAGTAAACATATATTGTTTGAACTCTGAGGACAGGCTGAGGTTAACATATTTTCATAGAGTTAGGAAATGAGATTGATCAGTCCATAACTACCGCACATTTTTGTTCACTGTAATGAAAGTTTTTGCAAGTTTTTTTGCATGGAAAAATCTGAAGTTCTATGGTCTGTCAACCTGAATGTTCCTTTGGAGCTACAGATGCACAGCAAACCATCTTGTATATTGCACAACCTTGTAATGCTGATGAAATTGTGGTGAAATATCAGCTATTTTGGAAGGTAGACCATACATTCAATTTGAAATTTTTTTTGTTTTCTAACAATGTTGCACAATTACTTACAGAGTGAGCATTTGGTCTGTAAAAAGGAATTTGATACTGATTGGGGAATGGACAATTTTACTCCTATTAATTATGCTTGATCATGAGTTATGCAATTTAATTTTTTTTAAATGATGATTATATAATATGTTCTCTCATCCATACTGGGGGCAAAGGCATGCTGGCATGAAAAGAAATGGACTATAGAGTTATAATTTAGGGACTTCCTTTATTTCTCCTTAAAAGTGTTGTCATCGTTGAGTTTGTTTTTATGACATATTTTTGTGGTTTTTGATTGCAGGCGTTTACACCATGGCTGAGAGTTGTCCCGAAGAGTCCAATGGGGAAGATAACTCCGCTCTGCTTGATCAGTACATTGACTGCGCAAAGAAATTCATAGACCTCATGAAAGATCTGGGCTACATCAAGGGAGCTAGCAAGCTGCAGCGCATGTGTAAATCAGAACTGAAGTACTTACAAACAGTAGGTGTACCTAGCGTACTATTGAATTTAAACTGAGTTTAGAACAAGCTGCTGCTAGCACTTGCCTTCTTGCAAAATTAGCTGCAGTATTGTTGTTATACTGGGAAATCTTGCTTGACAAAACCTAGAGTTACTGCTCCTCTTGCAAAATACAATATTTACTTATTACCCATTGGCATGCTGAAATCAAAAGATAGTCAAACTATCTTGAAATCTCTGTTTGCATGTTGTCATCAAGGTCATCTATTGTGGGCAAGCAGTAACAAAAGTAAAAATTCCCAGCGCCAGGATCAAGGTTGCATGTACATGTTTGGAATCCATTTTAACAGGAAAAATCCAGTTATTAAAATGGTGAAAAATGGCAGGCGGCTGCCAAAAGGGTACCCCTATTGTACGGATAACTCCTCCTTTAGTTTTCAAGATGGGAAGTTTTTTGTTTTGCAGATCAATTGAACATATATTAGAGATGTGCATATTACTTAGATTTTGATTTTTGTTGATTTTTGCGAAAAATACCAGCTGTTGAACTAAGTCATTTTTTCGCATTTTTGTTTTGCAGATCAATTGCACATATATCAGAGATGTGCATGTTGCTTGGATTTTGATTTTTGATAATTTATGCAAAAAATACCAGCTGGTGAACTTAATTATTTTACAAAATAATGCATATAGAGTACCCCATTTCTCTGGATAGGTAGTGTTTATCAATTTAGGGTTGACAAATGGATAATGGATACTGTTCACAGAAAAGAAAGCCTGGTTTGCTGTCACATTGACAGCTTTTGTCGTGTCTTTCTTTTCATTCATTCAGTATATTAGTAATTTATTGAATAGCGAATTAAATTATAATTATTTTAATATTATTAAAAATAGCTTACATAAACATATCAAGTTACTCTGCAGATAGCTTACCGTATTTTCTGGGGCATAGGCCGGTATTTTTTTTCAACGATGCGGGAGCCCCGGCTTATCCCCCGGGATCGGCTTATCATAGGCTCAAAGTTGAAAAAAATTGAACAGTAAAATACAAAATCCACTGTTTTTATCCATTGTACTGTTGTAGCAGTTTATTATGAGGTTTGTTTTTTTCTTCTGTTTGAACTATTATCGATAATTGTCCCGATGATAATTTGTGTAATGACATCGTGAGTAATAAAATGTACGATGTATTTCTTTACAATCCAAATCAAATCATATCTAAGCCAAGCGTTCGTGTCTGAACTCTGGAAACTGGAAGTGTAGTAAAAAAGAAAACGAAACTGTGTAGAATGTAAAATGACGGAATTTTTTCATGTCTGCGTTCGTGGGAATTGTATGATCAATTTGAAATGCTTTGGGGTTTTTTTTTTACAATTAATTTGTATATGTTCAAACTTAAATTAATTTCCTGTTGGATGAAATAACGGTATTCCAGTGTCATGTGTATATACAAAGGTGTGAAACCCGTGACTTAAACACAGCCTGGGGGCACGTAGTGTACACCGTTACACTTCATTGCATTGACTGCAGTGTTTGTTAGCATTATAACTTCTTTGCGTAACGGCAGGTCACCATTTAATTAATTAATGGAAAAGAACACAAATTTAATATTTTCTATGTGGTATTTCGTTTTCTCAATTATATCGATTATGGGGGATAACTCTATTTGAATATGAAACCACGTGTTGAGCTAATGGACGCCATACCCCGAATTTACAAGTAGCTTTCAAAGTATAACTTGATCAAATGAAATTTAGCAATAAGGTATTGATAAAATATAAAATGTTTGGTCAAATATTATACATAATCTATCAAACAGAACCACGGAGGTTGGTGTTGCAATAAAATTTACAACATATATGTAACAGTGTAAAATTATAGTACGTAACGTTAATACCGGTATATACCGACGAATACGGAAGAGACCAATCATGCACAAAACGCAGATATATTTTTAAAAATTACTTAAAATATAAATGTTTAGCAAATCAAATAATTCTAATTACTCTTTTGATTTTCTACATCGATATTCTGAAAGTATATATTCGATGACTTCCTTGATCAGCGGTCATACTTTCACTATAGTAATCATCGATTAAAAATCGGCTTAACCCCCAGATCGGCTAGTCTAAGGATTTTTGCTGAATTTTGTCTGAAAATGAGCAATTCGGCTTATGCCCCACATCAACATATGCCCCGGAAAATACGGTAATTCATTTAACAGAAAGGCTTTTAGATGGTTAAGAAATGGAAAATGTTCCTCATGAATGCATCCACATATGCATATGATATAAAATATATGTGAAATCTTTTGATTTGGAGTCTTTTTGACATAAGATTCTGTGGGAATCTCAATACAAATGAAAAAATTATACCTGTATTGTAGAGCTAAATTAATACGCATATACCTACATGTATATGTACCAACAAATTTGTTGTGTAACAGAGTGGGAGAAATAATGATGTATCAGACTGGGATTTGAACCCAGGCCCCCTGAATCTTTAGTCTACTTGTCTACAAACTGAGCAGTCTGGTGCCGTTAATCGAACACGTCTGGCCAATACAGCTGTATAAATAAAATAGTTTGATATGTATCTCCCACTCACCAATTGGTGAAAAAGAAAAAAAACTGATAATGTGCAGATATTAGGACTAGGAGCTTTTGGCATCTAGTCTGCTCTCCCCTTTTTTCCCCGGAGAATTTTGGAGTCTACCGCATACAGCTAGAAATGATATATGGTTGATGTATTCACTATACAATTTTTGTGACCAAATCCATTTGACCTGTACTTTATAGTGGAAAAAAACCTAACATGCTACATCAAATCCCAGAATTCCTGTAAAAAGAAATGATTTATTGTGAATTCAGTGGCTTGCGGATTCTGATTTCTGTCATACAACGAAATAATCAAACAATGATATTTGCACTGTTGACAATAGAACATGGTTGCCTTAATTTCCCATGATTCCACTGAGTAGCCCATTAAGCCCCAGGGTTTATATATCGTACAGAGTAAATTAAAGTAGATATAAGATTGATATCTCACTGGCTGACGGTTTGGGCTTGATGTGTGTCACCGTCATGTGTTTAATGGATTTGGTTGATGGAATCGTAATTTTTTTGGTGCTAATGATGCTGAAAGTGACGGAAACGACCAAAATGATATTGGTTTTTTTTTCTCTTTTGCTCAATTACAAGGGTTGAAAGTTCTAGCTGTAACAGCTATATAGTACTGTAGATTCCTTATTTATGCTAGTTCTTAATTTGTATCTGCAATTCCACCAAAATTTCACAGGAATATATAACCAAACTATTTATCATAATTTTATTTGCCTAATGGTTAACAACTCTTAGAAAAATAATATCAAGATTTTAAATCTGTGAGGGATGCTTCTTGCAGTGTTATGTGGATATATTAATTCTTGCGCTTTATCTGGAATCTACAGTACATATGTAGTATACGAGATATTTATACTTTTATAAGAATATTCTTTCTACACTGTGACAGAATTGAATAGAAACTTTATGTTTCTTTTTCTGGCTTATCAGCCCTGATATAGAAATCAATAGACAATGTTACTGTAGCCTTTTTTGGAGAATTCTTGATTTTTCTGGTGTTTGTAATTGATCAACTTATTGATAATCAATGCTTTACAATAATGCATTTTTGGGTTTGCTACCAAAAGTTTCATTCCATCATTTCATCTCTTTGCTTTTTTTTTTTTGGTACATTTTCAATATTCAAGTTAGTTTTGTGAAATAGTTCTCACTAGCAAAACAGTTGTTGCAATTCTATAAATTATAGTCACCATATGTATCAATCGAAAGTCTGACAATGTCAAAAATTCATTGTATGAATTTATATGTCTTCATGCGAAATTGGTTTTGATAATGGAGTAAAGCTCCTGATTTGCTATCTCCATAGATTTTTATCTATTATTCAGTTTCCTATTATTCCTTATTTCTCTTTTGGAAAAAAAATCAATTTTATTAGAATGAGGATGAATTCATTTGGAGAGTTATGAAAGAAAAACAATATCATTACAATGGGGGATTAATTGGTCATGTTTTTGTAATAAGTTCGGCTAAATAACTGTGGAATTGGAAAAGAACTCGATCTATTTGGCACAGAGATGTATATACTGTTATACATGTAAGTAGGATAAAAAAAAAATGCAAAAAGCTCGGAATGAGATTTCTTACACAAAGCATTAAAGGCATTCCTAATTACAGTCTCTCTGATTGCTAAAAGATCTTGTAGGCTTCAGATCCATTAATTACAGTATATAAACCATGGTCACATCTTTCAGTTGTCAGCGGTTACTAAATCAAGGGAAGTAATTCTTGTAAGTAAACGAAGTAGATGTACTTTCATATATCCATCGTAGATGTCGTTTTAATGGTTGACAAGGAAACGGGTTAACCAGTGGCCAAGTTAATGGTGGAGTTTTCATTTCTTGGAGATCTCTTTTCAAATAATATATATTTAATGTATTGTGAAATCGATGAATTTTGACATTATAAACAAGCACATTTGTATATCCTAACTGTACAAAATATTTTCGACAATATGTACATAGTATCTATTTGTGGCTTTTCAAGTAGATTAATTATTATATTCAGTTTATTCTGATAATCTTTGATTTGATTAATTTTCTTTTTGGATATTATGATGGTAGCAAGATTGCCTACGCAAATATTGAATAATGGTTATCAATAATTACAAATAGTTTCACGAGATTATAATCTTAATTGGATTGAATATTAATTAATGATTTGATGAATTTTAGTCAGATTTGTCACTGTAACTTAGTGGCAATATGAAAATATTGTCAAATAAAATTGTATCACAATATTGCATCTAATATTAAATAATGAAACACATATATATCTATAATTCATTTTTGGTTCATGTTTTAGTTTACACCTAGTTTATGTCTGCTTTTAAATATCATTTCATTTTAATTCATAAAAAAAATTCTCTCAGAGATATATAACTATTTCTAAAAATTGTAATATTTTGAAAAAAAAAACCCACAGGTGTTAAAGGTTTATCTCGATCCTTGTGGCTTCATTTCAGTAACTTCAGTAATGGACATTAGAACGAAAGTTTTTCCTATGAAGGATGACATTTTCATTTAGAATTTGTCTCCATAGACCTGAAGAACCAATATTACTGTGTTTTAAAATGCATCAAGTTCCTGATGATCTCTGCAGGTGATATTTGAATTGTCCTGATCTGCCACAAGTGCTGTATTGATGATTTTTTTTAAACGCATGTAGGGCATATTGTTTTGCATGCTGCCTTCAATTGTCAATACCATATTAGAAAAAAAAACTTCTTCTGCATCACACCTGGCACTTGGAGCATATTCTTCCAGGAAGTAACATGGTAATTAAAGTCAGGTTTGATAGAATTGTGCTCATTTCATGTTGGCAAATCTTGTCTGATATTGAATATTATCGGGACCTTATATGGGATATTAACCTTAAAGTTTGTGTCTGGAGGAGGTTTGATAATGTGGCATCAGCTCGTTTCCATCCCAAGAGTTTTCTCTCATTTTGCTGTAATGAGTTAAGATCTGAAGGAAGTCAGCAGTGTTTAGATTACAAAGAAATCTTTTTTTTTTAACTTCTGTAGAATATGCAGACTGATTGTCAACCCATTGTCATAGCAATCCCCCCTTAAAAAACTATTGAATAGGCAGAGACTGATCACTGTCAAACCTTTGGGGTACTGTTTAGTCATGTAACAATCCCCCTTAAAAAAAGCAAGAAAAGAAACCCCCACATAAAAAATTAAACATGAATTGAAACCCCAAAACACAGTAAAAACTACCTAAAAAATCGTAATGTACTGTATTGTATTTCTACAAAATGACTGTTTAAAAAAGCGTACATATTGAGTATATTTTTTTGTTGATTGTACACTTTGTCCCCCTTTCAAACAGTTAGAACATAGTTTTAGCTTTACAGGGTAATTTTTTTTACAAATATTTCATGAAGTCAAATTGCCAGAGTCAAAGACCATCTAAAACAAATCTAAAGGCAAACAGTTTGTAGTCTGTCTTTTTGCACAAAACTTGAAAGAAATAGCATTTTGACTTGTCATTGGCAATTTTTAAAGGGCTGGATGGTTATATTGGCATATATTTAAATTTTTAAGACATTTAAACATTTGAGTTTTTTTTTCTTTATTAAATACAGGTTAATTAACGGCAAAATCATATTTGAAAATTTAATTTGATCTAAAGATAATTGGTAATGGTGTTGACTGTCTACCCTCCTTAAACAGAAATAATAAATCTTAATTTCCAGCAAGAGTTATCTTCTATTTTGAGGGTCCAATGTACCTTAATACAGTCGCACCTGCTGTTACGGCCACCTTTAATCAGCGGCCACTCGCCATGAGCGGCCAGTTTCAATCCCGCCCGTTTAGTTTTTCACTATATTTTAACTGATTTAAGCGGCCACCTGTCTAACGCGGCCAGCGGCCAGTGTTTTTAGGTCCCGTGGTTTCAAACTGCCTGTTTTCAACGGCCATTTTGTCTGTTTTGTCACATGACTTCTGACTCTGACATGTGACACGTATCGAAAGAAGCCAAACTTCGACAGCTGATAATTAGTTAATGACAAATAATTGAGTCTGTAATTTGTAGTCTGCTGAAATTTAATGAGATAATTGATTATAACACCTGTTTTTGTTGTTTATATATCCACATGTACTTATATACTTCATTACAAAGTTATTAAATGGCCAGTCTTGCACTTAACAGCTTAACATGTACAGCAATTTGCCGATAATACGCACCTTTTTTCTAGAAAATTTCTTTGGGATAATTAAAGAAGTGCTTATTATACACCCCAATGGAATTTTGACACTTTTTAAAGAGGTTAAATATATAAACATTGGCTATCGTAGTTCAGTACATAGCTTTTGTACGGAAACGCTACTTCTGATTGTTTACCGCATTTAATCAATTGAAAATTTTTGTTTGGGCGTATTAAGCAGAAAAAGTTTTGCTCTTAATCCCTTGATAGATAAAATGAATTTAAACGGCCATTTAAATTTAATATAAACTGTTTATTCAGCAATCCAAGCTGTGCATTCACCATCTCCGTGTACGCCGCCATTACAGATGCTATTAATAAATCTTTGCTATAGAGCCAAAATGAATATACTCTGTGTTTTTTCTTCATTAATTTGAAACCTGGAATAAGAGGCCACCTGTCTTAAGTGGCCAGTTTGTCATTGTCCCACAAGTGGCCGCTTAAAACAGGTGCGACTGTATATCTGAATGCTGATGAAGTCACTTAAAATCATAATGTGCATCTTTGCAGATCAATAATCGGAGTGATATTCCCCTCTAGGGTAGCTTTTGTGCATTGGAATTCATGCAACCTTGCATTTGTGTGCAAGATTTCTGCTAATTATTAGAAAGACTTTAGTTATTAATAGATATACCTTATTACACTTTCAGGAAAAATTATATTCTATAGTCACAAGATTTGAAAAAAAGAGAAAAGCAAACACTTCAAAATTCTTGATGTTTTTTTTCCTTCATCTATCCCTATTCCAGAAGAATATTCATATATCAAAAGCCTGATGCATTAAACATCGAATGTAGAGATGGCAATTTATTGACCATTGTTAGACTCTAATCAGCTCTGTGTCCATTAAAAACAACATTCTTTCTTCTCAAAGATAAATTTTATGGATCGGTTTTTCTACTCTCTAAGTCGAAATGTTATTACTTGAAAGGAAGGAAACGGCAAGTATTTGCGTGTTATTGCCCTAAGTCAATAAAAAAGAACAGCTCTGATTTAGAAATCGATGGAAATTCACAACCTGACTTTGCTTGTATATTTGTATTTGCAATTGTTGTTTCGTAGATTATTATACCCCACGCAATGAAGTTGCAAGGGGTTATATAATGTTTTTGACCAGTCTGTTAGTCCGTCAGTCTGTCAGTCCGTCATTCTGACTTGACCCTGTGCAGGATTTTGAAATGGGATCACTGAATTATTTTTACAAATCTTGTGGTACTTTCAGTACTTTGATTTGTTTTAGATTTCTCGCCGACGAAAATTAAATGCAGGAGGTCTAATCTTTCTGTAGATTGTTGTATGTATATACTTTTTATATATATATTGCATGAATTTTGAAAGGTATGAAATGAAATTTGGAGTTTATAATTAACATAAAACTGTTGAATCATCTATCAAATTCATAACACTATATACTGCCAAGTTTTGTGTTCTAACAATGAATGCACATGCGTTGTAATATAATCATGATATACTAACAACTCATTTACTGTGGATTCAATTTTATTTGTTGGGTTTAATGTTCCTGTGTAGCCCAAATTTTCCTGGTTTGTGGGGAGGTATTTTTGTTGGTTACAAATTCAGGATAACTTTTATAAATATTAAACAAATGTTTGTATACATGTTCCTGGGGATATAAATTCATGGGCAAGGTTTACCCATGAAAGCCTGAACATTGGTCCCTTACGAACATTATGATGATTCCACAGTATATTTACTTTGAATCGGAACTAAATCAATTCAACTGTAGATTTTATTAGATTAAAAATCAGTTGTAAAAATACCTTTGATCTTGATATAATAGTAATATTATACATTCAATAATATTAAAAAAAATTAAGAGATCCTTAAATTTAGGAAAAATGATGCAACAGTTACTTTAAATGGAGCTGAACAACTGTTCATGAGGACTTATTAAAAACATGACCAGAATTATAATTATGAGGGTAATACAAATGGATTCATTTGCCAGAATTGAGTTGTTTGATCTCATGACACTTCAGAAATTAGCTCTGATTGACCCATTCCTCTGGATGGAGAAATCGTAATGGATTTTGTTTTATCTGCTAGGTCTGTCATTTCGAATTCATCAGAAACCGCTATGGTTTGCATATTGTCATCCATGTCCTGATCAGAGGCGAAACTTTTTGTGGCGGAGAACAAAGCATTGTCTTCATCCGACTCAGATTGAGCGCGGTGAAGTGTATCTTTGTACCCAGAGTCACTGGATGAAACGTCCACTTGATTCAGACTTGGGGCTTCGTGAAGAATGATCAATCCCCCCGCTGCCTCAAAGCCCAGGTGTTCCGAATCGTTAAAATCGTTGTTTTGATTTCTAGCACAGCATTCTTGGGAATGAGGGAAATCTACATCTGACTGCAGATTGTAGTTGTCATCACTAAAACACACGTGAGCATGTTCACACAGCCGGCCTGAATAAGGCTTCGGTTCCAATCTCTCGACAGTCACATGCTCGCTCTCTGATTCTGTCGAGGAATGTGACACAATGTGTTTTTTAGCAAGATACGAGGGTTGCGGGCTATGTTTAGCCATTTGAATTTTGGGTCGAGCCCCTGTACACCTTGATGGGAGGTTGGGGTTAAAGGTCACTTGATGATGGTGGTGACCATTACAGACCTGAGCGGCAGTCAAGCGGTACTCTGGATGTCTGTAACTAGGGCTCAGGTTACACCCTTCTTTATAAAGCCCATTTTCACTATGATCTGATAAATAGTCCTCATCCCTTTCATGTGTCACAGTATCACTGAAATCATAATGAAAATGAGAAGATATGCTGTCATATTTTCGGCCGGTCATTTTCTGATTGTGATGCCAGCGGATGGCAAAAGGACAACGAGCCACAGCAACCACCATGAGCATAATGAGGAAAAGGGCCAGCACAGCCCCGATACTGCTGCCAATGGAAATTGACACAGGGATCCGCCAGTTCGACGTAGACGCATCAACACATTCACGATCAGGTGTCACTGTGTTGTTTTGATAAATCACTAAGCAGATCTTGTAAAACGTATCAGCGACTAGGTTCTTGATATTGTACTCGTTAGATGTAGCCGGCAGTCGTGGTCCGTACTGTACGTATTTGCTGGCCTCTTTTTGATAGTGGACTTGGAAGGCCAGAATGGCAGACAGTAGTGGTGTGGTGCCTGGGCCCCAGGATAGTTTGATGGAGGAGGTGGTGGAAGATTCCACTTGGAGATTGATTGGAATGGTCAGGGAAGGGGTAGAAGATAACATCATGCTGTCACGCGTGGACATTGGTTCTTGGTTACCCCTCAAGCTGCTGGGTAGATGTCTGAAAAATAAATATAGAGTCTGTTTTAATGGTCATGCACTTTCATATTATGGGGAATTTTAAATGTACTTGATTCATTTATTAACTGCTGCGAAATAATTTTTGGGCAGTTAGTTTCATTTCATATTGGTTTAATAACATTCATCAATGTAATTAAATCCTCAGCACAATTTCATCCTAATAAAACGTTCTGCATTTGTCATATATGTAAATCTGTAATTGTTGACTGAATGACAAACACTAGTAATTAAATCCTCATTAAAAGTTCTGCATTTGTCAATATATGTTCAATCTGCAACTGTTGATTAATACTAGTACTGTTAAGTGATATTGTTCCATTAGGTGTACATACAGATATTTATTACTCTCTCTATTAAAAGGATGGTTGAAGGACCAAATTAGGAGAAAGGGTGGATGTTGAGTAGGTTATGGCTGGAAATTGATAGAAAAGGGTTGATCCGAGGAACATTGTTATACAATTTGTATAATGGTTTAAAAATTGATTGGGATCAGGATTTAGATATACTAGCTTCTATAACAGGGAATAGGGGAAAGTGGATAGAGACAGGTTAAAAGGAATATTGAAAGAATTGGTCAGTGATTAGCAGAGTTTATCATGCTGTCCAATGCATAATAAAGTGTAATTTTGTGAGCTGGAAGTGAAACCTGTCATTATGCTATAATACAGATGTGCATTGCTCTCGAGATGTTTACTTCAAGGTTATAAACAAAAACAGAGCTATTTCAATTTGCACTCTGTAAACTGTATTGACTGCATGCACTAGTATAAATGCAGATGAAATATGGAAAATATATATATTTATAAGCATTATCATTAGATCATCTGAGAACAATCTATTCATGTCTAGGTAATGTGAATTACCAACAGCTGAACTCAATCGATTCTTGTGTTGTTTTGTGCATTTATAGCGTCTGCACTCTTAAGTTGTAAGAAATAATGTCAAAGTCTGGAATGTATCAAAGTGCATATACCCTGTAGTAGGAATTTAGTTTGAGAATTTTTAATTCATCTGCTAGATTCTAAAATCAGGTCTGAGTTCCAGAAGCTTAAATTTCATGTTCAGTGAATAAAGACAGGATTTTTTAACTTGTTAAGGATCTGAATCAGCCTGTCCTAGACTAAAAAAAGGTCACATTCAAAGGTCAAGGGTAGAACATGTACTTAATTTCAAATACACAAACTACATGGTCAAAAAGTCTGCTTTGCCAAATAGGGGCTGAGCATTAGCAAGATAAAGCTTTCAAGCTTCTTGGACTAAAATGAGAGCTTGATCTGTGAAATCTTCTTTGTGTATTAATGTTAAAACCCAATACCCTGCTGATGTGTAATGCAGTATTCTAAGTCATTCAGCCTTGTGATGCCTTCATCCTCTTAGCTAATGCCTAAGTTACACTGGAAACGAAAAAGCTTGTTGAATTGCTGATAGTGATCATGCAATCATCCAGGATATACCTTTAAGAACTGATAAATGGTATATTAATCCTCAGTAACGGTATTGATACTGTTGCCTTAGATATAAAGAGTTATTATAGTTTATGTAACCCAATACATTGATGCTCTTATAGAAAGCATTCTATTATGATCTGAGCAATGAACTTTCCAGACTCTCTTTTTCAATGAAAGACAAAAAAAAAATTAAGGTTGGGGAAATGAACATTTGATCTATAGACTAACTCTGAATCTCATACTTGAAACAGAGTTACGAAACTTTAAAGCTGAGAAAGAGCTCACCAAAATGAGATTCAGTTTATGAAATTCAAAGTGGCAATTAATGACACATCATCACTTTGTGGTGTACACAAGCTGTTATTTTTCCCCACTATCAGCAGTGTTAGGTATGAGATCAACACGGTGCATATTGTATATGCAGTTTATTTACTGTTACCATGGTTACATAGAGGTCTTGAAGGGACAGGAAAAGCAAATGGACCAAGAGTGATCTTTTATTAAGGCTGTATGTTTTTGTAGACATTGTCAATAAGGTGGTTGAGTTTGATTATTCCTATCATGATGATATTTAATTTAATAAATTCATTCAAACTTTTTAAAGTTTCTTTTTAATTTTTTTTAATTTAATGGTAACAAAACTTAGAGATCAAACTTGGAAATAATGGAGCCAAGAAGTTGTTTTTATAGATGAGATAGTATGTGCCATAAATGGCTTTATTTAGGTCATGATTATAAAGGTGGCTGTAACTGTC
>WFKH01002636.1:43369177-43416872 GCA_016163765.1 Magallana hongkongensis
TAAATGGCTTTATTTAGGTCATGATTATAAAGGTGGCTGTAACTGTCAAGCTTCATTAATTTTTAAGGAGACAAATTGGTGGCCCACTTAATGGGGAAAAGAACAAAGGGACCCAGCAAGATAGATCATTCAATCTATGAGACTCATATAACATTTAGTGAGTATAGATGGATTATTAATGGGGGTAGTAATTCTTTCCATTCCCTGAAAGCACCTGTCAGTACTGATGAAGATGCTGCTCTCCAGAGCGTTGTATGCACATGTAATGATGTATAACAGAGATATAAACATTAGCTAAAACCTTTCATGTATCACAGAATTCACAAAATTCTGTGTGTTTTGAGGAGATTTTTTCCTCGCTGTTTAATCATTATAGAATCATTCTATATTTTATTATTCCAGTCATTCTATTTTTACTTAGCAAAGTTTGTGTATATAATCATTTCTGATTTTCCTAATAGTTTTACATTTTAAAATTCAATAGATGCCGTAATTTATATTTTATTTCACTGCTTTACATCTGATGCTTGACTCTGCTTATGACGTAAAACTTCTTGATATCAAGAAAAAATATCTGAACACAGTATAAAGTGTTGATGCTAATGGCTGGAATCATTCGTATACAAAAAAAACATGATTACACTACAATTCAACTTCCATATCTGGAACCTGTGTATCTCAAATACCATGGATATATCGAAGTGAATTTGACATTCCCTTAACCACTGTTTCTTCATTGATTTTATCCTCTATAGCAAGAGATCAAGAAATAATTTTTTAATATATTTTTAAATACATCTTTATATGTTACATTAATGTTCCCTTCCGTGGTACTTTCACAGAAATATTGCCTTAAATTAAGGGAGAATAATTATGGAGCTGCGAATACTCATGTGGCAGATTGATATTTTCCATATTGACCTGCAGTGAGTCCTAGTTAATGGAATAGATAATCTATTTTTCTGTGAAGTGCCATCACATGAGAGGTGACCAGGGATGCAGAAAATTCCATCCTTGAGTTATTATAGGCTGCTATGATTGGAAATTTGATTGGAGTTGTTGTGTATATAAATTTATCAACCATTTTATACTCAGTTAATGCTTGTGCTCATAACCATAACACAGTTCAACATCTGATGGTCTTATTTGAATGTATATATATAACTTTTTACATCATGTTTTGATGGTTTTTCTAAATTTTAAGAATAAGCTAATTGTATTCACACGTTTTGCCCGAATGTGTGTTGCATATTGCTTATCACCCAAGTAATGAAATTTTTCTGTTAACACTTCATCGCATGATAGATTAAAAAGCATAACACTTTGGCAGATGCACCTGTAACTTGATGCGCAAAAGGTGATCAAGGTAAAAAATAGTGATTAAAAAACATGATTTGGTATTGGTATTTTATTATTAACATTTATCCAAGATGTCTTATATATATTGTGATAATTTTTTGTCCATGAGGCATTTGAAGGTTTTGAAATCAAACAAGGAGGGGGGGGGGGGGGGGGGGGGGGGGGGGGGGTTGGTTGATTTGGTACTGTAAACCAACTATTCTTCGCAACGACTTTATTTCGCGATTTACCTGAGATGAACTGGTTCGCGGCAACTAATTTTCGCGACCAAGTCTTATCCACACCTGTTTTTTTATTACGACTATACGGCAAATACTGGTCCGCGGTGAGAAATATTCGCGACAATGAGGCTCTCGTGATCCTTGCGAAAATTTCTGGCATGCGAATATAAGTTGGTTTACAGTATTTTGTGTAAAAAGTCTTTATTTTAAACATTTGTTACCTACACTGACTCTACCTTAATTGTATCTTTGAACTGCTTTTGAGTTTCATGAAAACCTCTAATGTTTGGATATTGTAAGAGACCTCTCAAATTACAGTTACAAAATTACTTTCAAATTAGGAAATTGTATTTTTTGGCACATCAAAGCAGATCATAAAATGTTACAGTATAAATTTTCCTTAAACTGCAATATGTGGTTGCATGGTAATATTTAATATTGTGACATAAGTGAGAATTTTTAAGAAAGTTCTTTTAAATTAGGAATCATCTCAAGATATCAGATTGCTCAAAATATTTCTATTTTAAGGAGTAATTATCAAAATATATAGGTAATAAAGATATATATATATAAAAACTAATCCCGATCTATAATTCTCTTTTTAATATTTTCATTATTTAAACAATGTGTATTTATAACTTTTTTAATTAAAATATTGATGTGCTATATGTAACATTTAAAATACAGTCTAGACTGTCTTAGCGACTCTCTGTATTAAGCGACTCTCTGTCTTATGCGACCATACTTAGACCGCCCAACGTAATTTCCTATATGAAAACCCTGCATTAAGCGACCCCCTGCCTTACGTGACAAGCGACCGTCATTTTTTAGTCCTAAACTGCTGTGTAGACTGTTTTAAGCGACTTTTAGCAAATTAAAATGGCGTCCCAAGCTGAGAAACAATTAGAAGTGTTTTGTTTTGATAACCAATTCGAATATTTATCACCTTTCATGTTAACGGTTATTAGCATTAACCCCGATACGTGAGGTTTTTCAACACTCCCGCTATATCTCTAATGACGACTTTTGTCGCACCCTGTATAAACAAACATGGCGGCCCGATTGTAATTGAAATTCTATAAACATCGGGTTTTAAGCTATTTATTGTTACTTGGTAAACGGACGTCTCGGCCAAACTCATCTGGGCATGTACATGTTCAAGTTGAATCCACACATCGATATTTATAAAGAAGTTGTGTAATTAACACGTGTATAAAGAAGAAATTGGGAGGGTGCTTAGTCAAATAAACAAACATGGCGGATAACGAGTCCGACATCATACATGTACGAGTATTATAAACACAAGTTTAGGATCAGATTAATAGATATGAAAACGTGTGTAAAACTATGCATGGTTAAAGCTGTTCCTTGTTACTTGGTAAACGAAAACATCATATAGAAAACATCATAGATTGTTATTTTGCAGAAATAATATAACATCGTTTTACTTGCCAGTCATTAAAAATAACAAAACAATTAAATCATACTGCCATAGTCCATTTGGTGGAAACAAAGCATACTGAGTTTACTTATACGCTCCCATTTGTTTATATAAAAAGTGATTCTGAACAAAATTAATATTTTTAAGATGATGAAATTTTAATTTCAGTCTATCAAAAACTAGTTTACAGCTAACAGATATATAAATTAACTACATATGTATTTGGTACCAATTATTATGGATAGCCAAAAGGTAGCTCAAAAGATTGTGAAGTTAGTCTTGGACTGCGTTATGTGACTCCCTGTCTTATGTGACTTTTTTTATCGGTCCCTTGAAAGGTCACATAAGACAGTCTAGACTGTATTCTAAAAAAACCCAACCATTATTCCTTTTGATTTAATCCAAAATATTAATGTCTGTCAAATTCGTTAATTAAAATTGGTAGAGAAGCTCTGAGCTGTGTTTTCAAAACCCAAAATATAATTACTGTAGATTCCTAATTATACATGAATTAATATCTGCGTAAAATCGTGAGAAGCACATCGTGCAGATTTTAAATTCTCACTTTTATTTTTCGGACAGATGTATAGTAAATGAAACTATGACAAAAATTTGGCATTACCGATTTTATATTCTCAAGATTTGACGATAAAACAGTTGAATCACAGAATTAAGTACTCGTGTTAAAAAAGGAATCATTATAAGTCATCTTGAATCATGATCTCCAATAAATTATCATGTTGAAAGTACCTAGTACTTTAATTATTAGGATGTTTAATCTTTTTTTAAATATGCAGGAATTTGTTACCACAAGATTGATATTTGCAGCTTTATATTTTGTTTCACCTTAAAAAATCCATTTTAAAGTCTGTCTCTGCAAAATATGGGATGAGTAAGATATTATTTAATTAGTCTTGAATTAAATTGGCAATACACTTCAAAGAAATGTATTGATTAAAAGCTATAGTCACTGTGCAATGTGATTATTAATTAAGTTTATAACAAGATATTAAAATCAGATTACAGCTGTATTAATCAGGATCAAGAGTAAATTGGTCCTTTAATTTGTTTTGAATTTTACAATTTCCTGATACGGAAATCATATTCTATTAAATTATATAATGTAAACTTTAATTAATACCACAAAAAAAGGGTTATATCATCACACACACACATATTTTGATAAACAAGGAATCTGATGATTGTGATTAATTAAACTCGTGATGTTTAAAGACTGGAATGGAACAAATTTCATTAATTTATTGTCTTTTAATTTACTGTACATTAATTTTGTTTCATGAAAAAACTTTCATTCTAGATCCTTAAGTTCCCACAGTATACATGTTAAACCAGCTAGGTTTTCAAATTGAGACTATTGAATTTAACCTATGCCAGGCTGTATCATTAAAGATCACAGACACTTCAGTCAAATTTCAGTAATGTAACAAACACTTATTGATATAGATTGACACTTAAAATATGAAGATAGAATTAATTAATGTGTATTTTACAATAAAACTTTAATACTGCATAATATCCAGGACTGCTTCATTATGAGTCCTGAACAGGTTTCACCATAACATTAATAATTTGTTATTAGATTCAATTCAAACCAGGTTTCACTGTAACTTTTAAATAATTTGTTCTTTTTAGATTCAACTTATAATACCAGCTGGTTTAACAGCATTTTGAAAATCTTTACAGGGTTTCACAGTGAACTACATATAAAAAATTCTTGCTTTCAGAATATGATTGAATCCTAAGAAAAGAGATTTCATGCTATATATTAATAAGAAAAAAAGGACCATTAGTATATTTAATTACCACTCAATTTTTTGGTCGCAGGCATGCAACCTGAATCTTCAGTTTGAAAAAAACACATACATTTTGAAATCCAATTGAATGTAAGATTGCCTACAATAAACTATGCTTTCACCATGAGGATTAAAACCAACAACATTATTGAGCCATAATTTTGCACAGTCATGAAATAAGAATATTTTCCATCAATTTCCTTCTGTTTTTCTGACACAATTATGAAACACATTAAGATATTTTTTCTCCATATTCTTATCAGTTGAGAACTACTTTCAACATGGTATTCCAATCCTGACTGAAATTGTCTGAAAAATAAGGCTTCTGAGCTGTTTTAATACCTCTAAGGAACATTTATCAATACATTAAGGCATTATTTCTTCATCTCGCTGGTGGATCCAGGGGGCCCATCCAAAAAGATTTATCCAAGAGATGTTCCAGATACTTAGCATGTGTAGGAATTAAGGCCCAGCTGTGACTCTGAGATTTATTCCAATAAATGATTCCCCCCAAACAGGTTTCCCCTTGTAGATAAATCACCATCAACAATCAAATACATTGTATCCTGTTCAGCATTAAAACAACAACATATTCTCTCTCTCTCTCTCTCTCTCTCTCTCTCTCTCTCTCTCTCTCTCTCTTTCATTTTCTCTCTCTCTCTCTCTCTCTCTCTCTCTCTCTTTTTACAAACCTGCAGAATAGCATATAAGAAATAGTCTGTCAACCTGCTTTCTGGGACATCTGAGGCAGTAGAATAATATTATATGCCCATTCCTTTTCTATAATCCTCTTCCATAATTTCAAATAATTTAGTTTTTTAGTTTATCCTAATGTCACCATAAAGATTTCCTTACAGCCACAGGCATTGAGATTTCAAGATTTTAAGGACCATCTAATACTTTTCTGAGCCTTGAAAGTTGAATCCTGTTGGAACTAGTTTGGAACATTATAGTCCATGTGCAAAAGCTGAAGCTGCATGCATGCAGATGAATAGATATAAGACCTCTCTCCCCTTTCCTTTCTGTTTATTTGATGATTTACCTTTTAGATACCCCTCCAGATGTTGGTATGACAGACACTTCATTAAAAAGATAATATACAAAGTTCCTGCACACACACAAAAAAGTTATTGATAGGTCTCTTTAGTTCTCTTTTCTCCAATACAATTCCTTTGAATTCATAGTATTAATAGTCCTCTTAAAGTTTTTAAAGCTATTCCAATTTACAACTGCAAGGTCGCCAGTCATTACATAGGTATATATATTGACTTGGATATACAGCTGTTTTTGCTGGCTATTGATCAAGCTCTCTCCATACAAATGATGTGACGACACTCATCAGAGTACTGCCAGTTCTTTAATCATTGATTTTTCAGCAAATTCCCGTTATAAACACTTATTATCACATTGTCTCTGGGCTTTGATCAAGGTTTATGGAGAACTGCTACATTCTGGCCATAATGTGTCGAATTTTCAGGGCCTCCATTAAATGCATTCTAGCTGACTAAGTCTCTGAACTCAGGCTCTCTGACATTATAAGTGCCATTAAACACACAAGGAGCTCTTACTAGCTCTTAGTTCCTATACAGGTATGTGTACAAGCCTCTTCAGGTCGTTAAGACTTGTATAAACTTAGGTTAATACTGACCAAGCTCATATTTTATTTTAAATATTTTTTACATATTCCAGTTTTGCCTTGTTAATTAACTTCCTTAAGAAGTATTTTATTGAACCCGGGTACCCCTCCAAGCAGTAACACTAAACTCCACAACTTCACCTAGCTATAATAATTAAAAAGCCAGCCAATCTACTAAAACTGAACTTGTAGACTGGTCAATTGCTTCAGTTTGCAGGTTTAAAGGAAACCTACTGTATTAGGCTTACTGACTGAGATAAAAAGTGTGTTTACCAACACTACAAAATGTATATTAACTTTACTGTTAGAAAACGTGACCAGGGAAATTTTAATATTCATTTTGAATTTCTCATCAAGAGGTATCTAAAATGTTTAAATGTTTAAGAAATTATTTGTGTTTTCGACCTGTTTTGGAATCATAAGGGAATTAACATTTTAATAAAAATTTCCTATGGCTTAATTCACCAACATTAATGCTAAAACTTTTATAAAATTCTCAAAGAATTTTTAACCCCATTAATATAAAAAAGTAATGTACTGTTGTTTCTTAAGAAAATTCTATGAATTTTTTTGGTTTATTTGTCTTCCAGAAAGACGTAAATTGTACTCCCTAGCTTTAAGCTCCCTCACGTTTGAGGCGTCATTTGTCCATACCTGTAGTAGTTCCTGACAACGACAGAACTTGCCATCTATTAAAGAAGTAGTGGTAGAATCAGACAGAAGCAAAAATTAATTATCACAGGCTTATGGATTTTGTCAACGAGATTATTTTGATCCTGAATAATTTATCATGAGGAGGCTGTGTTATAGCATCAGATTTCTTATTTTGACGTATTGATTCCAGTTTTCCTTGGCCTGTCACTTTAAGCGAAACAGATTTAACCGAATTCCCTCATGTTGATTGTTTACTGTGACATGTAAACACATATTTCATTCAACTGTTCAGAATTTCTGATACAGTGACTGAAAGATTTTTTTTTGGTGGGGGGTAGATTTTTTTGGCGTTTTGGCATTTGAGAGTGATCTGCCCCTGAAAGATTTACGGACATTTTCCCGGAATTTGAAACAAAATGTGGATTGTATTGATACATGTAAACATCATGTTCCATTCTTCTTGATTATTTCTTGGCATATTGGCATGGGGGAAAAATGCTATCATTGCCAATTAGACTCTAATTTCATGCCAACTGCTCAAGTTCTACAAATTTCCAAAAAGTGTTGCTTGTTGATACCAGAAGATACATTTACAACAATTACATAAATGTCTCTCTGGCTGCTTGTTGCTGTTGATAATTTTTTTGTTTATTTACTTTTTTGAGTGTTGAGTTTCATTAAGAGATTTTTGAGTCATTTGAAACTTAAATGATTACTGTGCACAGGAAAATATTCGCCCCCATTTTTTTTTCGCCCCTTTCTCCTTCGTTGTTTAATATACATAGCCGGTGAATTTAATTAAGACTGGGTGAATTCCATTGTCGCAAATAATATCTCATTTGACACAACTGCATCTGCAAGTGGAATTCAAGATGGGGCAAAGCCGTTTGCAAATTGTAGAAGGGCGAAAATAACACAGGGTGAAAATAACCCTGTGTGCAGTATACCTCTTATCCCCTTAAAATTCTTGAATATGATTAACTGATACGGGAGTCTGTGAACAGTGTTGTAGATATTGGTGGTTTCTTAGTGTTAATGGATTCCATGGATATGGCACATGGCACATGGTCTGATGTTTTATCAACAGGGCTATAAGTTACACAATTAACAAATCCTTTGATTTCAAGGGACTTTTGTTAACATCAACTGCAATCAAATTTTAAAATAATGACTTTTTCTTCCCATATGCTAAAAATTTGATTTTTTTTTTTTCAAAATGTTCACATGCAAACATATCATGGCTCTAAAGAAAACATTAGTTTTTGTGGATTTGAACAACTTCTCCTAAAATTGGCTTTAGATCCTTGTGAATAAAAAAATATGGTATACTTATAGAAAATATACCCTTTTCCGCCCTGTGCAGTATAAACCAAAAATTCGCCTACCTGTGTATCATAAACCCAAGGGGTGTATAATAAGATTTTTAATGCACCCCTTTCTGACAATCTTCAATTGTTATAATACACCCCTTTCCATTAATTATCGGCTGTTATGATGTAGAAATAGGTATAAGTCATCCAAGTATGCATGACGTCAAATGATTTTATTATACTTACTTGGAATTCACGTCATTTCTATATAAAAGCAGTAAAATTTTCTCTAAAATTAAGACATTCAGTATAATAAAATAAATAGTGCCTGTTTGGGAGGGTAACAGTTGAAATTGACACTCCTCGAAAACCATTGTCAACCTCCGCTTCGCGTCGGTTGACAATGGTTTTCTCGGGGTGTCAATTTCAACTGTTACCCTCCCAAACAGGCACTATTTATATAACGTTGACGTCAGCTTGGTATACAAATTAACAGCTGGCACAAATTAAGGAAATTTTATAAGACATTTTAGTAATAGACTGTGACCGAGCGATTTGTTGACAATAATCGTTCATCTTGCACAAGATGGTTTATATTGTTTCTTTGATATTTTCTATAAGTATATGATATAAAAACCATGACATGACATTTTTTAATAGTGCATCCCAATTATTAGCCCTTGGTCACTGTATATCAGCTGCCCTCGAGCCTAACAGCTAATTACAGCAACCTCCGACTATTATAGGATGCGATATAAAAAAATGCCATGTAATAACCTATATATTAAATAGACAAAAGGTCCTTGCTTTGCAGTGACACAAATGTCTCTTATAAATTGGCTCTGATCAACTTTAAAGCCTAAGCTGTTTCCTTTTAACTGCATAAAAATATATGTATTTTTTTTTAAAGTCTATTGACCGATTATTCCTTTAATAATTAATAGCACTAGGTCATGTCTGGTGATTGAAGAAGATTTTTTTGAGTGATTCATCGTGCTGTTCATACCCGATTATATTACATGTATAAGGCTGATATTACATAATGAGCGCCTTAAATGAAAGACATGCTTAGAATAAAATTGTCGATTTTTCCTTGTCCTGCTTTGATATGGCCTCTGATTAAAGCCGGTTATAGTTTTATGCAGAGACTAAATCATTTGAACTGTGATGAAATGGAAATTTTAATCGGCGTAGTTTTTTTGCATTTATTGCTGAAACCAACAAACAGCACTGGAAATTAAATTTGTTTCCAAAGAACCTCACAGCAGGAAGATAAATGACCAAGAATTTTATCACAGCTGATCTAACTATGTCATAGAATGTGTACGACACAGAAATCTTGACATGATCAATGTACATCATTTCAAAATTGATTGCCAAGCAGCAACATTTAAGAGTGCAGTTTTTATAAAAAGAAAGTAATTTACTAGTGATCTATTTAGTTTGAAGTAAAATATTACAATTACATGTGATATATACCAGCGGTACGCAATTATCTTTTGCAAAAAAAGTGACTTTGACTTAAACAGTGACAACCAAAATATGTCGCCCACAGATATGAAGCAACAGCCAAATTGTATAACTTAAGATCAAAATTCTGTATTGAGGCAAATTTAACCCACATTATGTACAAAATATATGTATTTGATATTCATCTAGGAAAAATATGACATTGCATAAAATGGTTATATAATTTGTTTTTGTGAACTTTGAGTTTTATTGAAAGCATTAAATTGTTTATCTTTTCTACTGCTTATGTTCTCAGATTTTTGGCCCCCCAAGGATTTCTTGCTAACTAACAGCAAATTGTTAATAGTCAGTGGCATTTAAGAGATATAAATATGTTGAATTACATGTCACTTCAAAATGAATGATATATTGGGTATATTGACAATGAGAAATACATTTATTTCAAATCTAAAAAGATATCTTTAACTAAAGTCAGAATTAAAAGCAAGTGCCAGTTGAAGTTTAAAAAGATTAAAACTGTAGTAGCTGCTGTTGAACAATGAGTATAAAAGTTACAGAAATAGGTGTTAATTATTATGTTTCTTTGTTGTTTGGGGGTTTTTTTGGGGGGTGGGGGTTGGGGGAGGGGGTTATGGGATGCTTATGACACCTGAGCATCAGTAAATTTGCATGGCAGAGTTAACGTTACAGGTTTCAGCTCAGATAAAATGGACGTATCATATTTAAAAGTGAATAAAATTACGAGTGAAGAAACTCTAAGGGAAGTCGACTTCTTGAAGTCAACTTGTGGGCAGGTTGTTAATGTAAATAGATGTCATAGGAAGGATATTAAGATGTACATTGTCCCTGCGCAGTTAGTGAATTGTCAATAACTGAACTATAAAGGTACACTACCGTCATTTCTGGCAAGATCATTACATTGTGGCCACC
Source organism: Magallana hongkongensis (assembly GCA_016163765.1). Taxonomy (NCBI): domain Eukaryota; kingdom Metazoa; phylum Mollusca; class Bivalvia; order Ostreida; family Ostreidae; genus Magallana; species Magallana hongkongensis. The sequence continues at coordinate 43,380,013 of WFKH01002636.1, forward strand.
AATGACGTATTCTACAGTTTGTTATTACAGCGCTGGGGTCATGAAGAAAATACAGCATTGCTGTGTTATTGCCAGAGACTTCAAAGCTCCAGCATCTCATTGCCCTGTAACTATGTTAGAGATCCCCAGTGGAGCAAATATTTAACCATTTGTATTGACTTCTGTGATTTCTGCTCTCAATATGAAAGGATTTTTATTGATGGGTTTTATTAGTGGGAATTAAGCTAGAGATCCTGAGAGAGAGAAAAAATATTGGTTTAGATTTTAAAAGCGCAGTTATAGTATCGGCCTGTTTATAATTTATGAATTTAAAAACCCTATACGTATTAGAGCCTTCACTCACAGCTTCCGAATCTGTATGTAGCCTGGGAACTGTTGGTAACAATCGATATATATTTTATTTTATTTTTTTCTCTTCAAGAGAACTTTTAAACTGCATGGAGATGCATGACATCATAATGTTGTCAGTTTGACTATAAACATAAAGTTGATCCCATTTTATGTCATGAATTAATAATATGTTAAAAGTTCTTCACGCTGTCTGATCTTCTGATAGACTCTGTGTGATAAATTTTTCAAAGTTCCTTAAGGTACTTCACTACACCTTCAAATAGTTTCTCAAATCAGCACAAAATTACTTGATTATGATAGACAACATGATGAATAAGAAGTATATATGTCAAATAGGCGAAAAATTTGGCAATTTTGGATAAAAAATGATATTTTCAAAAATTTCCTCCAGTAAACATGAACAAAAGCCCCAGGTGGATTCGAACTCATGATCTGCAGTTCACAAGCCTGATGCTTTAACCACTGAGCTACGATGATATACAACCGAATCGAACGATATAAACAGTTTAACAAAACATTTAAATCGCCATCTTGTGACGTAGTGTCTTAAAAAGTATAAGTCTGGGTGTAGTGAGGTACCTTAAAAGATTTTGCCTGTTACTTTATTTTATTCTGTAAATTCCAAATTAAATGGGAGGAATCAATATCAGCATATAATTGTATGAAGTATCCCCCGCTTATTTAAAAATCTCGCTTTTATTTTTCTGTCAGTTGCTACATATGTAACTAAATGAATTAACAACAGAAGTTATATATTGGTGCTCATGATTTTAAATTCTTGAGATTTGATGCAAAAGGGTAAAATTCAATATATGCAAAATATAAGAGTTTTTTCAATAAAAAAGAAATTACTCTCATTAAGTAAGCGTGCAGGTTACTTAACAGGTATGAATATATTAATGAACTCCATGCAGGCATGCATCTATGTGAACGAGTGCAGTAAATTTATATTCACATTGATGTTCTATCATTAATTACACATTGCATACTGAATATATGCATGCATAATGAAGATGATTAACTCCCTCTGATAATTCTTTAGTCATTAATTATACATTAATTTGCAACTAACATCATCTTCAACTTATGCGTGCAAATGTTTGGGATGCTGAGGAACAGAAGACTGGATAAAATGAGAAATGATAATTGTAAATTGTTTTGGTAAAAATTGTTTTTTGTACACTTGAACCATTACTGTCATATACAGATAGTATCAAAAATCATTATATGAATAAAATATCAATTTAAAGCCTCATTTGCACAAATAGCAAATTGTCTGCTAGCTTAAGCTTCGATAGCAATTTGCAGCAGTATTGTTTTCAGTCTGTGAATTTTAATTCACAGACGACTGCAGATTCCATCTAAGTCAGTCGAGATAAATGCTTAGGAAAGGTTGCATAATATTAAGTCATTTTTTTTCTTCAAAAATACATCCGTTGTAGAGAATTTTGAGAATCGTGGAAGTAAAAAATTTCAACTTGGGAATCAAGTGGTAAAACTTTCGATCTGTCTGCAAGCAATAAAGTTATCTATACGTGTCAATGGATGAGATTGCATGCATTTATATCAAATTTCAACCAAACACTGAACACTGTGGTTCTATTTTTCAATTGTTGAGGGCACTTTATGATGGCTCAGTTCTTTTATAATATAGCTTTATAATCGTTCTGTTTTCCCTGATGTATACTCAATACTGTGTTGTAATTTTATGTCTAATATGAATTTCAAGATATTGACCCAGCTGACTCCAATCAGGAAAATAAATAATGATTTAAAAAAATATATGTTTCTTAATACATTTTTTAAAAAAAAACCCATGTATTATTACAACTTTAAATTGGGTTTAATATCGGATCAGTTTAGTCAAATGCTGAAATTCACAAATTTTTTAATTAAGGTAAATCAGGAAGGATTTTGACCCATGTACAATTTACTCTTAATGGACAGTGACATCAACAACAATAAAGATTGTCAACAGCAAATATTATCAAAAATAGGTGAAAAATTAATAATCAAAAGTTAAGTGAATATACTTACCATGACTTTATTGCTAGTTCCTTAGAAAAAAATAAAAAATGTTTTAATCTAATATAGATATATCCTTTAAAATCAGAAGCTTCTGAATCAGCTGACGGTAAAAATCATCTGTTGATATCCATCGCGTTCTCGACACTGTATTGTAGTAGCTGATACGTACATAAGCACTCTCTCCTGCAGGATATTCAACTGGTATTGTCTTGATGTGATTGCTGCAGTAACTGGTGGGGAAATTATTACAGGCTTTGTGAAATTTCAAGAGTTTATGTTACATTAGACTTGACACTGCCTGAAGTAGTTAGATATATGCTGCTGCATGCAGTGATGGAAACAGACTGATTTGGTCCGTGAGTAACTGCCTGAAAGCTGATTATGTGATCTCTAGCTACGTACTGCCTCGGCTTTATATTAAAAGATTGGTCATAATCCTCAGGCAGACTCTGACTTTATATAAAAGACCCATGTCTACTTTCTTCTAGCTGCTAACCATTGTGTGGAGGAAATGTAATAAATATGTGTATAATTATTGTATATATTATATAGATATTACTTAACTTGAAAACTGTTTACTTAGTCATTATCCAGGTACAGAAGGAAATAAGAGAGCAAAGACTGTAGTGATAATGTTTGATTTAGGGTGTATAATATCTGGCATTTACGTGACTCTTGGTATTAGAAAACTGTCTATTAATAAATGACAAAAAAAATATATTGTTTCTCATCACTTCATCTGCGATTTCATTGCTCGTCCATCCAATTACTGGTACATGCAGATTGGGTCAAGGAAAAAAAACCACTTATGAAACCAAGATGTGTGAAAAATTTGCCAGAGTCATAAACATATACATGCATATTACTTTAGCTATAATTGTAATTAGACTGTTTTTATACATATATCTGTGCAAGAAGACATAAATATGTATGTGCATATAAACTCTATCTGCAGTAATTAGACTGTGTTTACATATAAAACTGCAATAATTACTCTGCATTTAGCGTTTAGTCTGCAAGGCTGTTTTTTGTAATTAGTCAGCTTGAGCACAAAAAAGGATTCTCCGAGCATGCATGCAGATAGGACATAACAAAGCTGCACTCAAAGCATTTGATATAGAGTGAGTTATCATTTCTTCAGCATGGCAAAGCATGCTTGTGTTAATTTATTAAACTGAACTGAACTTTATTTATTTTACAACGACTGACAAACAAGTTCTACAACTTATATTAATATCTTTCGTTGGGACGGATGTTAGCGCGAGGGGGTCATTGATGTGGGAGGAAGCCGGAGAAAACCCATGTCGTGTCCAAGCGGGTGACCACCATACCCTTTCATGTACAACCACTGTCGATCATGAAGATCAAACTCAGGTCGCAGCCGCAGCTACTTCATTATAATAGTTAATTTATTATCACCCATGCAAACATTTCTCCAATTTATTTTTTACTTCTTTTCATGAAGATTTCATTCTTATTTTTTATTTTTTACCATAATGTATGTGAAATAGCTCTAATTTAATTTTGGTTTTTTGTTTAGTGTTTGTTTTTCCATTTGCAATTTTTTGTTATTTCCATCCACATGCATGCAGTTTATAAGAATTTAAATGCTCTATCTTTGGGTGATCATTGATCAGGGGTATAATGAGTGTCTCTGAATTTCTTTACTGACTCTCTGTGTCTTCAGCTTTCCTCCAACCTTTTGAAAGAAAGCAAAGTTTAAAAAAAATGCTAATAATATATAGCTTACAAATGGTAACCAGTAAAAGGTTAAAAGTGAAATGGCTGAAAAAATTGTGACAATCATAAAGTTCAAAGTTCAATTTTGATCATATAACTTAACAGTTTTGTTACAAGGTTGATTTGATTTATGTGGGCAGTGTACAACTGCTTTATTGGGCACTAAAAGATGTTTAATTGCCATCTAATTGATGAACAAAGAACTTCTCAGTGAGACATGACCTGCTGTTATTTAGTGTTGTTGTGTTTCTTGGTTCTCAGCCTATCAAGAGTTGTGTGTTATGACCAGCATCTGCTAACAAAATTATATTACACTTACTGCTCTCTAGGTAGTACAAAAAATGTACATGGCAGAGTCGAGCTGTCATACATGATAAATTAGGCAAGGAAAAAAGCGTTTCATTGTGAATATGTTAAGATAAACCATGTTCAAAGATATAACTTCGTAAAAAGATCAGGAAAACCAAATTCTCCTTTTACTTCATGACTGTTTGATAACTTGTGATTCAGGATTAATTCCTAAAATGATAGAGATAACAATAACAATCAACCTTTTTTATTTTATGTCACAGATTTTTTCATAAAAAGAGTGTTTCTGGGCAAGGAGTGTGCAGTGACTGAGAACCAAGTTTCTAGGTCAAAGGTTAACATTCATGGTCATAACTTTTATCCCCTATGTCCAAAACTAAAGCTGTCTATAGATAAAGGTTGAACCAAGTGTCTATGTCAGAGGTCAAGTTCAAAGCAGATCTCTGTTAGTAATCTTTGTACAGATAATAATTCCCAGGCCCAAATAGACCAAAAACAGATACATGATTGTGTACATGTAATTTTGCAAATTTAAAAGTCCATTAGACCATTTACCAGAAAGAGATTAATGGCCTTGCATCCTGTATATACTAGTAAAGATATTTTTGTAAAAAATTTAGAGCATGTATTATATGCCCAGATATGATATACATGTATACCTTTGTATGTACTATTACGCTTAATAATCACATTTATAACACTTACACTGCTATTTGTTCGAAATCTGACTTAATTAAATCATCTTCTCAGAGTTTTATGAAATGCAGCGGTTATAGATCACCTGAAAAGTACTGCAGATTACCTTTGCATAAATTGAATTGTTTATTCTGCTATCCAAAACTTGTGATCCTGATGTAACTACAGGAGTTTTGATAGTTTATTATAATCGTATTTACGGCAATTACCACTACATCTGACGTAGGTAAATAAACCAGATTTAACAAAGTCAGAGTTTACACTGTCGGAATCTGTATTTTTCCACAACCTCTTACAATTTGTGGTGAAGTTGGTTTCAGACGTAGCTTGATTATAAGAGATTATTAATTTAAGTCTTAATCCACACAGGGTAATTAGATTTCCTGGAATTTACATGAGATGTGGTTGCCAGAGCAACACTGAGATGATTGCAAAATGGAATTGAAAATTTGAGCTCATGCATTCTCTGTGTTGGCTTAAAGAGAGTAATTAAAGCCTTCAATAACTTTATTTAGATTAATTAGAAGTTTACATGTATAAGTGAATATGAATAACACAATTTTATTTATAGAAATCTTTTTAATAGAGGTATTTTTTTACCTAATTGATATTTTTTGTATAATTTTCTTCAGCTGTAAACAAATGCAAATTGCTCTCTTTAAATTTCTGGGTGCATGGCTTTTAATGACAGATGATCTACACTTTCATCTACATGCAAATTTATTATTTCTTCTTCACTAAATAAATCACAATTGAAATATCAATAATGGCAGAGTAAAAATATATAGCATTCTGTTTGTTTGATACATACGAAGTGTTATCAATTTATTTTTATGCAATTTATTGCAAAGGTAAAGTTTATTATTCAGGACAAAAATAAAATAACATGCAAACATCCATGAAATTGTCAAAGAAATTTTGTTCTACATTGTAAACTGCCATCATGGAAATTTACAGAAACAGCTGATGTCGAACAAAGGCCATTGGCAGTTGAAGTTATAAATAGGCTGTCAGATCAGACGTCATACACATTGTCCAGTATAGACTACATATTGGTACATGTACTGTTATACATTTATTGCATGATTGTGAGGGTAATATGAAGGTTTGAGGCAAAGCCTGAGGGAAATATAATTTTTCTGGGGGAATAAATCTTCATATTTCCCAAACATTCATGCAATAACAGGGTATTATTTAATTTCGGAATAATTATATGTTTCGGAATTTAGCTTATTGCCAAATATTCATGTAGAAGGCATCTGTAGATCATAGAAACTGTTTTGATGTTAAGAAATGTTATAGAAACCTACTTATTGAATAAATTGTTTATTATACTGAACGACAGGTGATAATTTAGCATACATCTGTTTCTAAACATTTTTTAATTCTAATAAAGCAATAATGTAGTTAATGTATACCGGTTTCTTTCTATGACATTTTTCTGATATAAAAAGGTTTTAAAACGATTTTTAATAGATTTAATCATTTAATTACTTTGTATGCTCATCTTCGGGATTTTTCATAAGCATGGAATGAAAATTCGAGGGGATGGTATGACGATGACAGGGAAATATGAAGTTTTATTGCCCTGGTATGTGATCGTCTAGAACCAATCAGATGTCGCGTTATATAGAATAATCATATTGAGGTATAATAAAAAGAGATATATCATATATTGGTATTTTCGATGAAGGGGTGAGATATATCATATATCAGTATCTTTAATGAAAGGGTTAGATATTCAAATCAAATGGGGCTAATACAACAACAAAAACCCTGTTTGTCGGTACCATTTACTGATTTTGCAAGTTGCAACCTGGTTACCATGGTTTCGACGTATTAACCAGTTAACAGGTTAGAAATGCCCTCCTTAAAAAATTTTATATTTGGGTATATGAATGTATGGAATAGAGGAAATACAGCTACAGTCTGATTTGTTTGCAGTATGTGACACAACAATTACTGCTATACAATATATGGCTGATGCTGATTAAGGTGCTCCAACAAGTTCTGAACTGCTTCTTCTACTTTACCCCCCCCCCCCCCAAAAAAAAAACCCCAAAAAACACAGGCACATGTACAGTAATAATACTTTCTATTGGAACAATCATTGCTATGAACCTTTAGGAAGGGACAGAAACTTGATTTTTACCAGCCCGACACTAAAAGAGTGGTTTTTGATGTTCTTGTTTTGTATTATATCTTTTTTATTGTCTCTCTTGTCGGAGATAAATGGACGAAGATTGACCTCCCTTGTCATAAAGAATAAATATTGCAGGAAGAATCCACGTGTACTGTCTCTAATTGCCAGATGAGGTTTCAACAATTTCCATTCTGCTGCCATTTCTTTTCTGTTGCATTAGCGTTTTTGAGATAGCCATATAGTAACGACTACTATTTATTAGTCAATATTTGTAGTCATTTTTTTTTATTGCTCAAAATATGAGAGCATTACTTGGAGGAAAGGATATTTGAGATGTGGTCTCAGATAAATACGGTACCTATATACATGCAGACATGAACTTAGCTGATGAATTAAGCAAATGATAAAGGAAGACAGGAATACCATTATTCCTGTTATTTATTATAGAACAATACAGTATCACTGTGGAAACAATACCATAAAGGCCTTTCTGTCTGTGTTTAATGATAATGATTATATGTCTAGAAATTTGTAAGTGAGCGTAATATAAGATTGGCCTTTAATTAATAAAACTGTTTAGATAAGTACAGAATTTTTTGCTGTAGTTTTTAGCAAATTTAAATTTTCTAACCCACAGCAAGAGTTTTTTATAATAAATATTTTTGAAAAAAAAAGTACATGTATTCAGTTAATTAAAATAAGCACTCCAAAAAACTTAAATTAGGAAACAGGAACAATTGAAATAAAGAAGACCAACAATTTTTTTCTGTATGCAACTGTTACAACATGCACTTAGAATACTAGCTGTTAAATGTTTGGGTTTTTTTTTTTTTTGAATTATCGATAATTGACCCAGTAATTCTGTGTTGAGAGGAGGTGAGGAGAGTCAATGATTTAAATGCTAAAAATTCCCATACTTTGATACCCAATCAAATGAGTTTAAATAGGTTTTAAAGTTTAAAAATCAAGAAAATGATGCTTTGAAATTGGCACCATAGGGTTCTGCACTAAAAAATTTGAATTGAGGTTAACCATAGGTAATATCCATGATTATTGTGAAGATTATGTTTATTTCTCTCTGTGTGAAAGGATTGCTAGGAAACACCTTAATCTCAAACCACAAAGGGGTCGGTCTGTTGAGGGAACTTGGTGCATAAGATCAAGCTAGCAATTAAACTTTTTCAAACCTGAAATTGAAGCAATATAGTTAAATAATGGAGATTATTATTTGCAAAATTAATGTATTTTTTGAAATTTTTAGGTGCTATTAACAAAGAGCTGTACAGTATAAGCTTAATAGATTTCCAGTGACCAGCATGTCTTAATTGACTATCAAGCAGTCAGGATGGTAGTCCCCACTTTTAATTATATATAAATGCATGAATTAAAAAGTTGCTTGATAAAAACATGTTATTGAAATGTGAACACATGCTTAAAATGTACTTTGTAACTCACAGGATTGGTGAAACTCTGCCATTCCATCAAATGAAAGGTGACTAAGAAAGTCTACTAAATTCAGGCTAAATCAGGCAAAGCTCTTCCACACAGTCACCTTTCCAGACCGTTCAGGTATCATTTAGTTGACTGAAAGGTACAGATTCATCTTGTGACTGTCAAAGGATGCAATGGTCACTGCTGGACTCTCAATTGTCTCCCCTGGAATTCCCTTAAAATAATGGGTTCATCAAAACCCTAATGGATCAATAGAAAATAGTTTTAAAATGTTTTTTAATCTATTCCTCATTTAGTAGCCCTAAGTATTGGATAATTATGGCTCCAGGCATAATAGGATAATATTTCCTCTTGCCAATATGAAGTCTTGAGGAAAATTCTGTTGTGGTCATTAGGCATATGTGCTGTTTTCCCCAGACTTTTCTGGCAAAAGAGTTATTTGTTTTGAATCAGTACCCCTCATTAACTGACAAATACCTTAGAAAACACATTTATTTTGTAGGCAGCTTTGGAGGATGGGGAAGTATGCAGTACAATATATGCTTGTAGGCATTGCAAGTCTTTAAACACCCATGTCTCCCTATAAGCTATGTGAATTTAAAGCAACATAATAAAGGACATCAATTTGATAACCTTTGGCCAAACTTTGAAATAAGAGGCCACATATAGGTTCCTACCAAGGGAAGCCAACTTAGTCTAGTTTTATCTTGCTCTTTGAGAATCCACCAATGTTCTGGCCATCTTGCAAATGAAGTTTGATGACTGTCAACCAATTGGGGTCTGAAAATATTGATCATAAATGGCATATGACCTTTTTGACCTGACGAGAGGAAGACTTTTATATGCAGTCAGGGCCATCAATGACAAAACCTTTGTTGCCATGAGAGTTGTTGACTTATACAGGCTCTCAAGATTTTTATCAGACAACATTTAAGAGTATCATTGAACATCTATTGCTGACCATCTGTTACAGATCCAACTTCTTAAAGAGTCATATATATTACATATGTTTCAGAAAGCATTGAAATGTATGTATAACAACCTGAGTAACAGATACGTAAACATTAACTATAACAGATACGTAAACATACTACTGCGCTGGAATATGTTTTCCTGATCTTGATATTAGCTCTCTCTGGGATATGTGTGTGTTAATAGTATTTAATGTCTGCCCCCGAAATTCACAAAATAATCATGGAAGGAATCTTGATGTTTACGTTTTCGTAAGAAATGGAATGAATGAAGACTCATTTCAACAGCGCAATCATCTTGCAAATATTATTGGTCTGACAATCTGTCTCAAATCTCGAATTCCAAAACGTCTGAGAATTGACTCCAGCTTGTTAGATGTATGCAAACATGACCGTTAATTTCAAAAACATCCTGCTATATGTTTTCATTTATATATATATGTGTTGATGTTATGTTTTGATAAGGAGAATAATTTTATCAAGAATTGCAAATAAATGGAACACCGCTAATGACTTTGATGAAATTAATGATATCTTCACAATTGTAGGGTTTTTTCACAGCAGATAGGTTCAGAGATATTGAATTCTGATAAATTAGTGACATTAACAAATAGACTTCATGCCCTGATGAGATACTTTTATACAAGGAAAGAGACAGCAGTTTGATGCTTTGCCTTTATTGTAACATATTGACTAGATCCTGACTGTTGTCTAGCTTAGTTGACTTGTTATTTGCAAGCATTTAAGCCCCTTTTGAGACACCTACTGCATCTTCGTTGGGGAGATTTGGTGCTATTTGTCGCTTACTCTTCAAGGGTTTTATTAGGGCCTTACTCTGCGGGCAACCTATAGTGATCAGTCTGTCCATTCTTCATCTGTCCGTCTGTCTGTCTGAGATCTCTTGTCCGGAGCATATCTTCTCTCCCCTTGGCCCAATCTGGCTCATGCTTCACCCACAGAGTTCCGTTGGTCAAAGGATGTGCAGTGACCTTGAATGATGTTTATATGTACATCAGTACGTTAGATAAAAGAAATAGCCAAGTTGTCTTACATGGGAATTGAGTCTGATATCATCATGATTATTTCGTGCAGTCTGTGATTTTTCTTAGGTTGATGAAGGTTTTGACCAATCGATTAACTTGTTAGAACTGGGTCGTGTAGATTTCTGTGAGTCCTGTCAGTTTCTACAGAGCAATGAATTACAATTAATTTCTGTAAGAAACAGAGGGAATCATACTTGGTGGATGTAAATACAGTTGAACTTCGGTATCTCGAACATCGATATCTCAAATACAATGGATATGTCGAAGTGATTTGTAAGTCCCAACCACTTAAACTTTAAGTATTTTACCCTCGATATCTCAAATACTTGGTTATCTCGAAGTTTTTAACCAGTCCCATCTAGTTCGAGATAACAAGGTTTGACTGTATATTGCAATTGATTTTAAACCTCACAAGTTCATATTGTTATTGTAGTGAACAGTGTATTGTTACAGAAATCTCCCTATTTCAATCATTAGTGTTTGGAAAATGCAAACTCAATTCAATTTGATAAAATATTGATATTTACAATTGACATTGGTATTGCCATCCTAGAAAAGATAATGAAATTATGATGTGTCAGTGTTTTTATTTTGACAGCTGACATCAAGATTAATGGTGGATATGTTAGAAAAATTAGATAGAATCTAATCAATCAAAACATCTAAAGAATAAATCTGCAGATGACTTTCTAACTGTTGACATTTCTTTAAGAAGCAGAAATAATCTGATTTATCCATCTCAACTTTGTGTTACTGTTTTTTCAAAGAATGATTTACAGATGACTTTCAAAGCCTTGATATAATTTACTTCAAGAAGTAGAAATAAATCTGATTTGTCTATCCCAACTTTATGTTTATTTTTTTCTCCATTGTTTACTTTAGCTGAGAAAGAGTCCTGCTACAGAAGTGTGCAGGAACCATTTCAAGAGCAGTAACCTCGGTCACTTTGCAGGCTGCGTCCACGCAGCCTACAACGCCCCAGGGGTGGTGCAGATCCTCTCCCCCTTCTCAATGGAAGGCCGGACAGAGAATCTGGTGGTGGATGTGGTCGCCAATCAAGGTCATACTTGGGTCAAGGTCATAGCCAGAAAAGCACAAGCTTTACACCTGATTTGGGCAGGTATGTTAACAGATTTGTCATTGTAACATTTTACAAATAATGTGTTTATAACTCACCTGTACATAAACAAATAATTGATCATGTATGCATTTAATCATGAGTGTCCAAGCTTTAAAAAAGTTTCATGGTTCTGGCAAGCACTGATTAAATAGGAAAAATATACATCAACTGTAATGTGCTCCATGATGTTTTTGATGAATGAGTTTGCCATGTAAAAGTGACATTAGCAATGCTTGTGTGTTGTCTATGATATGCTTCAAAAGGATAAAAGAGCAATTACTGTAGAAGCACATATTTTCGTTGGGTCAAAATTTCGTTGTTTTTAAACAAGATTTTGTTGGCATTTAATTTCATCATATCGTAACCTCTTTGTAATCATTAATAGTTTGGTTAAAAATTCGGATTTAATTTCGTTGATTTATACTGCCAACGAAAATAATGAAATTAAATCCTCAACGAATATTTCTGCTTCTACAGTTACTGTATACTGTTTATAAACTCAATCCCCCCCCCCAAAAAAAATATATTGTTCACTTTTTAAAACTGATACCACAGTTTTGTGGTCAATATAACTCAAATGTAATGAATACAGTAAAACATGTATACAGCAAACACACTTATTACGAAATCATGCTTACAGCATAGTCACTATCATTCCCCTTATTTTCTTAATAATCTGATATAACAAATAATGTTTATAATGAATCAAAATCCCTCATCTCTGGCCCTTTTGTTTTAACCATGTTTTGCTATATTATAGAATGGTCAAGTGTCTTGAAAAACTTTATATAATACTCAGAGTGTTTGAATTAATTCAAAAACTCCTGGTCTATACTCATCAACAAATCTTTTGATATCAACTTTTTGCAAAAAAAAACAAAAAAAACACAACAAAAAACAAGGATATTCTACTAATATGCTACTAGTGGGTTGTGATCAATACCTAGCACTTCTGACTATTCCAAGCTTCATGAAGATTCTCAAATGTACTAGATTTACTGCAAAATTGCTCTGTGTAGTTGCCATGATTACCTTTTTCAGCCAATATTGTCCCTAGTGGGCAATGAAAGACAAATAACAATTTGAGAAAGGATTATTTCGAATAGCTTTAGCCCCTTAGCAATTAGCTACATTGCACTTTGATTTTGTAGCCAGCCAAGGAACAATTGCTGCCTGTGAAGTTGCCTGTTAAGGAGGCTGGGTGGTAAACAAATTTTACCATCAGATCTGCCTTAAATTTTGACATATTTATTTTTGGCCATAAACTAATATTTAGTAAAGAAAAAATCCAAATACTTTAGCTTTAAAATTTGAGCATTTTACTAAATCTTTATTATAACAGAGCTCTTCATCTTATGGAGGTAAATATAGCATAAAAATGGCCACGACCATCCAGCCTTCTTAAAATGGTCTTAAAAGGTAGAGAATAATGTTGAGAGATGTAGACTCTGGGTCCCCACAGGGCACAAATAGAAATGATGATTCTGAGATCTCACTCGAGTAATTTCTGCCTTGTATATCGTATTGGTTTTCTGTCTCTCAGTATTAAAACTGAGACCCAATCATGAGGTCCAGTTATTTAAATCAGGAATATATAAGGCTTTTATATTGACTTTATTGTTCTACCAACTGTATTAGATGGCTGTCTAGTCCTGCCATTCTTCAGTTGAGAACTCGGAAGATGATCTGTCCATATTTCCAAACAGTAGATTTCACTGGAGTCATGTAGAGGAAATGCAAATGTTTGCTCGTACAAAATTCATATTTTATCATTCCTGTCATTTTCCTGTTTTTTCCCTCTCCCTTCCTTAACCTCTCTATCTTTCTGTCTTTTATATAAGCTTTAATATAAAATGTTTTCTGTTTGCAGCCAAATCAGTTTTTCCAGTTCTATGATAAAATACAAAAATAATCATATAAAATAATTAAAAAGCAATATCGGTCCTTATTTGTAAAATAATGTTTCAAAAAAGATACTTCATCAATCCATCACATACTATATTGGTGTGTCGAGGCCACCTAAAGTCACTCTGTCTAAATCTGTCCCATTTATGATACTTGGTTAGAAATTCAAACAGCATCATCACAGAGTAAACATAATAAAGTGAGGAGAAATGCAAATGTGACATTCATATTAATACAGCAAATATGCTTAGAGAAGGGAGGCATTATGGAACTCATCAGCAAAGCAAATACAGTGTAAGGTCTCCAGTTATAAACAGCCAAGAGGTGATAACAATGGCTCTCCCAGGAATTGATAAGCACTCATTTGTATGTCAGTGCACAAAACCTTTAACGCAATCGCTGTGGTCAGGATTTAGCCTTCACTGAATCATGGAATCGGGAACACAAGAGACGAGTTAATGGCGGGAGATGGAGATTTGTTTCCGTCAGAGAGCATGTTTTTAATGTCCACATTTTATGAGAGAGAGAGAGAGAGGGGGCTGCAATATTGGAAATTGTTTTTGTTCTGATTATTGAAAATAATGTTGATTTTCATTTCATGTTCTTCCCACATATGGTGACATGTACAGATTCTTCAGGTTTAGTCCTTGAAAGAAAACAAGGATGAGCTGTATAGGGTGTATATTGGTACATCAGTATGATAGTACATCAGTACAATAGACTTGGTCTGACAACTCACTGGTTCTAGAATTATTTCAGCTTTTTGTAACTCCTATATATAGAACCCATGGGTTGGTCTGGGATAGTGGGTAAACCTAAATGACAGCAACCCTGGGGCACTTACCATAGCACTATACAGATTTAGCAACAATACATTTTCTGCAATTATAGCATTGGATTTAAAAAAAATGGTGATAATAATTCTTAAAGTTACCTATGTGAGTGTATAAACTAAATGAATTGTGATTTTAATAGACATGTATATATATAATGTATGGGAGGTAACTTTTGCATGGTGCTAAATTTGGGGTTCAATAATTAGGTGGTTAATACCAATTTATCAAAATTAAAGTTGCCAAAATGAAGCTTTATAATGGTGGAAAATTTTTAAATAATCACAATTACATCCATAAAAACAAAAAATTGAAACATCCATCTTTTAAAAATTGCAAAGTTTAAACACCCCATCCCACTTTAAAAAAAAACAAACCAGGAATGCATTATATTTATAACATTATCATGGTATTCCAGGATGAACTACCCTTAATGTTTATTGGACCAGCAAATTGGTGGAATGGAAAAGCATTGAAACTGGCTGACATTTAAAATGATGTTTATTACTGTATGTAGGGATCCTGTGTAACATCTATTGATTGCTATTTCTATCTTTCCTGTAGGTAGATTGCAAATTGACAATTTGTTTCATTTTGCAAATGAACAAAGGAAAAGTCATTTTAAAATTTTTGTTGTGAAGTGGCTTTTCGGAATTAAATTAGAGTCTCTTTTTATTTTTTAATTTGGGGAAACACAATTCAATTTAAACTTGTGGCAAGACAGTAAAGAATGGATTGTGCCCTGAAAGTAATTGAATCAATTAGGTTGTTTTGTAATGTGCTGACATTTACCGGTAACTGAGCTAGACTTTCTCATTATCCAAAGTTAAACTTGAATTTTCTCTCCAAAATAACATTAATCTACAGTTTTTGGAATAATAACATACTTATGATTCTCATTTCTCTTTTTGACTAGATTTTAATTTTATATTAAGATTGTAAAATGCACCATGTTCCTTCATTGGGTCTAGAGTATTCCTATCTCTACACCCCCCCCCTCTCCCTCTCCCTCTCTCTCTCTCTCTTGGCATCAATTTGTTGATACAGTCATGATACACACACAATTTTCTTCATAAGTTGTTGATGCACACACATTCTTTTTATACAATAGTCTGACCTGCTCCAAATCTATTATTATAAATTTTAAGATTATTTGTGAATTCTAAGTATGATTATGATATACATTTACGTAAAATCTTTTTGTACCTCTTTGGAAATGTTTTCATATAGTTCCTTTGATTTGTTGGTAGGAAGAGGACAGTTTGGAGAACGAGATCTAGTCAGACAGGCCAAGGATTATCTTCGCTGTTCCAGTTACCACCCTGTCAACTTCCAGAGACCCAAAGTCCATTTTGCCTTTTACAACCAGGTATTTTTTCCACAACTTTACCCTCAAATTTTTGTTTAGTGTATGCGATATTAGGAAAACTTTTAAATCATGTTTGGGTTCTCAGTATGAATGTATAATGAACACTGATAAATGATGGAATTGATCAATGATTTACTTTAATTACATCTATATGTCAAACATTAGATAGCATGTTTTTATTTGTTCATGGTTGATTTAGATAAAAATTAATAGCAAATATTAATGTTTTTAAAAAGTGTGATCTTGAACTTTATATATATGCATCCTTTGAAGGTAACACATCCAATGGCTTCCTGTTTGGAGCGGTTAGGAATCTCTGTGTCAGGTGAGAGAGTTGAGGTGGATGAGGCGACAGCCAATCAGATCAGTCAGGCTTGTATCTCCTCAGACGAGGACAGCCAAGGGTCCTCATCCTCCTCAGAATTTGATGATGATAGCTTGGAGGAAGACTGTGAAAGTGTCCATTGTGAAGTGTTTCAACCCAAAAAACAGCCCTCAGTCAAACATTCTGGTGATCCATCCAGTGATAAAGGACCTCCATCTACCTCTTTACAGTCAAAAAAGGACCTCATATTCAGGGACATGGATTTAGTGAACTCTCTGGTCTCCTCCATGCCTAGCTTTGATTGTTTGTCTGAGGACCTCTGTAAAGATGA
This sequence comes from Magallana hongkongensis, assembly GCA_016163765.1. Classification (NCBI taxonomy): domain Eukaryota; kingdom Metazoa; phylum Mollusca; class Bivalvia; order Ostreida; family Ostreidae; genus Magallana; species Magallana hongkongensis. The sequence continues at coordinate 43,396,629 of WFKH01002636.1, forward strand.
TTGCTCCTCAGCGTCATCTGTGATAGACAAAGTGAATCTGGACATCACTTCTCTGATCACCCTTGTGTCCTCGGTAACCAACGGGGGCTGCCATTTTGATTTCTCAGAGAAGGTTCTGGCAATGCAAGCATCAGAGGAGAGGCGAGAACCAGTTCTACCAAAGCTGAAAAAGTTTCTTCAAGGTAAAGTTATAAAAGTTAAGCCATAGAATACAACACAAACCAACCTTTAGGCTATTCATTTCTATAATACAGTGCAAAGTTTAAGGCATGTGAAGTTCTTAGTAAATCTACACTTACTAGTTGAAACCCCTGGTTTTGCCAATTTGAAATATCATACACACTAAACACAAGTTGCAGAATTGTAGCTCTGGTAACATTCAAATGACAAGCAGAAGAAGAGTTGGTATTTAATGTGATTTTTTTTGTGTGTTTGTACGAGTGCACTAAATGTTAGAGTTTTTGTATTTATGAAATGAAAACTCTATAGACTGTCATTCAGTTTTATTCAAAGAGCTGCAGTTATGTGCATAGTGATTTCTAGAACCCCAACCTTAACCAGAGCAGCATTCAACTGTTACAAAGGTATACATCCTTTAGGTGCCATAAGTGCAAAGAAGGCAGATTCAATTAAGCCACTCCATTAGCTGACTCAAAAACAACCATAAAGATCTAGTTATGAATAAGATTAATTATAGTATCAACTAAGTATATTTGTGCAGTTCATAATCAGGTCTGCGTTCATTAGGGTGAAGAAGCCGACTCATTATAAACACTGCTCCATCCCTCGTCTTGTCTTGCTTTCTTTTACTGCAGACTAAATTATATACGATATATGACCTTTTAACATTAATAGATTCAATGACATTTCCTTACCTAAGAAATTAGATTGAAAAATATTTAATTATTTTTCCAAATGAAAAGCACAAATTGCGTCTTTCTTTATCAAATTAAAGGCCCATGGCAACGGAAATAAAGTTTGTTGAATATAATCTGTTACCAACGCCTAAAGGAACAGTCTCTAAACTTCCTTAACTTTGACTGATAATTCAAACACTAGAGTAGATTGAAGTTTAAAATGAAAAGAAGTTTATATGCCTATAATTGACCTTTTACTGACTATCGTAGTGGCATTATAGAGTCTTTACTTTACCTAATGATGCTGATTTCTTCTTCCTCTCTGTCAGATGGGGATCAATAATAAGGATACGTGCTCCGTCTTATTCCTCACTGATCGAGTTTGATCTAGAGATGACATTTCTTGTGTTGCCGTGATGAAGCGTATTTTAACAATGGGGTCACAGGAAATTAAAGGGTTTTTCCCTCTCCCTGCAATTATCTGATAGATGATGAACTTATTACTGGAGAGAGTGGAACTGTTTAGCCCTCGCAAATCAAATTTTCATAAATCTTTTTTAGGTTAGATATTTCGAAGAAACACTGTAGTGATATATTTTAACCCCCCCCCCCCCCCCTTTATCATTTTTCAGAAACCCTGAAAGAAAACAAAACTTTGAATTTTAAAGTTAAAGTTTTTCAATAGTATATTGGGAATGAATTCTTTTAGTATGTGAAATAGTCTTGAAAAAAATCCAAGAAGGGTATGTTTTGCAATATCCAATACATTTACAAAAGTACCTTCAAGTATGTAAACCAGGCTTTGGACTGCAATAATTCACACTGGATCTGTGAGTCTCAGAAGAAAATATTCATATGCTGTAAACGTATTACATTTGGCTCTGTATTCTATTTAGCATTTTTGGCGGAAAGCGGTCCACTAAATCAAGTACATCAGTTAATGCCATGCATTTATGTAAAGGAATAAGAACATACAGAAATATGGTAATTCAGATCCACTAATAATTTTCCACAAATATCGTACACACCAAATACAGGGTTGTGGATATCCACTCGCCCACTCGCCAATGCGAGTAAAATTTCATGTGGGCGATAAGAAATTCAAAATCTGGTGGTCCACATGGCGAGCGGTTTTTCTAGAATAAGATTGTATTTGTTTGATTTTTATTATTTGTTAGAGTGAGTACCATAAAGTTCTGTGTATAATTCACACCTTAATTTCGCCAAAATTTGATCAAAATCGGGGGCTGCGTATTATTCATTTTTTTCAGAGCGTGTGTCTTAATGCCGCTGGAGCATGACTGCCGATACCTCGTGTTATGTGAGTTGTATGAGAGTACAATGTACACTAGGCCTATTCATAAAAAAAATACCTTATTATTAATTTTATTTCCATGTATTATAATATTAATCTTGACCTTTCAGACCACTGTTCCTTGCATCAAACAACTTGAGTTCTCGCCAGTGTATTTGCCATTACGTAATCTGTTGACTCGTCGCGTGGTCAATGTTTGTTTAACAATAACCGGTGTCAGAAGCATGCACCTGTCTGATGTCGGACTTTACAGTTTATTCGAATGCAGGAAGATTAGCAATAATTATGATTTGATTTAAAACTAATTTACTTTATGATGCAGTTAAACGTTATTGTGTTACAGAGACATTGTAAAAAAAAAGATTGATCATATGTACGACTTGATATTGACGATATACGACGTTTCTTCACCATGTTTATTTTTAATAGAATTTATTGATGTAGTATGTGGGCTCGTAAGTTTAACTGTGGGCCCATAGACTTTGAAAAGTTAGGGGCCCACATTGCCCCTAAGGTTTCAATTGTTAACCACAACCCTGAAATATGATATGTTTACAGTATCTCACTATGGTTTTCCATTGGTAGAGCACTTAATTTGTGTGCAGCAGAACATAGATATTAAAGTTTTCTAAAATAGACCACAAATGTATCTTTAACAGTCAGTCAGAATTTGAAGTTGAAAGTCCTTCTTAATTAGTACTTAGAACCTTAACATCTGAGCTAACTTGTCAGATAACAATATTTCCATCAATGCAGTTCAGTAACCCTTGTTGCTGAATATGGTCACTAATAAGTGAACTTTTTAGTTGTCACTTGTGACATGTTGATATGAGAGAAACAATTTCTCTAATAACAAAGCAAAATATGATCATATCAATATAGGAGACGATTTTTGCTGAAATTCTAAACTTTAATCAATAGACTTGTTATAGATATTTTGTGTTTAACAGAAAGTGGGTTGAGCTTGATAGTATTTGGTTTAAATTTTCCAACAAAAAGTGTCATAATACTACACATTCAATCCTGCAATGTGTCAAATGCTACACACTGACTTTCTCACAATGTCAGTGTCCAATCCCATGGTAGGAGATTTATAGAATCGGCCACTGATTCCTGCCTTCCTTCCATGCTGTTGTTTTAACAAAAACAAAAACTTTGTCACTTAATTTACAAAAAGTAATTAAAATGAGAACTGCAAAAATTAATAAAAGAATATCAAGTTGTTAAACCATTTTTCATTACATATAACATTGAAAAAATAATGACTCTTGTATTCCATTTAGGATTAATTACCAATTCTTGGGCTTTTTTCATTAATTAATTGATTGGAGTTTTTTCAACCCTGGAAAATATTTCACCCAAGCATGGATGATCAGAGTTAAATTACAGGGACATACTTAGGATGATGTGATGAAATTTAACACTGCCAGAAATGATGAAACCTATAGAGGGGATGGATGGGATGTAATCAAATTTGATATTTTAATATTTCTGTGGTTGTTTGATGCAATTTTATTGAATAATGACATTTGATTCCACTTGCCTTGTTTAAACCACAAATGTGATATTAGATTCTAACTACTCTTGCTGAGCCCTCTATTGGGATACAAAAAAGGTGGTTGATTACTTAAGGTGCAGTGCCTTATAAGAGACATAACTCTTGCAGGAATAAATTACTAATGTATACAGGGAAATTTTCACCCCGATTTGTTTTTGCCCCATTCCTCATTATGAAGTATTTTTAGAATGTCCAAGCTGGCTCTTATCTAAAATGGTAAGTTTTATCACAGCTGGGACAGTTGAGTTTCTATACAATTTTGAAAGGGCAAAAATAAACTTGCTAGTAATGACAGTACTACTCTGTAAATTTCTAACTGCAGAAAAGAGATTTCAGTCTGTGGAATTCTAAAAATTAATGCCTCAACTAAAGAAGCCAGTTAACTCCAACAGTAATGCTAATAGTTTTGTGCATTTCAATTAAACTTTAGACTTCTTATAGGCCACTATTAAAAAATATTCATTTGCCCTCTTTCCTCTCTGTATTTAAACTTTAGTTCAGTTGGTAGGGAAATTAATTTTTTTTTTCAAAGTTGTGTAACTAGTAAATAAATCAGCAAATATTTGATCAAATTGAGAACTAAAAAATAGTCATATTATTTTTCATGGTGATGCTTAGGAGAGAGTTAAGAAAAACTTTTTAAAGGAGGTTAAAAAAATATGGTTATATAACAAAAGAAAATACTAAATCAGTGCACAGAGTCATCTTAAATATTTTCCTTTTTTCCTTTTTTGTACACAGGAAAAAAGATGTATGTGTGTCAGACTGCCCTAGATGACTTTCGGTCCATTCTGGACACCTTAGGTGGCCCAGGGGAGAAGAAGCGGGCAGAAGATCTTCTATCCAGGGTGACAATAGTGGAAGATGACCCCTCAGACAGGACCAAGGACATGCCATACTCACTGAAAATCAGGGACAGGTCAAAGGTCAGTCAAACACATGAAAATCATGAATTTTAAAGTAAAGCCACCAAAAATCAAAATAAATCTATATAGTATCTGGTTAAAAACCTTGTTTTTCCCCATTTGTACATGTATGATATAGGATGGTTTTTGCATAACTTTTTCCCTTTTTCTTCAATAGAGGACTTTTAAAATGAAACATTACTTAAAAAACTATAATACAATTTTTTTTTTTTTTTTAAAAGCCTAATCACGGTAATTAAGATCAATAATCTCATTTACAGTGTTTTCAATAAGTTTTTGAATAGAAGGAAAAAATTTTGGAACAGCAGGAAACCTAATCTCGGCGAGGGGTCTACCGTATATAATTTGTTACAGCGAGTGATTCTGCTTTATCTGTTTATCCGTGTAACTGTTTATTTACCTCGTTTATTTAGTGAGCAAGTTGAAACACAAAATTTCGTTTACGAGCGAATGACATTGCTGTAGCAAAAAGTTGATGAGCATTTAACAGACAATCGAAGCAATTCGTCACCGTTACATAACGCTCACTGAACTTCAATACATAAAAGTCCTACTATTACATCAATACGAAGATTTTTTTCTCAAAATTACAATACAAATTATAGAAAGATTTTCCTCTTCGACATGGGATATCCGATTCGATCGTTTGACATATGGTGGGAACCAGTTCATGTTGATCTGGGTCATTGATGTGTTACTATTTTGATGCCATATTTTCAAACGCATTAACGATAAGGATTTTGATATTAACTAAATCATACTCCTATATCGGCAGAATTTTTTAAAGACGGAAATCTCAGCCGGAAAATTTTATTCTACAGGCGGTTAATTTTGCCGGTTGCCGGCTCTTATTGAAAACACTGATTTAAGGGTTTGGAGTTTTTTAACACTAGGCCTCAAGACCATGAACTGACAACAGACTTAAGCAACACTTTAGATGTTGAATGTTTTAAAAGATGCATGTTTGTATAATTTTTAAATGCAAACATATGATGAAATTTTATTTTTATTTTCAAAAGTATCACAAATGTTATATCTATTTCAAATTGTGATGTTGGGAGGTATGGGACATCTCCATATTGTGACATCTTTTTTTTTTTTTTTTTTAAAAACAATGGAATCAATCATAAATTTTAAAATTTTTGTCTTTCAAAATCTACATGTTTAACAGCTAGCAGAGAGCAATAAGTTCAACCATTAGCATAATATTGATCTTCAAGTCTTGAGTTTAAACCAGCTTGGATTTTTACAAGTTTAAGCTTTACAAGAATTTTAGAATGCACTTTTTGTCAAATATTGTACAATTTGATATTTTCAAAATATTGATTACATTTTGAAAGTAATGAAATTATTAAAGTTATTTTTATAGTTAATGATGTTGGGGCCTGATTTACCATATCCCACAAACCGCCCCTTCAGGATGCTAAAAAATGAAAGTGAAGCTTTTAAAGCAATGTCTTTAGTACATGTAATGAGAAACCTTAGAGCACCAATAATAGACAAAAAAATGCTTTCATGTTTGATACCAATATCTCTCTCAGTGGATTGTCACAATGAGTGTTTTGTACAGTTTCAATATCGACACATTAAAAGCGAGCCAACCAGTGAAAAGACAAGCTGTGATATTGCAATCAATAGACGTCCAGGGATAATGGATGCTTGGATATGGAGTCATGCTTTATCAGAGTCTTTTTACTTCAGAGAATAACAGAGATGGGATATTACATGTATTATTTTGTGGCATGATTGATGATCGGTATCAGTAATTGTTACTCCTCGGTGACGAGAGATGCCATCCAATGTACGTGTCTAGTTGATGAGGTCGCTAGACGTATAGTTATATATCCATAGTTGCATAACCTAATCAAGATTGTCTGTTAATTAATACCAGTATTGGTCCTTCAGAAAATCTTGCAGATCATTCTTTTATGTATTGTACAAGTGGGCAATATAATGAGAAATCCCATAATCAACAACATTTTATTACAAATGATCAAAGCTTCATGAATGCCAATGGAAACCACTCATTTCTGAAATCTGAAGGACTGATTTAAAGATACCGTGATTTAGCTCTTTTAATTTACTGATTGTCAAAATGCCTTTTAAGCTTGAAATCAAAGTTCTGAAGAATTTATTCTTTCTGTCATTCAGTCTAGAAGTCTACAACTTGATCATTGGAATATCTCGTATCTCTATAAGGTCAAAGGACTAGATAAATTGCAATGTTCAAGGTCATTGGATCCTTTCTGTCAGTATTATTTAAGAAATGTGCAACTGCGTGTCTTTTTATATCTCCCACAAAAGAAAAAGTCTTTATATAAGTAAAATAAAAAAAAATATTCAAATAAGATTTAAAGGGACACGATTTGATCTCACATTTTTCATATTTTATTTTTCCATTTTTAATGTCTAGAATGATCAATATGGATGTTTTTAATGCTTTGTAAGATTTCAAAGTCGAGTTACAAGCAAGTTACATCAGTTATAATTTTTTGTTTTGTAAACAAAGCTGGAGTCCTGTTATTGTTTACATGTGTGTTGTATTGGTATTACTTTCAATCTAATGTTGCTTTTTTGTTGTTTATAAAATTATTTATGAACACATTGAATCAGTTTATCTTTTTTGCCACAAGTTATTTTGTCAAAGAAATGGTAATTTCCATACTTTACATTATTTGTAAACAAATATAAGACTCGAGCTTTGTTTACATAACAATGAGTTCTTACCTCTGTATCTTGCTTATAACTTGACATCTAACATTCAAATTTTGGTGAATCATTCAAAATGCACAAGTTAACCATTTTATACATAAAAAAAATAAAAATAAAATTTTGATCTCAAATCTTGTCTAGGTCCCTTAAATTTTACATCTATATCTTATGAATATTATTTTTCATTCACACATCTAATGTTTATACAATTTTCAGATACATCATTAAATATGTTCGGTTTTTTGGGTGAGAGAGAATTTACTGTGGATTTTTTTACAATATGAAATAGTATGGCAAGAAAAATCATAATATTTACTCACCACTGGCCTCTTTTATACTAGTACTAAAAAAATTTAAGTATAAATTATTGTGCTGTCTTGTTTGAAGGTGATATTTGGGACAGGAGACAAACTGCAGGCAGTGACAGTGACAGCTAACTCCAGCTTTGTGAGAGCAGCACAGCATCAGGTATGCTTATTAAAGCACAGCATTGGGAACACTTAACACTGAACACATCACATCATCATGTATAGTTATTACAACACAGCATCAAGTATAGTAAGCATAGCATGAGGTATTCTTATCATAACACAGCATCAGTTGTAACAACAGGTGCACCAATCATAGAATCGTATCAGGTATTGTTACCACAGCATCAAGTATCATAGGCATAGCATGAGGTATTCTTATCATAACACAGCATCAGTTATAACAGGTACACCAATCATAGAATAGTATCAGGTATTGTTACCACAGCATCAAGTATCATAGGCATAGAAAGAGGTATCTTATTTACATCACAGCATCAGGTAAACTTATCACATTACAACATCAGGTAACGCAATCACAATACACAGCATCATTAGGTAAAGTTATTACATCAGAACATTAGGTAAAATTATTACAGCATAAGGTATGCTTATCACATTACAACATCAGGTTAAGCAATCACAATACACAGCATCATTAGGTAAAGTTATTACATCAGAACATTAGGTAAAATTATTACAGCATAAGGTATACTTATCATATAACAGCAAAACATCAGGTGATGTTATTTCAGCATAACGTATGTTCTTATTAAATTCAGCAAAACATTAGGTACAGTTATACCAACAATGCATCAGTTCAAGATATCTCAGTACTGCATTGGGTAAACATCATATTACGTACACAGCAGTACATAATTTATAAGGTATACTTATCAATCAACAGTGCAGCATCAGGTACACTTATCACAATAGAGCAGTACTTAAGGTATACCTATCACCTTACAGTAGCAAGTATGCTTATCACATCACTGCATTAGATATCACAACATCAAGTTTACTATCCATATACTTTATAACATACATCATTAGATAGCATATTACATCATCAGGTATTTACATACGTATCACATTAAAGCATAATATTACTTATCACATACAGGACAATAGCTTAAAAATTAATTCTGCAGCAATCAGGGTAAGAACAGATTCACTAAAATCATGTTGATTTAAAATTGACATCATATGTCATATTACCTTATCTCATATGAGAGTTTTCAACTAATGAATTGTAATGTTTTAAATGTTGCTTGTCATTAATAATTACATCATATGATTTAAGCTTTTTTATCAGTAAGAGTATACTGTATACAGGGTTATTTTCGCCCCGTGTAATTTTCGCCCCTCAGCATTTTGCCCCGTCTTGAATTTGCCCAGACACAGTTGTGTCTAAAGAGAGGTAGTCTGAGACACTGGAATTCGCCAAGTGGTAAATTCGGCCACTGATAACGAGGGCGAAAGGGGCGAAAATAAAATGGGGGCGAATATTTCCCTGTATCAATTGTCTTGTGTTGTAGTACTGATATTTAATGAAATAACTCTAATGAAATGAGTAATAGATTAATCATGTTTTTATTTACTCTTCTGTTTCAGGGAGTTTCGTTTGCTGTGCATCTGCATCCATCAAGAGCACTAACTGAGGAGAAAGAGAAGAATGCTATTCCCTTGTCTTGTGATAACTAAATTGGTTTTTTTTCTTTGCAAATATAACAACTTGTTATAGAATGATTAAAAACAAATAGAAGAATATCTGTTGTTATGTTTTCTAACGGACATGAAGAATCAGAACTCGAAAAGAGTCAAATGTATGTCGTCTAGGATGATATCCAATACCAAATGTAAACTGTCCCTTTTTATACTTTATTTTATGGAAAACCTCCCATGATTTTGATAACTTTCAAATGAAAGTGAATATAAATGACTCATCTTGATCAACGGGTTGTTTTTATTGTAATGATTGAAATATTATCAATGATTTTGTAGACCAAGTTACAATGTGGGACGCGGCTAAAAGTCTATGGGTTTTGAATGTAAACCATGAATGATTATGCATATCTCCCGTGTGGTTATTTTATTTTAGATAAAAAGGAATTTCATGAGAGTACACATATCAAAGTGAAAGATTAAGTACATGGAAAATGAAACAAATTCCGAAATTTATTTTTTTTTCTTTTTTTTTTTCTTTTTTTTTTTGGTCAATTTACTATAGCTGTATCATCCTATATGAAATGTTGCTTTCTGGGTCCAAGAAAAATAACTCTTGAAATTCAAAGTTGTCTATTGTTGTAAAAATTATCAAGAAAAAAAATTATTATCTTCAGGAAATAATACATGTACATGTAATGCATTGTCATATAAGCTCGTATAAATTAATTTTAATTAATTAGCAAAAATTGTCAACTTGCCTTGCCCTAAAGTTTCACATACGCCAATATCTAGGAATAGAATATTAGAACAAGTTCATTGACCGTTTAAAAAAAAAATAAAACATTATTTGGAGTAAGGATAGCTAAACTACCTCACTGTCTTCTATATGCTATCAAGACCCTTGCCAAGGCAGACTGTAGCCTTTTATGTAGAAATCGCCACAGTTCTAAGCCAAATACAAGGTTGATGCGAAAGAGCAATTTTTCATGTCGGTCAAACACTTTAAAAAAGCATCGAATATATTAAACAAATATGTAACTGACAAAGAACTACATGTACTAACATTAAGGCATTTTATTTGATATTTCATTGTAGAATGTTCGGTGATATGAAATACCTAAGCACTTCTAAGGCTGTTCAGTCTCAAGTCCAAAAGAAGAGTGGCCAGGTGACTGGAAATTTGATCAGTCCATGATTTTTAAGTAGATAACAGACCAGACCCTAATCATGGAAATGCAGATTCTCTCATAAAGTGCTTATCACAAGACTGTCAGTGTGATGAAGTCGTCAGCATGGATATGATTAAATTTGTTTTTGTTATGAAAATTACGCAAGGCAGTGACATACCTAAATGACAAGAACATTAGGCGATACCATTAAATTGAATAAGTCCTAAAGCAAACGTCATGAAGAAAAAAAATTCTCCAGAAAGCCTAAAAGATATCTATTACTCTTAGGTGATTTCTTGGTCTATATACACTGTACAAACTGTGGCTCGACGCACCAATACGCCATTTGATGGAACTACAAAGTACCTTTTGTTTTGAAATATAATTTCACAAATAAGAGACCCATATTATTTCTTAATTGTTTCTTAATCTCCGTATTCTTTCAGAAAAAGGAAAAAAAATTGTCTGCAAAGGCGATATTTTAGTACTTAAAATAAGATTGAAACAGAAACAGTTTGCTCAGAGAGTGTTGAATGAGTCTTATTCGGCTCAAAGTTCATTACTAGTAGCTGATTCTGAAATGCTGCTGACCCTTGTGCATGAAAAGTAGTGGTAAAGTTGATGTTTTATTCGCCGACTTTTTTAATTGTACAGTTCAAGTGACAAAATCAGAGCATATCAGCTAATACGAAGTATATTGGTGGATCTTGCAATTTTTCCAGGTAGTAATAGTTACATTGTAATTTTAGCAATGAAATTAACTTCTTTGATACTTAAAAAATAAATATAAAAAGAAATCATTACACAGCCAATTGTGCCTCACGTGAAATTCACGTGAAAAGAGCTTCACGTGAATTTCACATTAAAGTTCACGTGAATTTCATGTGAACTTCACATGAATTTCACGTTAAGTGAAGTTCACGTGAATTTGTTAATGTGAATTTCACGTGAATGTGTTTCACGTGAATTTCACGTGAAAATTTCACACATTTTTCACTAAAATTTCATGTGAAACACATTCACATGAATTCCACGAAAAAAAATTTCACGTGAAATTCGTGTGAGTGCTCTTTTCACATGAATTTCACGTGAAATTCATGTGAATTTTACGTGAATATCATGTGAGGCACAATTGCCTGTGTAATGATTGTGGAAAATATGATGTCTTGATATAGATAGTTAAAATACCAATTTATTTTTTCATTTTTATTCTCAAATATTTTTTCACTTAATGTTAAATTCGCGGAATTTTTATCTCAGCGAATAAAGCGAAAATTAACCCCACGAGTTAATTTCCTGCTTTTCAGTAGTTGATTCTGAAATGCTTCAGATCCTTGTGCATGAAACTTTAAAGTAGTGGTAATGTTGATGTTTTATTCGCAGACTTCTTTTATAGTACATTTCAACTGACTTGCCATGGTCCTCACTGTTCAGCCATCTGTAGAATCTTTAGAGAATTAAAATAATCAAAATGTTATTTCAAAAGCAACTTTGAAGAAGATTAAATGTTCATCACTATCATACAACCATTTTAGACTTGCATACGAAAGATAAGGTTTTGATGGTGTCTTTCTCTTGTTATGTGAAAAGACAAGTGATGGTACAGATAGAGTAAGCAATGATTATAAAGAAGCAAAGAACGTTAATGATTTTATTTTCAAGCCTTTATAAAAACTTGTATATCTTATCATGTTGCATTTGTTAAAGTTATAATTATAAAATGTTATATTGTGTTATCACGTGATTGCCTCAATATTCTAATAAATATCAAGCTTATATTATATTTATTTTATATTTGATTGTTATATCTCAATTCTGCCTTAAAAAGTTTTGTTGATTCAATGCAATACAATTAAACTATAAATAAAAATCGCTATATATTCATTATTGTCGTATTTATTGTGAATGGTTATCATTATAAGCAATACTATTTCTCTACGTAGTAAAAATTCCATTCAAAAAGACTTGCAAAAATGGCCTTTTAACCTATAAAGTGGGTTTTGAGACAATTCTTAAAATTTCAACATTGTCGAGTTTGCACTCTTTCTTTCAGTTCAAAATCATATCCACCTTATGATTGTAGTATCAACGAGCATTGAAGTGCAAAGGCGTACGTCCCGAGGCTTGTCTTAAGTTTTGTCGTAAGGTATGCCTTTAAGTGAAACGGACTCTAGGGCCGGGATTCATAAAGATTCTTAACGATTTTTCTGAAAAAATGCACTTAAGTGTTAAATTAATTCATAGTTAAGAGTTTAAAGGTATTGTTTGGGACTTCAACCATTCGTTAGGTTTTTTTGTAGGGTTTACATTGAAAGGTGTGCACTTGCTTTGCGTATTTTACTTGACATCTAGATTTCTAATATAACATTGTTATCAAGAATATTTTAAAGCTTAGAACTACAATATTTATTTTAAACAAAACACATGATTTATAAACACAAATGAAAACGAATTTCAAAATCAGTTGGGATATAAACTTTTTCTAACTTTCATACGTCAAATTATAAGAGGAGTTAAAAGTACACTTAAATATGTGAAATTAAAAGTCTTAAGTTCAATGATTATGTTAGTAAATATATCATTTTGGATGCAACGACTCATACCCTTAAATTTTAACTAATGAATAGATAGGGCCTTATAATACTGATTATCCAGAATTTTACAGAGAGATTGAAGTAAAGTTGAAGATAATTTCTCTTCACGATAAATAATGTAAGGTGATGACTTTAAATTCTTAGTAAACATTTGGATTACATTAACTACATTTATCTAAATAACCGCAAGTATAGACAAAAAGTTCTCAATTTAATTTTGGTTTCAAATATATTTATCGTTGTACCAGAATAAAACAACATATATGAAGACAAAAATGTAATTATACAAGCAAACCTTATTTGTGATTAAGTTTAGAATATCTGTGAGTTATGAGCCTCGCATAAAATAGCTGATAACGATAAGTAATAACCCTTAATGGATATTATTTTGTAGTTATTAAAAAGAAAAAAAAAATATTTTAGAATATACTGTATCTATAGCTTCTTCTTAAATTAGCTCCAGACGCTCTTGAATGCTGTTTCGACCTTGGAATTCTTCTGCAAGTTCACCTGTGCGACGATCCTAACTGTTCAGTCTGAAAAATGAAATTTGCAAGGGTATTTTAAATGAGGGGTTTACCTTGCATGGTTCATTAAGTTGATAGCCTTCGGGACCCCTGTTTTCTTTCTCATCGATAGAACTCATACTATCATGAAGCACTCTTTTCTCTGTTTTTATGTTTTTGTTTGTGAGTTTGTCATAAGAATAAACGTATAAGTTGAAAGAGGTTCGTTTCTCTGCTTTTGAGCAGATGTTTGTGTTCACTTCTTGTCTGTAAATTGTGACATATATTTATTCTTATCATAAACTTATATTCTACAATGCCAAAAAACTATGTTCAATTAAATGACTTAAAGTAAATTTCATATATAATAAGTTCAGTAAGGGTCTATATTTTGTAGCGGAAGGTTTCAGGAAGAAGATGAACACTTTTCTTATTTCAATATGTTACGAGTACTGTAAATTTGGCTTTATAATTTGCATAGCAGATTAAACATCCATATATTTTGTGCACTTAAATATCTCCCTAATATTTCAAAGAACAAATTTCAACATTTTATTATATTATTTCTGTCGACATATTTTGGCCTTGAATTAACTTATTTCATACCATAACAAAAATCATTTACAACTGATGTTAAATTTTATTTTACAACTGCTTTTGATATTATTTTCTAAATAAAAATAAAGAAAAAAAACTTTGAGACTAATAAATACGTTAATGATTATTGAGTCTTTAATGAAAGAAAACAGTATGTTAATAGTGCAAAGAGGTCACCTATTACTAATTATTTACGTGATGTACTTTTTAAATCATTTTGTATTTATACCACTATTATATATAGCAAATCATTGTTATTTCTTTCTTCAGCGCCTTGGCCGAACAAAAGAATCTTCTTGTTAAATCCGTCTCTTCGCATTACCTTTTTAGTTAAAGAATGTGTTAAAATTAGTTTTTTCAGCAGAAATAAGCATTAAAAAACAGACCACCTTGCATGGTAAGCATGCACATTGTCAATTCTAAAAAAAATCCTCTAAAATAATAAATAAGAAAATAAGTGAACGAGTGACCATGGGCTCACCTGAACAGCAGTTCTCTTATCTCTTTCCAAATGCTTAAAAATGAAACTCTTCTGAAATATTTTAAATTTTTTTTAATGATAAAAGAGAAAACTTATAATGAGGATCATGGAAACTTACTTTTGAAACATCATATCATATGTTCTAAGACGCATCAACTGACTAATTTTTTTAAACTAGGCCCCAACGCATCGAAAAAATTAATAAAAATTGACAATAAAGAAAGATAAAAAGGTTTTTAAGACCTAAGTTTTGATAAAGAAATTTTAAGGTTGTAAGATACATCAAATAACAAAGTGCGATAATTCTAGGAGTAATATCATTAAAGTTATAAATTTGTCTATGAATAATTATTAAATATCAAACCTAAGTTACTGTGACCTTGATGCCTAAAGACACTTCAACTATTGAGGTTTGTTGATTCGGCAGGTTGTAGTGTTCAAAATTAATATTTTTAATATTGTTTGGAAAAATTTCTATTGAAAAATGTTGATATGTTGTTAATTAAATAACTGCAGAGTTAAAATCAATATCATCATAAAAATGTTTTTATATTTACATGGAGATGAATACAATGCGGAAACTTGTGGACTCAAAACCGTGGTTTGCGACGATGAAAAAATGCAAGCAAAGAACAAAATAAAGAATAAAACAGCAAACACTCAAATCACATAGACATGAGCTGGTCAGGGATGCAATCAAAAGGGCGAGGCTTTCCTTTCACACCACTTTATCACATTCTCACGTGAAATAACCTTTCATTTTCAAACAAAATCGTCATAAAATATTAACCATTCTCATTGAAAAAGGAAATAATACAGATTTAGAAAGATATAGCAGTCAGGTAACGGCTTTAACAATATAAAATCATATTAACTTTGATAAAGAACAAATTATCCGTCCTGAAAAATCTTGGTCACGAGGAAGTAAATATGTATATTTTCCCAATTAGTTTTTTTTCATTTAAACGGAAATCAGCCCTCAAATATGAAAAACAAACTTTCTATTACGAAAATAATTATGTGCATAAATCAAGTTTTCCTTAAACTGTTTTGCTATTAACCTATTTTACTACCCCAAAAAAATAGTTTCAAAACAAGTTTCTAATGTTTTGAAAAACATTTAGCTCTAACATTTCCGCGTAATGTATATGTATGTACAGTTAATGTTGTTATTCTGATACATCGCCTATATTCACAATATTGTTGTCAGTTGAAACAGAATTGTGAAGCTCTCAAGACTGGAATATATGTGCTCGTCTAAATATGAATACCCCTTTTAAATTGATCTGCATTATTGGTAATGTGAATTTTCGGTATTTATTATTTCGTGTAATTTTTTTTTAATTCGTATCTATGAGATATTGTGTTTTGTAATCAGGTCATAAAATATCTTAGAGAATGTAATCTTGATTAGCAGCAAACAAAATATATATAATCAGTCCGAACCTAATAGCAAATTGAAATAAATGCGCATGAATTAAAAATCTAATGACTTTGTAAAGTCTTTGATATACTACAGGTTTTAGTTACAGTTATAGTTATTCAATTAATTTTCTAAAATGATATAATTGATACAGCCATTACTGGTTATCCTTGCCTTTAGAGTATTGATGTGGTACTAAAATAGACTGAATCCGGTAGAGTAGATTTTTTAAAAATGGATACACATATATTTATGTCACTGCCAAGAATGCATTTTTGAGCGCTTTTACAATAAACATCATACTGCAACCACACCCAGTCGACAGTCGACCCCCCCCCCCCCATATACTAGTCCATAGAGTTTTAACCATTTTTTTTACTGCCATTATATTTTTTGGAATATCAAAATCGATTAAAAGCAAGTCAACCTAAAATATTATTTCAGTTTTAGTCCAAAGTGAGTGTTCGCCAGTTTCAAGTAAGAATACATCAGCTGGTACTTCCTGCAACCATCCAAGTAAAACGGATTTCGGTCTTGTAAGGAATGGCTCTGTTAGGTATGGGGCCAAGGCATAGATGCACAAAGAATTTAAATATAATTCTATTCTTTCCATTATTGCATTTATATAAAATTAAAGTTATCGATATAAGGCTTTGTTGTGACAGCAAAGATATTTTTCAAGAATTAAATGCGTAATGATATTTCTGATTTTTTGAAGAGAGTCTTTAAAGACTTTACCAAAAATCATAGCTGGGTTTCTTTCGATCAACAACTCAAGTAAGTACGTTTACAAGTATCTATTCATTCAATATATTTTTATCAAGGCCAACTGAATTTAACGTATACAATAAATAAATACAAAAAAAATCAATATAACTGAAATACTAATATCAAATTGAAGGTCAAGAGGACATCACATCTAATCTAAAAGACTGCATCAGGAGTCAAGACTGTAGAATTTACACTATGCTGGACAAGAAGAAAGAAAATACAATGACTCTTTGTTTAGTCGTAAATGAGGCAAAGAATTGCTTTATGTCCACCTGTACGTGCCCAAACAGTCGTACCCGACGAGGTGTCAATTCCCATTTATTTACTACAAGTCCTTCATCAGGACCTGAAGAAGCCACGTGTAAATTTGAGCTCATTTTAAGTGAAAATATTTCTGACAACCTCCATGGAAATATGACAAATCTAAGAGATGAAGGATCTGAAAATCCAATGGAATGTACTACTCTTAAATGCGAAACCAAGAAAAACAATTTGAAAAATAAAGGTGAGAAAATTAAGCTTCCAACTGTCGGTAAAAATTTATCTTTTATTTTTTTTATATTTAAAATGATAAAATTTTGAAAGAAGAAATGAGCGAGGGGTTGGGGACTGATAGAGGAGATATACATTAATTTAATTGATCTTTATAAATGCATTTAAACGAATTTATTATTTTTACGTTTTGATTTAATGGGTACACTGTACTCGATGTGATATCACACTGTTTTAAAATAAAATAAACTTATTTTTGATTGCATTCAAATTTACGTCATGGTCAGGCACGTAGCATCGTTTTGAAAATGAGTTTAATCGCTACACCAAAATAGTCTAAAAGCAAAGCAAAACAAAAGAATATAAAAATAAAACAAATAAAACAAATAAAAAAGGAAAAAGCTAAAAAAAAAAAAAAAAAAACTAGAGAGAGAGAGAAGGAGGTTATAGAGTGCTCGATTCTTTTAAAGTGATTAATTACTCAAATATAAATATCAGTTTTTGATATTGATTTGACAAATGAGTGAGGCAGCTGGTTAAAATATAGACTTCTTAATTTTTTATTCATATAAAAAGGAAAAGTAATGATTGCCAAAAAAGCTTACTCTGCTTTTACGTGCCGTATATTTGGTTTTCAAGTTACAATGTTAACATGGAAGGAATCGCAACCTATACGTGCCTAATTTCTTTAAAAGGATTTATTAGAACTTCATAAATGTCAAACATCTAGGTAGATGTCACTTATGGTTCCAAAAGAGTCCTACCTACATGTACATTAACGCAAATCAAAGGATAGTAAACGTTTTTTACTTACTATGTAGTAAAACAATATATAATGATATTAATTAACAAAACTGAATCTCATTATATGAAATATTGGAATGAATCTTTATGAGATATAAAAAGCGGGAAAAAACCTATCAACAAAAAAGCCTTTAACATTAAAACATACATATTTAGTTGTTCATGATAAAAATTATCATGATAAAAATTATAAGTATATTTGAGTGAACTGCAAAGCTCAAGAATAAGTATTTATAACATATATAAATATATCATGATATTTTGACTATTCTTGCTTAATCTGTAGTTAAACTCGACTGATAATATACATTTTAAAATATTAGTGGCATATAGGCCTGATTGGTTGGGCGTTAAATTTATACTTTTTGTTGTTGATATAATGTATGAGAATGTTTATACACATCACTATAAATAAATGAACTACTACTTATATATCAATTCAATTTTAAATCCATGTTGTCTAAGGAAAACAATTTTTAACTCTTTTAATATGCAAACTTATTGCACTGAAGAAAGCGTCCACGATCCGTTTCTTCCGAATGCTAATCTCACAATACTATTGTTAAAAAAACCGCGTTACCTGTCTTCCCTAGGTACTCATAATTAACTTCTCTAATTATTTTTTATCATAATTAATCAATTATTTTAAAGATGTTATATGTGGTGACAAAATACCGTAAACGATTAACACCTAATTAAACTGCTAAAACGACGCTTGATCGTGTGTACACATTTTTTATTATGAAGTAAAGTATGCTCTAACTTTACAATACATGTATATATAAACACTTAACTACATCTAAATGAACAATAAATAAATAAAAACTATGTGTGAACATCAACATTGTTATGTAAACAAATTAATTACTATAGATGTAAATTGAGTTCGTTTAATTTTTAAATATAAATAAAATATATATGCAAACATACCCGATATATTGATATTGAATATTGATATTAGCAGAAAAATGTGAATGTCTCCTGGGTACGGGTTCTCTAACAGAACCCATACCCGGGTACGACTTCTCCTGATACCCGCTGATTTAGATAGACCTCTGAGGCACTGACTGATGGATGAGCCAAGGGCTGGTCGGGACTTGTAACGATGACCAAAATTAATAAGAACTTTTTAAGTTTTGGAAAAAGGAAAAAGCCACATGGAGCTTAATCTGGAGAGTATGATGAGTGTAGCAAGACGGCAACCTCCGACTTCAAATTGCTTCACAAGTTCAGATGTATGTGATGGAACACTATCATGAAGTAGACGAACACACTGACACAAGGCGTTATTTATGATAATATTTCTTGAGCTTCTTAAGAAAAACATCTCGTCAATACCGACCGGTACCACTTTTGCCCCTCGTCACCGGAATTTGTGCTGCTATACCATCCCGTGAGAAGAATATGCAAAAAAGAAACGTCTTTGTGCTTATGGTTATTTTGGCAACTACATGCCTTCTACCGTGTTTGATTAGCCATATTCTGTTTCAAATATTCTCATTGGTTCGAAATAGTGAACCAATGTTTCGTCACCAGTAACAATATTTGCAAATTGCTTTTGATTGAATTTGGTAAACATTTTTAGCAATTGCTCAGCGGTTTGTACTCGTACCCGTTTTTAAGCATTTATCAAAATATGTGGTATCCATCTGGTAGAAATCTTTCGTACTTTCAAAATGCGCTTTAAAATGAAATGCACCCGCGATAGCGATATGCCAAAAGCTTTGGCAATATCACGAATCGTGTATCTATCATCACTTTCAACTATTTAATGACTTTTGCGACATTTGCCTTGTCATTTACAGTCACAGGTCGGCCAAATCTGACGTACTTTGTGCCAGTCAGAAAATTCTCTCCTCACCTACGAACTGTCTTATAAAATACCTTATCAGACCCATAAACTTCTCCAAATTCAGTAAACATATGCAATACCGAAACCGAATGACCACAAACTTAAAATTTTATAAGCTCTAATTTCTTTAATATTCTCAACTTGTTTCCCAACCATTTTTACAGGAGTGGTCAACGACTGGCTCTATTAAATGACAGTAAGTTTAAAACTA
>WFKH01002636.1:43428973-43441052 GCA_016163765.1 Magallana hongkongensis
TGTGTGTGTGTGTGTGTGTGTGTGTGTGTGTGTGTGTGTGTGTGTGTTTAATATAAACCGGAAACATAGTTTTGACTGCAAACAGGATATTTTAGAGCTAAACATTTGTTATCAATTGATGCACTATACATGTACATTTATAAAAATGAAAATCAATAATTTTAGATATTTTTTAAACTTATGGATAAAAACTAAAAATCAACTGTCACTCGCATTAAACAATAGCTATACAATCATATTTCAACAAGAAATTGAATCGAAATAGTGAAATTCAAGAAAAATTGTGAAATCTTAAATTCAAACCGATCCCGGCTATAATTAAACTGATCCCGAACTAAATCATGTAAAGTTGGAATAAATCACAATTTTGCAAAAATTTCAGATTGTTTAACTGTAAAATGGGTTGTTCATTTACTGATCTTATAATGCATATCAATTACTCAGAATAAACTGCAGTATTTTTGTAAAGTTTCAATTTTAAAATAATTCTGATCGGGATCAGTTTTTTTTAATCGGGATCGGTTCAAATTTATTAAATTGGAATTTTCCCAAAATTTTGCATTTTCGTTTCAATTTCTTTGTAAAATATCATTGTTTGATAATGGCTTTATTTGACAATTTGTTATTCTTTAGATTTTATCCATGGATGGTGAAGATATTAAAGAATAACAATTTTTATTTTTAGAATTTTAACTAAAAATTTAAAATTTAACCAGACCATTTTGGCATGTATTTATTCATAATATATTACACACCAACTGAGACCAGGTTTTAAGCTCTAAAATACCCTGTTTGTAGTCAAAACAATTTTTTCCCAGTTCACTGAAAAAATAAAAAAAAAAATCATAAAATAATTGAAAGCCGTAATCGATCTGTTTTGTGAAATAATATTTCAAAAAAGATTCTTTGTCGATCCATCAAATAAAATTTGGTGTTTGGAGGAACCTTAAATAAATAACTAAAGAGTTAAAAATCAATGCCTTTATAAATAAAAATATTGTTATGTGTATATGGGGATGAATACAATGCTAACATATTGCACTCATTTAATTTTTTTTTAATTTTAATAAGTAAACCAACCCCCCCCCAAAAAAAAACCCAAATACAAGAAAAGAACAAGCGTCCAAAAGTGACGAATAAAACAGCGAACACTCAAACCACATATACATGTGCTGTTTAGGGATGCAATCAAAAGGGCGTAGCTTTACTTTCACACCGCTTTATCACATTCTCACGTGAATTAACCTTCATTTTCAGACCAAATCGTCATGAAATATTAACCATCCTCATTTAAAAAGGAAATAATACAGATTTGGAAAGATATACCAGTCTCATTTTAGAGTTGTATTCGGTTGTAACAGCCTCTTCGAGTTGATGTGAATCTAAAGATTACAATCACAATCCAATTAGATGTATAACAAACTAGATGCTCACACATTTTCCTTTTAGGGACCTTGCCTATTGTTACACTATCAATCAAACCCCACCAAACCTTCACCATCCCCTAGAACTATACGAAGTCAGTTTGTAACTTAAATAGGTGCCTCTGCTAATCCATGCTACATTTAGTAATTCATAAATATGTTGACAGTATGCTAACAGTATGCTAGTAGTTAGCTCTCAATGGCAATCTACTCTTTTGTGTAGCTATATGCATAAGTGGGTTGCTTTTACGTATAAAACACACGAAATACTTGCACGTGTCAGAAATAACTTGTTTTTTTCTAACCTCTCTTTCCAAACAATTTTTAAAAGTTTGCAAGTTTATCTTCAAATAGTCCGCCTATAGAATCCCTATGTATGTTACTTTTAAAGAAAAAATTATAAAAATCACATTAACTTTGATAAAGAACAAATATCCGTCCTGAAAAATCTTAGTCACCAGGAAGTAAATATTTATATTTTCCCATTAAGTTTTGTTTCATTTCAACGGAAATCAGCACTCAACTGTAAAACCAAACTTCCTATTACGAAAATATTGACGTGCATAAATCAAATTTTCCTTAAATTGTTTTGCTATTAACCTATTTTATTACTCGAACAAAACAATTTCAAAAGGATTTTCTAATGTATTGAAAAAACATTCAGCTCTATAATTTCCGTGTAATGTAATGTATGTATAGTTATTGTTGATATTGTGGTACATCGGCTATATTTATAGTATTGTTGTCAGTTAAAATAGAATTGTGAAGCTCTCAAGACTGGACTATGAGTGCTCGTCAGAAGATGTTTACCCCTTATAAATTGATCAGCATTATTGGTAATGTGAATTTTCGATATTTATTATTTCATGTAATTTTTTTTAATTCGGTTCTATGATATCGTGTTTTATATCATGTCATAAAATATCTTAAAGAATGTAATCTTGATTAACAGCAAACAAAATATGATAATACATAATCAGTAGGAACCTAATAGCAAATTGAAATAAATGCGCATAAATTAAAAATCTAAATACTTTGGGAAGTCTTTGATATACAACTTGTTTTAGTTACAGTTATAGTTATTTAATTACTTTTGTTAAAATGATATAATTGATACAGCCACTACTGGTTATTCTTGCCTTCAGAGTATTGATGTGGTACTAAAAAGGACTGAATCCGGTGGAGTTGATATTTTTAAAATAGATACACTTGAAGTGCTTCAGCTTAGAGAAATCTCTGCACGATCGTTTTGACATTATAAGTGATAAAGTCTGAATACTTGTTGTTAATTCACTGACATATATTTATGTCACTGCCAAGAATGCATTTTTGAGCGCTTTTAAAATAAACATCATACTGCAACCACACCCAGTCGACCCCCCATATACTAGTCCATAAAGTTTTAACCATTTTTTACTGCCATTATATTTTTTGGAATATCAAAATCGATTAAAAGCATGTCAACCAAAAATATTATTTCAGTTTTAGTCCAAAGCGAGTGTTCGCCAGTTTCAAGTAAGAATACAGCAGCTGGTACTACCTGCAACCATCCAAGTAAAACGGATTTCGGTCTTGTAATGAATGGCTCTGTTAGGTATGTGGCCAAGGCATAGATGCACAAAGAATTTAAATAGAATTGTATTATTTCCATTATTGCATTTATATAAAAACAAAATTATCGATATAAGGCTTTGTTGTGACAGCAAAGATATTATTTCTGATTTTTTGTAGAGAGTCTTTAAAGACTTTACCAAAAATCATAGCTGGGTTTCTTTCGATCAACAACTCAGGTAAGAACGTTTACAAGTGTTCTATTAATTCAATATATTTTTATCAAGGCCAACTGAATTTAACGTATACAATAAATAAATACAAAAAAAATCAATATAACTGAAATACTAATATCAAATTGAAGGTCAAGAGGACATCACATCTAATTTTAAAGACTGCATCAGGAGTCAAGACTGTAGAATTTACACTATGCTGGACAAGAAGAAAGAAAATACAATGACTCTTTGTTTAGTCGTAAATGAGGCAAAGAATTGCTTTATGTCCACCTGTACATGCCCAAACAGTCGTACCCGACGAGGTGTCATTTCCCATTTATTTACTACAAGTCCTTCATCAGGACCTGAAGAAGCCACGTGTAAATTTGAGCTCATTTTAAGTGAAAATATTTCTGACAACCTCCATGGAAATATGACAAATCTAAGAGATGAAAGATCTGAAAATCCAATGGAATGTACTACTCATCAATTCGAAACCAAGAAAAACACTTTGCAAAATAAAAGTAAGCAAAGTAAGCTACCAGCAGACGGTAAACATTTATCTTTTCTCTTCTATATTGATGCAGTTTCAACAAAGATATTATCAGTTTGGCTACGTTGAAAGAATTGGAAATTACGATTTATACTTACAGGGGATAACAATTGGGTTTACACTTTGTTCATTGGATTTGGCGTCGGGGCTTTAATTGGAAGTTTGGCAACATTTCTTTGGTTTAAAAGGTAAGCAGTATTATCTCTCGTCTGTATTATATGATGTTCACAATACCAATACTGATTACCTTTTTTTCTCTCAAGTCAGACTACCTAAGATACATGGAAAAATCAAAACGTAAAGAATCAACAACTTAAAAATCTTAGCAACGAATATTTTAATACTGTGAAAGTGGTTATTTACGCGTGGGGGAAATTTACAATAGTTACGCGGTAAGCTTAAAACCGCGTAAAATACCCCTTGCGTATGGTAATAATATCAAAACTTGTGTGTGGTAAATCACGCATCCGCGTATTTAATACCCACGCGTATTATTTGACTCCAGATAACGCGTACTTTATCGCCAGCGTAAATAACCACTTGTACAGTAGTATCTTACAATTAAAACATGAAATCGACACCAGTTTTTGTTTGTTTGTTTTTTTTGTCATGTGTGAACATATGTTTGAAACAAAGAACAAAGGTCGATATTCATGGACGTTTGCCGAATCGTGTAAACGCAGATTAAATGAATCAGAACGTCATTACTAGCTCGTTGGTTCTGTACGATATTCATTAATTTGATCAATGAATCAGCTATTGATGCATCTATTCCTTTTTGATATTAATTTTAATATTCCAGTTACTGGTTGAAAATAAGAGAGTATTCATATTTGAATCATAACAGTTTACAATATACATTATATAATGTTATTATTTACGTTATACATGTAGGTACGCCAAAAAAAAAAAGCAAGTAAAATCATATTTCATCTCGAATGACTTCAAAGCAATGTTTTGTAGAAAGGATCTTATTTACGCTTAATGAAAAATGAATTTATGAATGAAATGACTTAACAATATTGAATATATGATAATGTGCAAATGATGATGACTAAATAAATCAAATAGGATTGAAATAAGTTTTATACTACACGTACATTGTACATTTTCTGACTTCTAGAAAAAAATGTCAGATCACTTCAAATATGTAATTTTATTTGACAGATGCCCCTACAAACGGAATGAATGGATAATTTTCAACAAAAATGCATGTTTTAATTATCGTGACAGAAACAAATCTATACAGTTCATTAAGTGTCAAATAATTTTAATCAAACACATTTTTTTAATGATTGCAAAGCAGTTTAATTATTGAGATAAATGAATTGAAGCACATTTTTGCAAATAACACTCCTTGTTTTAAATTGATAAATTAGAAACATAAAAACAACCATGGACAAAGCAATGTATATGCAAAGTACATTTGTATAAGACCTAGTATTAGTCCGGAATTTCAATAACAGCCTTACGATAACGTGTAAGATGCAAAGTGGCGTATTTATTATATTTTTTACATGCTTTACGAAAGTATAACATCTCAGATTCCAATTTAATTGTTAATAAGAAAAAAACCATGATTATGATCAATACACAACAGTGGTTTAATACGAATCCCCATTGTGATTATTTTGTATCATAAAGGACAAAACTATGTTTATTAATTGGTTTGTAACTAACAATATATCAGTACATCTATTAGCCCTATTTATTCTAACTATAGGAAAGCTTCTATGCCGAAAATCTTATCAGTGGTAAATGGAATATATAAGAGCGAAATCTCTGGAGATGATAACTTGTATTTACAAAACGTCACGGAATACTCAGAAATACCAGATAGCAGGATTAAGTTCTGTTCAGAGGTAGGCTTACATTTTCTTTTCTTCGTACAAAAAGCTGAATTACAGCTACTTTTCTTCTGAAATCAAGTAATAATTTTGAATTTGTATAGCCTGAATGTTTCCAAAAATAACGTACATGTATAAAGAATATTAAAAAAAGGCGTTGAAAATCAATTTTGCAGATGCAATTTCACACCAAGAAATTTAATCTTGTATTATTTTATAGCACCTGGAAGACCCCTTACACGAAGCTCGAGAGAGTCCTAAAGATGATACCCGAACAAAATTCCATGCATCTCCTTCTCTTGTCGTTCACGTCAATACATTTGAACAGAGCTTTCAGATGGAAGACGAGGATGAAAGGAAACACACAAACGACAGAGGACTAGCCAAAAAACAAGGTTTAGTTCCCTCGAGGAGCTCGGATAATTCTGATATTCAACAAAAAAAAGAATGTTATGTTAACAACGGAATTGAACAGGATGCTTATTTGATTCCTTTCAATAAGATTGATGTCACAAATAGTCCTGATATGTGTATAGAATATCCAAGAAACGAGAACGACGTGGATTTAACTACTAAAGACAAAGAAGACAAAACAGTGGAAACGAATACTGTACAGATGGAAAATCTCAATAGTGATGCTACTTACTTTGTGTTGCTTGCAGATGAGAATAAGACCGCGCACTGACTCCATATATATATATATATATATATATATATATATATATATATATATATAAACTTAGATGTGAACAGAGACAAGATATTAAGGTGGTACGATGCATCTGTCTATCGTAAAAAAGACAATTTTACATTGACAAAATCCGACAAATCATTATTCCTGATAAAATAAATAAACATTTCAGTATGTTTCAAAGTCTCATTTTTTTTCTACACTTAAGTCCGCTATACATTGTACATTAGATCCTAAACCCTGCAAATGTAAACATTACACGTACTTTTAAAACGTACAAATTGGCATCACTTACTGTAGATTCCTTATTTTACGCGAGCACTCAATTCCGCGATTCAACTGTTTTGCATCAGAAATCGCGAAGATTTACAATCGCAAACGCTGAATTTTTTCATAGTTTCATTTAGTTTAGATCCGTCCAAAAAAATAAAAGCGAGATTTTAAAATCTGCGAGATGTGCTTCTCGCGAATTTACGCGGATATTAATTCTTCGCGTTTATTTAGAAATTTACAGTATTGTTTACTACACTATACAACATTGACGTCAAAGGTTTTCGTCTCAAGCCACGGTCCATGCCGGGTCCGCATAGCTTTCTTCAGATGGGAAAAGATCTTACGTATTGGCCATGGTTTGCGACGATGTATTTTTTAGATTCTTTTCCCATCTTAATACATGTATACTTGTGTCTATATTATGTTGATTTGTCTTTTTTTTTATGACTGAAGGCCACCTACGCCTTTATCGTGCCAGCAACCACCTACAACGGCGCAGCATGGACTTGTATTGAACCAACGAGTTCCTAAACTTAAGGAGACTTATGAACCATATTGTTCACCTGCGTAACAGGTCTGCGCGACACAGACCTTGTATCCAAGCAGTATTCTTACTTCAACAAATATTGGATCGAATGCGTATGGAAGTAATTCTAAGGCTTTACAAAGTTTAATGAATGCTTTTCTAACGTATAATACAAGCATATTTTACTCACAATATATAGCATCAAAGTGTGACTTGTGTTCAGGCTGTTGAACTGTCTCTTTATCGTGCCAGCACACACATGCAACGCAGCATGGCCTTGCATGGAACCAACGAGTTCAGAATCTTGAGGAGACTTATATATTTGCTACTATGGACCGAGTTTTACTCTGTAGTATGATCATACATTTTGTCGTAGACTTTACGTCCGAATTAACGCATGCGCAGAGAATCTTTTAGATTTAACGATCTCCGATCCTCAGCCATGTTTGATAACTCTAAATTATCCAGATTTTTTTTTTTTGTACTTTTACATACACAAAGAACTGGATACGGTAAATGCCAAAATTGGCCCTATCTCCAAATTGGACGATATTTTACTTAAATGTAGACATGAATATGTAACTTCATAAAATAGAACAGTTTGTTATTTTCTTCATAATTTTTAGGTGTGCCACTGCTCAAATACTTGAAATAGTGGGTCATTTCAGTCACGTTTTAATGACGTCGCACTTAACGTAACGTTATACATGTACATGTTAACAATCGTATCTATATGAATCACTTTATAATCATTTTATGGTAACTTTAAATAAGACAATAAGTTGTATATTGACCATTATAATATATATAATTATTAACTTATATCTATACACAGTAAATAAAAAGTCCACTATCCTGTATGTTTCTGGGAAGTTCAAATTATAGTTCTCAATATATCAATATTAACACACGTGCCTTTTTATTTACGTTACATCATTTATACATTCTTTATTGGAAGGGTAGTGATTTTTTTTTTAAAGTTTGAAAATAGTAAATTTTTAATAGTCTTTACCAAACCGAATCTCCGTATTTCCATTTGCATCCAAACTAGTTTCGTTAGAGTTTAGGCTCGCGGTGTAGTGTCAAAATAAGAAATCGGGTTTTTCTTGAGAGGTCAACAACTCGTTTTTGTTATCGGGTTTGTCCTGGTTAATGTTTGCATCGTCGCACTCGCCAGCATCAACGATGATTTTTGTTTGAGATATGCATGCTTAAAATCGTTGAGTATAAATGCATTTGTGCCCCAAAACAATTCGTATGTTTGTCATCTTGCACTTTCCGCTCATATTCAGAATTATTGTATCCCTTGTGTCTTTTACTAATTAACAATTTTTAATTGTCAATGAGTCCATGACTTAGTCATGGACTCATTGACAATTAAAAATTGTTAATTAGTAAAAGACACTTGTAATGGGACGTGGAAATAGAAAATAAAAAGCGTCACCGTCATGTAATTGCTGCAATCGATTTATTATTTTATTTTTTGTTATTTTCGAAAGGTAAGCGAAGTTGCGATTAGTAATTGCCATTGATATTTCTGTACAATTTAAATCCACACTTACTGGCGGGAACGTCATTACACATTACACTTGTTTTAAAACAATGGGTTTTGGTCAAAAATTAAAAAAAAATCATTTGCATGTAGTTTTACCTTGCCTTTTAGAATTTTAACAACCAGACTTCAAAAGTCAGTAACTAAAAACGTGACATAAAATGTAAGGGAAAAACGGTACAAAACATACTCTTGATTTATAGAAGTAATTTAATTAAAAAGACTATTATATATTCAGTTTATTAATTGTATGAAACTTTAATATCATGTAGATTGGTACATTGTAACAGCGCGTACATGTAGAATCATTACGATAGACATACATGTATTGCTGTCACTTTCTTTAACATTTAACGTTATCAGATCTAAAAACATGATTACAAACATTTGTACTTTCTCGAAGAAAATAATATACAATTTTATATTAAGAATAAGTTTAAATTTATTTTCTTTCTATAATACATGTATGTGATCTTCTATTTTTAAAGCGCATATAATCAATCAGTAGATGAAATGTCTTCCGTTATCTTGTCTGTAAGTTGTTGACTTCTTCTGTATCAAGACAATAAACAGGATCATTTAGGTAACAAACAAAGAAAATATATTGCTTTAATTTTTGTTCAATGATCGTCATAAAGTACAGAGAGAGAGAGAGAGAGAGAGAGAGAGAGAGAGAGAGAGAGAGAGAATTTTACTAATATGTGTAATTCACTGATATGAAATATTTTTAAAACTTAGTTTCCATAAAATGAACCATAAGTAATGCACACTGTGATTGAATCTCTCTCTCTCTCTCTCTATGCATGTATGTGCAAACAATACAGAATTAATGAAGTTTTGTTTGCGTGGATTTCTATTTTATTTTAAACACCAATTGTATATATATAACGATTTCAACCCATGACTATAAGTTTGAAGACTATCATCGGCTTTATCTGTACAGATATTATTTTACAGCACACATATATTATTAACATAAAGTAAATGAACCTGTGCTTGCAAATTATATTCAACGAGTCAGTTTTTCCTGTACACAATGTTTAAATCTTTTCTCTTTTTAAGAATATTTTTATGAATTATATTTCTCGAGGGCTGCGCTCTAAATACATTTTTTAATTTTATAGTAAAAATTGCCTTGAATATGTTAATTTCCGGTAAACATCGTGCATTTAGCGGATGCTAGTGTTGCTTAGCAACGCTTTGCATGATTATTTTTACGGATTAATCGCTTACGCTTAACATCTTATTTGTAATTATGCATTTATTTACTTTTTATAAACAACTTGAAAAATGTTGGAATTTTAGGCATTTATACTACAACCGTACTTAGTTCTTTAGTCTTCTAGTGTTAGTATAACGATGAGTTTTTCAACGAAATGCTTGGCTTAGTGGATCCACGGAGATCTACTACGTGTAGGTACTTATAGGTAAAGGGGTGTGAGCCACCGACGCACCGGTACAACCTATTTTTTTAAATCTCATCTTGTACATTTATTCCATTATATCCAGAGTGGGCAAATTTGCAATATCTTTGTAAAATACATGGATACCATCTAAAAATTTCTGTTTATTTCATTTCATAGAGTTTGAAGAAAAAATTACATTTCTATGATGAAAAAAATACTTTGAGGCTGAGGATCGGAGAACCTTAATAGGCAAAAATAAATAACATAAATAAAATAAAAAACTAAACAAAAATAAATTTTAAACATGTTTAATTATAATAGTATTAACGAGATCACATGGCAAAACAGATAATGTTGCACAACAGAATATTTCATACATGAGAAAAAAAGTTCAATGAAAGACTTTGAACAGTATTAATGAGTCTATAACGTAAAAACCTAGTAAGAGTACCACAAGGTATACCAGAGTTTTACATGTCTCATACTGTTTCTGTTATACATGGATCACTGGACGTATTATATTTTTTATTACAAATTTAATGCTAGCTTACAAGACAAGAGGAGCCCATTTCTCACTAATTTTTGTAATTTATGTTATTTGAAAGAAATGCTGCTCGAAATAAAATCTACTAAAGTATATATTACCGCCAGTTTTCAAATAAAACTTTCATCACCCCGACCTGCCCCTTGAAAAAATTGACATAAATAAAATCTGATGAGAGAAGGTAGGGTTAACAGAACAGAGAAAAATTATATCGGAGAACAGCCATAAAAGCAACGTATTACATTTCAAAATACTGACAATAATATACAAAAGAAAAGATAGTCAAACACAGATTGTTAAGGTTTTTTAGACCAACCAGATTTTTTTTTTTGTCAATAGTAAGGGTTTGGACGGAAATAATTACTGAATGCAAATATCATGAAATGCAGAACAAAACTAACGTTAAACCCAAAGCGTACAAAGTTTAAACATTTTCTTAATTATACAGAAAACTTTAATACAGATTGACAATACCTTGAAATTCCTCGTTTTAATTAGAATCAGGAAATAGTCTTACTCCATGATTTCGATAAGAAAGAGTTCTAAATGGTTATACTGAATGGTATGATGTATCTGAATTCAATTTATGTGAAACATCTCATTCATCAAGCATAAGAAATTTGAGCAATTGAAAGTCAATAACGAATAGGTAAAAAGGTTGGTGACAGAAATTTTGACATCAAGTCACAGTATTTTTGACAAAGGAGTAATGAAGTTTGAATTAATTTATTAAACAACTGTATGTTAAGCATTAAACGTTGTGAATTTTAATCATTTTTCCCCCCGAGATCCTTCCACATCAAACAAATACATCAAAAGATCTTAATTAAGATATGTATATAAAAAGTATAATCATAATGCCAACCGTGTACATTTCTTGAAAAAAATTAATTGCATTATGTAAAAATCAGAAAACAACAATAATGAATAAAAGATAAAAAAAAAAAACCAAACCAACGGTTTATTAGTTTTGTAAATTATATATCAATATATTAAATAAATAAATAACATAAATTTTGATATCTGACTGATATCACATTGTCACAATATTATCAAGAATCTCACAGACTGAAGTAATGCCAGGTATCAGATATCACATGTACATATTGTCTCTACACTTCTGTACAGCACAATAATATAAAAATCAAGGAGCCTTCAAAAACAGTTCAGCTGTCATGATATCCAAATTTTGATTAAAGTTTTTATTGACATAAATCAATTTGTGTACATGATATGAGAAGGAAATTGTTCATGTACAAGAGTTTTACAGTTTTACAAGCTTGTATCACTGGAAAATACCCCACACAGTACTTTAACTGATAATAAATATCAAATATCCTGTTTTACAAGATATCAAATACACATCTAATTATGTACTCACACTGAATCATTATATCAGGGTTTAGATACCAGATATTTATCCTGCACACTCTAGATATCAAAACATTTACCATAGGATTCTCTCCTTTAATGATATCAAACTATTTCATAGTTCAA
>WFKH01002636.1:43459234-43481137 GCA_016163765.1 Magallana hongkongensis
TCTGTTTATTTAACCCATGCCAAATTCAATTTAATTAGCAATGATTGAACAAATAAAGATTTCAAACTACCTGTACTAGATATTCTATCTTACATTCAAGCATAAATCTCTAAATATAAGGTTCAATCATTATACAGATCTGAGCATTATCTTTAATCCCAAATCCCTTGAAACTTAGGGACAACCAAAAATACCTCTAACATTACCTTTGGTTTAACCAAAAATCTCTTGAAAATTATAATCTTTGTTTGCGTTCAAAATTAATGAAAATGAAGATAAACTTTAGTTTAATCACAAATCTATAAAACTGTATCTTGCTTCAATTCTAAATTCCTGGACAATTAACTTTAGTTTGGCTTAATCCAAAATCCCTGGAATTTCATATTAAGTTTGGATAAACTTTGGATGAAAATTCACTCGATAAGATGTTAAAAGTTTATGCAGCAAATCCCTTTGAATAATACTCACTGAGGTAAATATTACATTAGATTTAATCCCATATCTCTTCAACAACATCTTTTTTTTATTTCCAAATCCACTGAGGATTTTGTATTTATGCCCTTGCTCCTGAGCATAAATTAATTATTTTCATTTGAATCCCAAATCTGTTGAACATTACCTTTTGTAAAACCTAAAACCCTGTGATTGTTTTCTTCTGTTTAATTAAAAATCCATTGATATTATTATTATTTTAATCCCAAATTTTTCAAAATTTACATTTGGTTAATCCTAATCCCTTGAAATTCCACATGAAAAATGGAATTTGGGATGTTTTTACAGCCAATCTCTTAGAAAGATACTTACTGGGGTATAATAACAAGCTGAACGGCACAGATTAGTATGAGCAACAGAAGGTTACAGGCCAAATGGGACACAAACATGGAGTCTCGGACTTGGTGGAACTGAAAACGGAAAAAAATAAAAACAGAACATGTGCAGGTTAGTAGTTACAGGTGAGTTATTTAAATCAAAAACAATCAACGAAGGTGAGTAGTGTGTTAAAACAGGTGTGTTATTTAAAACTCCCATACACAGGTAAAAAAGGTTAAAAGTGATTAAAATCATGTGATCAAAAACTAGTTAGACTGCTATAGTGATTAAACACAGATGTGTTAGGTAAAATAGTGACTTCAAGTTTAGAACACACACAAAAAAAAGAAAAACAAGTGTATATACCAAATCCCTATCAACTATCTTTAGCCATATCCTTTTACCTGTCCATAGAGTGTGGATTGATTTAAAAACAAAAAACCCTTTTCTCATCATTTTATTAAATGAATATATTTTGGACTCTGAAGTTATGAAAATTATAAATATGTCAATTGAAAGAAAAAGTGAGCAAAAACAAATCTGGGGCAGCTAGAGTATAATAAAAGTCACATGAAATTACATGTAGTAGCAAACTCATTCACTGGTGATTCTCAAAGAAAATGAAAAATTCTTAAATGCCTATCAGTCAATAAAACAGCAAATACAAAAAATAATTATAGAACATGGCCTTTCATTAAGTAATTTCTAAACTGTTCAAAAATTTATAAACCACACTGTCATTACTAGTGGGAGGAATGGTTTGTTTTTAAAAAAAAAAAAAAGCTCTGTGTATATCTGAAAAGGAACTTAGATTTTACCTTTTCTTCCAAATCAGGCTTCAGGAATTTGAGAGGAAAGACGTTGACATGCTCAGAACGCAGGCGGTCAATACTGCGTGCATCAATGGCGCGACCTAGATATTCATTGACCTCTTCATCAGGGTCTTTTACTTCCATGTTATCTCCAAAACCCAATCTACATAACAAGAAATTCTTATTTAGTTTTTTTTTTTAATAAAATTCATCAGTGATAATATGGGCTTACACTCAGCTTGCTTCTTTTTTAATTAATCTAAATCTTATTCGGATCAATTTTCATTTTATGACAATAATGTTAACATCATGAATAACAGAGAGCTTTTTCCAATCTGGTAACTTAACATACTTAGTTGATTTATTTGTTACAATTAAATGAACCACTATTCCTATTCTCATGTGAAAAAAATATTTCTAGTCCTCTAGTCCTCACTACTTCTTTTCAGCTTAATTGAGTTATGACCTTGAACTTCACCAAATACCTTGCTACTGACCTTAAAGGTCACCATAGAGATAATTCAAATACTCTTTATGTTCAACAATCAACCCCCCCCCCCCCCCCCCCCCCCCCCCTGCTCCCACCAAATCCTCACTTACTTATTGTGAATGTTAGCATTCCGATCGTTATTGTATCCCATCAGTTTCATGTCCTTGGACGTCCCATGTACAGCTAGAGAGTTCCTACTTCTCATGTTGGGCAAGGTTTTGGGCTTTTCCTGTTAGAAATAAAATCTAGAAAATCATTATGATCACAATTAAAAAAGAACTGAAATTCAAATCTGTAATTTCCTCCTGCATTAATAATTGATTAATTTTAACAGAAAATATGATTTGCCATCCTCTTAATGACATGAATCAATGGAGATAAACAATATGTATTGGCGTAGTTTCTGCAATTTTATTGTAATGTTTCCCTAGAAATAACACTAGGATGAAATTTTTTAGTGTACAAATTGATCAACTCTTGCTTTGTTGGAATCCACTTTTGGATCTACCTAAGTATACAAATTGACACTTTCATATTCACTTCAGTTTCACTGACCCTTGCTTTGTCAGGGTCCGCTACGATCAGAAACGTCTCAATCTTGTTCTCCTTGATGAATGCATTCCTCTCAGCTCCATTGCCTGGCTCCACTTCATATTCTCCATGGAGACAGTGTAACGTCTCCTTGGTGATGTGAACCCGTCTGCCAATGAAAATACATTTATTACTGATCAAATATTCTGACAAAAATCCTCTTTAAAAAAAAGAAACTCTAGCTAAATCAGTGATTAACTCCACATGTATTATGTACATGGTAACACATTTTGTATCAACAGTAGAATTATGTTCATTTTAGGGGGCCATTTATCAATTATCAATTGTTGTCAAACTTTTTCAGTACATTAATGTAACACAATCAACAAAATATACCCTGGTACTCCACCAGCCTCCATGTTATTTGCCAGTGTAACGTCGTTTGACCAGACATCAAACTGCCATTTCCGTAGACCAATGACCCCACAATGGACACGCCCACTGTGTATCCCCACCCTCATGTTCACATCCACCCCGGTCACGTTCCGCACCAACCTGCAAAGGTCAAATGTCAAGGTCAAATTCAAAGTAAAACACTACAAAGGACCATGATAAAATCTTTGTCACAAAGGCAAGGTGTCAAAACTGGCAGTTGTGAAATTATAGATGGAGAATTATATTAAGGCTGCTCAAAGTTAATTCTATAGTTAATGTCACCTTCAAAATAACAAAACAAAGGATGGAGGAATAAAATTAAAACAAACAACATTTTTACATTTTCATTTTTAAATAATTTTAAATTAAAACTTAGACAACCTCACTTTTTATCTTAAATTAGTCTCTCTCACTTTTCCACTACATATTCCTTACATGATCAAAAGTAAGCTAATCTAAGTTTCATGGCCCCTAAGCCTGCTTACGATATAGCGTCAATCATGTCTAGTCCCATCTCCACACAGCACTGGGCATGGTCTGGGCGGGGCTCAGGGAGACCGCTCACACAGTAGTAACAATCGCCCAGGATCTTGATCCTCAGACAGTAGTTGTCAGCGGCCAAACGGTCGAAACGGGCGAATAGTTCATTCAGAAGCTGGACCAGCTCCTGAGCTGTACACTGGGAGGAGAGCTGGGTGAAGCCACACATGTCAGCAAAAAGGATGCTGGAAATAATAGAGAGTAACCTTAGTATTATTAATAGAGACAGATATTGTAACTGCAAAGATTTGAACCCTAAAAACTGGTTGCTACAGAGACCAGAAGCTGAAAATTAGAGAGTCTGTTTGACCTTAGTGTAATAGAGACAGAAATGGCCCGAGACTGACCAAAAAGAATGCTGAAAATTGAAGAGAGAGTATCCTTAGTAGACAATGACACATTGTCATTGCTGGGTTTTGAACCCAGCAATCAGGATGCGGAACATCAGACAGTCTGCTATTTAAGTGTAACAGAGACCAGAAGCTGAAAATTAAAGAGGTTGAACTTTAAGTAACAACAAGTGAAAAGCTGTCAATGTGACAGCAAACCAGGTTTTCTTTAATGTGAACTGTATCCATAATCCATGTCAACCCTGAATTGATAAACACTACCTACCATATCCAGGAAATTGGAGTACCCTATATGCAATATTTTGCCAAAAAAGGACTAAGTTCGACAGCTGGTATTTTTTTCATAATTTATCAGAAATCAAAATCCTAGCAATATGCACACCTCTGATATATGTACAATTAATCTGCAAAACAACAACTTCCTATCTTGAAAACTGTAGAAGGAGTTACCCGTACAATAAGGAAACCCTTTTGGCAGCGCCGCCCGCCCGCCCGCCATTTTCACCATTTCAATAACCAGATTTTTCCGTTGGAAAACCCGTTTAAAAACAGGAAGCTGAAAATTAGGAAGAATTTGATCTTACAGTGTAAGAGAGACAAATATTGCCACTGCTGGGGATTGAACCGTGGTCCTCAAACAGGATGTAGAAAATAAGACAGTCTGACCTTAGGTTTTTGTAATTGCACTTAAATTAAATAAGCATAATCTCTGGTATCCTCATCAGCTATGTTTTACAGAATGATATTAATCATGCGCGGATCCAGAAAATTTTTCCACGGGGGTCCGAAGGATAATTGTGTTTGCCAGGGGGGTCCGAGGCATATTTGCGATAATTTTACTATGTAAATTTAATAATCTAGATCCGCGCATGTTAATAACCAAAAGTAAAGCAACTGTCAGAGAGTTTCTGCTATTTTTTTTAATACCGTTGTTTGAATTAATCAAGGCATTGGAAAAATTTAGCTTTTGCATCATCAATAAGAATAGGATTCATGATGGGTAACAATAACAATAAGCCTGTCAAATTTCTAGCAAATCTGCACTTCAACATCTATTGATTAGTCTAGCATACCCAATGTAAATGTATCTCACTATTGGAGTCAACAAGTCCAAATCTTAGGATAGGAAATAATAATCTCTAAATAAATGAGTTCTTTGACATTTACTGCTGAATACTGTATCAATGTTGTATATTACCACTCATAGAAGCTGCAAATATATTGTTTTAATGCAAGGTTTTACTATGTATTACAGATATTATTTGTTATAAACAAAGTCACAGAAATAATCATAAAAATATTTCCAATAAACCCTAGTTATGAAACTGTGAACCAGCAGTCACAACCAGAAAACAGGTTTTCTAGAATAAAGAAGAGGCTGGGTAGTCAACAAATTGTTTTGCCTTAAACTTTTAAATATGATATTTTTGGCCATAAAATATTATTAAAAAAAAATCCGAATATTTTACTGTAAAGTCTCATGTATAGCACATACTTTTTTCAGCCAAAATTAGATCAAAAGAGGGGGGTACGTATTATACATAGGAACAAAATTTTACCCTATTTTTATCGGGCCGTGATTCTGGATACCTCAGGAGAAAGACTGCAGATATCGTGTGTAATGCGCGTTGTATGGGTATACACTTACAGAATAACATCTTGTTCCGTCAAAAATGCTTCATTCTTTATTCAATTCATATGTTTTTGAATATTTTCAGCTGTTCCAGCACTAAAAAAGATCTTGCCTATGTAATCGCCATTATGTAATCAGCCACCTGTTGTATTGTCGCGTGGCCAATGTTCAGCAATTAATTTCCTGTCTCCTGTCTGGTGTCAGACCTCCGTACAGTTGAATAGAGTGAAGGAAGATTTATTAATTACAATGATTTGATTGAAAACCTATTTACTTTGTATCCTGTTATGGAATTATTGTTTTATATTATAAGACACTGTTAAAATAAATTGATCCTTTGTACGACTTGATAATGACGATATACGACATACAAACGTTTTTTGTGGATGTTATTTTACAATAATCAAAGAGTTTGTCTAGTTATTAATTAAGTAATTACTTTTGTTGTTGTTTTTGGTTATATCCGCTAGGAATACATTATCAATGCGCATGCATGCTTATCGGTGACTTTTGAAAAATCTCGATTGAAAATCTCTTTGTTTTTTGGGTGTGTATTTAAGGAATAAAGAATCATTCTTTGAGTATTATGAGGTGATCAAATACGGTCAGGAGTGATCGAATCTAATACAGCCCGAAGGGCTCAAATTCAATAAAGACCGAAGGGTTTTATGATAGATTTGATCACCCCTGACCATATTTGATCACCTCATAATATTCAAAGAATGAATCCTTATTAATTATATTTATATAATTTTCAGCAATTGTACGATTAAATATTAAAATAAGCAGTGATAAAATGTATTGCACTATACATTACAAAATCGATTTGTAGTTTTATCTCAGACAAAGAGGCTGGAAAATGTAAATATTATACATAGGAACAGTGGTTTTTTCAGCATTTTATACCCAACTTAAGGGGGGGGGGTGTATTATACACGAGAGTGTACTATACATGAGACATTACGGTAGCTTAAAAATTTGAAAATCCTTATACAGAGCTCTTTGTCTTAAAAGGTAAATGTAGCTTAAAAATGGCCACGATCATTCAACCTTTTTAAGCCATTATGATAGTCTTCCTCACGGCATATCAACAATTAATTGCGATGTTATGTGGATCTCACTGAAATCTTGAATCTATAAATGACTGTAGTTGCTAATGAATTAAATAAAGTCTTCACTGAGATTACCTACAAATCTGCACTCTGATGACAGATTTTGTTCTCAAACATTTATATAAAAGGCTAAATCAAAACAACATTCAATACAACAACCCTTGTGTATTCTATATGTTCTTGTTGTTCTAAAACTGCTTTGTGATGAAAACTGTCAGCAAGACAATTAATATTGACCTATTCCCTTAAGGAAAAATTACATGTCTTGAACATCGCAATATAAAGAACGTAATGTATAGTTAGATGTCACAGATAATAATTTTACACACAACGCTCAGAAAATTTGATTGGCAATGCTTTTTTTACTCATTGCTGTTTACACAAGTTTTTTTCGATGTTGTTTTTCCAACACTGTCGATAACTTGCAATAACAAACCACTAAAATCATAAAGTGTTTTTATCCATTATTTCATTTGACACTGACAAGTTCAATATTTCCACTAGTAAGTAACTATATCCATATTTGTAAAATTGTTAGAATATATAAAAACGTATTTTCTGTTGATTTGAAAGAGGTCTAACTGTCTTAATTACATTTTCAGAGAAAATTTAATTACAACGACAAGAAAACATTATTCCTGTACAGCCCAAATAAATGAACAAGTTGCACATATAGCTATGTTAACAATGTAATTGTGTACTTTGAAATTGGCAAATATATCTGAGAAAACTTTTGATACATTGTATGTATCATTAAGTAAGATGTCGATCAGTTTATTTATGTAAAAGCATATTATTTTGCTCAGTTATATATACACACAAATCTAGTACTAATGAGTACTTTTTACTCTGACACATGAATTACTGCTTGTTATTAGTTTAGCCGACATTCCCCAACCTTTGTATATGTCTTAATCATGCAAACATATATATATATATATGCATGCGTCTCTGCTTATTATTGTTTACCTGACATTTTCATGTCTCTGTATGTAGATCTTGTGAAACATGGTGTCCTTTGTGTTGCCAGCAATATCGGCCTTCATTTCCATGGCAACATGCCTCGGTAACACAGACAATAATAGCCTTTCCTGCAAAAAAGTAACACATTCTCCTATATATATAGTTATATTCATCATTGTACAAATCACTAGAAATAATACAAGGTGTCAAATTAAGTACATATATGTACAATGGGTAAAGTATTTCAGTACTTTTTTTTACCGGCAATGGTTCATTAATTATATATTTTGAAATCATTAGAATTTCATGATGGTTCATGCGATTATTGTGAATTTACATGAGTATTTCTCACCCGTTAATTTGCATCTTCGACATATCGATCGATCATCAAAAGTTAAAATTATTTACTTTTATTCATTCAATGAATTTACAAAACTATGTTCCCCTTAATCTATGAAAAAAACTGGCAATCCAAAAAATTGGCCCCAAATGATTCAACAATACTCAATTTGACATATATTATACAAATTACTCTGACTGTAAACTGTATACAGGGTAACTTTTGCCCCATGTAATTTTCGCCCATCTACACCTGCGAACAGTTTCGCCCCGTCTTGAATTCGCCCAGGCAAAGTTGTGTTTAAAAAGTTAGAGATAATTTGAGACATTGAATTCGCCCAGTCTTAAATTTGCCCGACGACAACGAAGGGGCGAAAATTAAACAGAATATTTCCCTGTATACAGTATTTCCAAAACATTAAAGCCTCTATGTTACTGTGAAATATTATTGTCATATTAGAATTAATATTGGCCAAATTTTCGTAGATTTTGTACGTGGCTTAATCTCCTCTTATAAGAGTATACATCTTCCACAAATGATGTATTAATTCATTAATTGTTCAAATAATTCCACAATATTTAACATCCACATGAACCTATTGGAAAAATTGGAAATCCATTAAATTAGCCCAAAGGAAATTTTGATTAATGATTCTTAAGTATCTTAGAATACATTGACCGTTTTTAATACAGAATTCATTCTTTTTCTGATGAAAGGATTCTCGATAAATTCCGCTTTTGAGCTGACCTGTTCCTGGTTCTCTCTCTGAGTTGTAAGTCGAGCCTCGATGCAGCGTCTCGTCTCAAGAAACGCCTGTCTTTGAGCCTGCTCAGTGGGATAGTGGGTAAAAATCCCGGCAGTGTTGACAGCAATGAAAATTAAAACGTTACTCAGCAGCTTAAAGGAAAAAGATTTAATATAACATTACAAATTCATGATACCTGACTATCTGTTTAAGGTACAGAGAAACCTCCTTTCTCAAACAAGTGGCTTATGGGCCACATTGCTAACCTGTTCAACTCTGACCTCACTTTAACTCAAGTGCCAACATGCTTAACAATATAACATACAAAACAATGAAAAAAAGATTAAAATCAATTGTGGCCTCTCTATGTAGTGGTAGGTTCAAAGATATCACAAAATATATGGATATATGATTTCCAGCAGACAGAGGTAAACTCAGACGTTGAAGTTTTGATGGGAAGTGCAAAAATACCAGATAACTGGATTTTTCTATGGGGTGCTATTTTTTGCGAAATTCTGCAATCAAGTCTTAATCGCAAAAAATTCAATCGCAAAAAATACGTCATAAAATGTCCCCATAAAAATACCCCTTGTGAGGCCTCTTCATAGAGTCCGAATTCACGCTTCGTTGCATAATACAGGTATCGATAATTGGTCAGTGAATACCCCGTAGTTATCAGTCACTTCACACTTTGCCAGCAAAATGGCGCCGTTGAAATATTTGAAGCCTATAAGTAAGTTTCCTGACCCTACCTGACCTTTAAGTGAATTAATGTCGCCTAGAAAAATTACCGAGTGTAATGAGAAAGTGGCCGATGTTCTTGATACACCAAAAACTCCGAGAGGAAAGTACATGACTTTTTCACCGAGCGAGAGAGCTGAGATAGGACACTACGTTAGTGTACATGGACCTTCGTCGACCATTAAACGTTTTCAGACAAAGTTTCCAGGACTATGTGAAAGTACTGTAAGAAATTTACGTGATAATTATTATAAATACAACACGGAGCTCAAATCTCGAAAACGTAAACTTGATTTTTCAGACGGCGAGAACTGTGAAATTCTAAATTGAATCTGTGCAAGCGGGGTAAAAAAGTTTTACTCGGTAATGATCTGGATTCCGACGTGCAAACTTACATTCGTTTATTAAGGAAATCGGGGGCAGTTATTAACACAGCAAATTGCATTGCCGTTGCGGAGGGCATTGTCCGTGCCCATGACGAGCAGCTACTATCTTGTAATGGCAGATTGATTACGTTGAAAAAAGGTGGGCCCAGTCAGTGTTGTTTAGGATGAATATGGTTAAGCAAAGGGGCAGTTGCACGGCAAAAATTCAGTTTAAAATTTTAAATTGCTTTGGTGTGTTCAATAAAAAATAAAAATAGACTTTATTGTTTAAATGTCTAGTAATAAAATTCAATAAAAATAGACTTTAGTGTCAAAGTGAAATCGCAAAAATTAAAATCGCAAAAAATAAATATACCTATTTCAGGATCAAATCGCAAAAATTTGCACCCACATTAAAAAACAGTTATACGGTATACTCTACTTACTTGTTTCCATAAAAATGAATCGCCAAAGTTCCGTCGTAAAGTACATCCTAAATGAATCATAGACACGATGACTCCCGAGAGGACAGAGAGCCTCATTCTGATTGGCAGCATAGTGTAGATCAAATAAATGAAAATCACAGTACACCACACCCCATCGCTGACCGTCCGCGGGTCACTGTCCAGTGTGATTAGAATTGTGATTCCGCAGACAAGAGCCAGGATGATATAGGAAACGATGACCATCTGCTGCTGGTCAAAGGAGCCTTTGTTACACACCACTTGTAACACGATCAACGCAAAAAAAATAATGCCCAGGTTAATTCCACGGGCCGGGAGGGTGGCACCACTGACGTAGTAAAATATAATCAGAAGAACACTTATCACGCTTAGAACGCCCATTAGAATCGTCAAGTTGTTCTGGTTGAGTTTGAAAAAATATCTCTGATATAATCTCTCTAACTTGGGATCTGAAAATCTTTTGGATCGGAACACTTGTGAGACGGTGGAAATATTCGGACAGTTTGCCGTCCTATCCGATTCATTTTCAAGATCACTGAAAGGTTTGAC
This sequence comes from Magallana hongkongensis, assembly GCA_016163765.1. Lineage (NCBI taxonomy): Eukaryota > Metazoa > Mollusca > Bivalvia > Ostreida > Ostreidae > Magallana > Magallana hongkongensis. The sequence continues at coordinate 43,470,115 of WFKH01002636.1, forward strand.
TTGTGTTTCAGTCGACGGTCCTTTGCCTGTCCTGTAGCGGGCTCTCACTGTGTCCCAGGCAGATTTTTGGCCTAGCATAGAGGTGGACCCCTGAGTGGGATCCAGAGGTGCCACCTTGACACTGCGTACATGAATTGATTTACCCTTGTTCTCCTTGTGCGGGTTTATGCCAGTAAATTCAGGCTTTTCTGCCATTTTGAATTCCTTTTTTTTTCAGGCTTTCAATTCAAGAACATTTCCTAATAGCAACAATAAACGTACGTGTCTCTTGAAAGAATTTCCCTGATGCAATCATTTTCCCAAACATCTCCATCTTTGATTTAGCCCATCACTATGGTTTCCTCTTCTTATTTGTTCTTTGATGAAAGATACATTCATAAACTCATTACTTCCAATGATCCCGTTGATGTCCTGCAGAAATAATCCATCACTGGTCTTCTGATTTTAACAATCTAAAATCCTGTGAAAATAAAGGAAATTAAACCTCAAAATAATTATAAGTAAAAATTAATAAGTAAAACAGTGTTTTATTTCTCAGTAAATTAACTAATATACAAAAAAGTATTTTTTTGAGACTTGCTTATATAAGGATTTAAAAAACAATTTCATGCTTCATTTTGGATCAATGCAAATGAAACAATAATGAAAGTTTTCTTTTTAAGGTGGCTCACTACACCTTGAAAAAGCTCAAAACTCTAACCCATGAGCTATGATGATATTCAACCAAATCGGTTGATACATTACACTTTAACAAAACATTTAAGTTGCCATCTTGTGACATAGTACGTAACTGTCTTAAGAATTAAAAGTCTTGATGTAGTGAGGTACCTTAAAGCAACAAATTTGAGTTTAAGTGATCTTGACCTTCAAAGTGATTCTTTTTCAAGGACAATTGACATATCAATGTAAACAAAGGGATGATGGAAAATTTAGCATCAGCCTATTGAATTACAATTCACAATGTGTAAATAGAAATCTAAGACAACTGAGTATTCTCATGTCCCATATTTTCGATCAATTTTTACCTCATTTGGTGAATATTTTGATATTCATAAATACTCTGTAACATAGCAATGTTGGCAACACATTTGATTGTCATGGGAATGCTATGGAAATTTAATTTGCATAAATTGATTCTGCACTGATTCAATGTGAAGTAAATGTATAACTGAATTCATTCAATCAATGCATATTCATATTAAGAATATAGCTAAGGACGTATAACCTAGTATTAAAATATTTTTCAAAAGAGAATATTTTTTCCAAGCTGGCACTCAATTTTATTTTTGTGGACAAAATAACCAATCTATATAGCTATGCTAAAATTTTAAAAAAAAATTGAGGTAACCAAAATTGCAAGTGTCAAATAATTGGTATATAGTGAATTAAATCTCTGAAATTGCTTTCACACATACTAAAATACCCCACTATATTAGGTACATGTATATATACTTAACAAAAAAAACAATAATGAAAAATGTATTTAGTACAGATCTGATAAAATATGGTATTTTCAATCCTTTAATATAATTTCCATTGACAGCTTTGTCACGAACATGCAAAAATAAATTCCAACCAAAAATAATCCATAGAAGACTATAATAGCATTCATGAGATTAAATAAAAAATCTCAAATTTCCATTTTCTGTCATTGACAGATACAAATTGAAGCGAGATGTTACCTCAACAATTGTGTCAAGATGAGGAAAATCTCCAGGAAAAAATTGATTTTTTTCTGGTGCGCTGCGACACCAAACAAGCCAATCTGTCATCTTTCATATCACTATCCAAGACTGTCACAATGATGATTGTTAAATCTCTAATTATCAATAATGGAATCATATATAATTAATATGTACTTTCATACTTACATTATTCCACTGGATTTTTATGAAATTTTCCAGAGATTGGAGAATCATAAAACCATATGGTCTATGGACTAATCTCCGAGTAAGGATCAGCAAACACTGAAGCTGCGAAGTTCATGAGGCAGCAAGCCGAGAATGTACCATCCAGACTTGTAATCTAATCTGATAAAAAAAATCGCCTTCCTTAAATTCTCTAAGCTAATCGCTAGCAACCGTCAATGTCCGTTTCCGCCTTCTGTCACACCTTTTCCGTCGATGATAGACAACTCCGGCAGATATTTCACACTAAAGACCAAGGACAATTCAGTACAGAGTTTCCCGACCAAAAGAAACTCATGTATCCACTTCAAATCTCTCACGATGCCACAGCTAAGCCTTCAATCTCATTTTCTTTTGTAATTCTGTTGCGGTCAGTATAACTGAAAATAAATTGATAAATTCATCTATCACTCACTTTGTTCACAGAAAGCATGACCATGTATAAAATTTTAAAATTAAGTCATTTACTTCTAATCTGTATCAATTTGGTTCATTTGAAAATTCTTTAAATGAGTTCCAAAGGCTAAGCATGATAAAGAATTGGCATAATGTAGCATCATCTTTAAAATTTACTGAAATCTTGGAAGTTTCAACAGTGAATATCACTAGAAGAACATCTTGTTTCATGATTCACTTCACATCATACACACATATGGTCAAAATTCATCAAACAATTCTTGTCAAAAAGAGGCAAAAAACATATATTAAGAGGGTTCGATGGTTGTAGCCATTTTTAGACTGTATTGATCTCCTTTAGAAGAAGAGCTCTATATAAAAATATAGGAAAATACCCAAATTTAAAATGTAAAACTCATGAATTTTTTTCTTTTCTAAATAATAGTTAATAGGTAAACAAATTATATCTGAAAGTTTTTGGTAGATCTGATGGTTAATTTGTTCACCATCGAGCCTCCTTAAAATGAATAAAACCAGTAAGACCAGTTAGCCTCCTTATAAGCAAGTTGGAATTTAATGGGGGGGGGATTTTACAAAATTAAAAATATGTTGTATACCATCTGAATTTGACATTATAACAGCCACTTGATTGCTTTTAAAATGAGCTAAAAAAAAGAAAGGTGGACGGTAACAAAAGGACAGAAGGATAGAAGACAATAATGACAATCTCTTTATGATGCCTTTGCCATATACATGATGGAGATAAGTGGTGCATAAAATCAAATTGCTTCTACTACCCGTAGTTTGAAATTGCATGCAGTACACCTTTTATTGTTCCATTTGAAAATTGAAAATAATGGTCTCTTAGCAGTTCAGTAATTCATTAATATTTGTAAAGCATGCATTTAATTTCAAAGCAATGAGCATGATGTGGGAGTAATACTTGAAATATCAATTAATGGTACTATACTATTAAACACTCAATTATTTACTTAAAATGTAAAACATTAAAATAATGCGTGAAAACTTAATCAAATGTCAGACAATTCTGTTTATTGTATAAGCCAGATCCCCTAAAATACCTCCATTTACCAGCTACCACATGTGCAGATCCAGAAATTTTTCCTGGGGAATGGGTCCCAGAGGGGGTCCGGGGCCTACTTTTGATACTTTTATTTTGTGATTTAATAAGTTTTAATTTTCATAGGGGGGAGGGGAAGAAGGGGTCTGGCTGGGCCCCCCCCCCCCCCCCCCCCCCCCCCCCCCAAGATCTGCGCATGTATCATCAGGCCTTGAGAAAAGGGGTTGGTTTTAAACATGCATTCATGCAGGTTTCCGTAATTGAAATGTATTTTTTTTTTTTGTTCACACACAAGCTTTTCAAAATCAAATCCAATAATTCATAGTGTAGGATAATCACAGATACAGTAGAACATCTTTAATCCATTTGATGCTTCACGTCAAACAATGGATGAAAGCAGAGATCTAAACTAAACTGTCTCTTTGAGTCGCAGAACACAAGCTTACATCCTTTAAACCTAGGATCACAACCTTTTATCTTTTAAGCCTGAGGAATACAAGCCTAGATCCTATATAAGCCTAGGATCAGGGTTCAAATCCCACAAGTAGGATTGACATGGATCAGCCGGTCAATTAGATGACAATTACTATTAAACCATGGTGTATTGATCTTAATATTACTTCAAAAATTGCATCGTTCCGTTACTAGACAAAGGGAACTGTTACAGAGAGGCACGATTCTGCTCCATTATAAGCACTCTCTGACATGCATGGATCCAGACACTTTTTACGGGGGGGTGTCTAAGGGGATAATTTTGCTTTGCAGGTGGAGGGGGGGGGGTGTTGTCTAAGGCCTATTTACGTTTTTACTATGTAAATTTAATAAGTTTGAATTTTCCAGCTAGTCCTAACCCTTCTCACCCTCTAGATTAGTGCATGTCACAGCTGATGAGACTTTGTGATGACTTGATATAGACCCCTTGGAATGGCTATCAAAATTCTACACCTTTCTAAGAAATATTATAATACTATATATGTACAAGCCTACACAAGATGGTCAACTGATTTTTTTCTAGAAGTAACAATTAACACCTCAGTTCATCGTCGGAACCCACGGGTTTTCTATCCGTTACACTGGTTGAAAGCAGTGTAACGGATAGAAAACCCGTGGGTTCCGACGATGACCTCAGTTTTCCTCTGGATTTATTAAGTCTTGATAATTTTAGTACACTTATTAAGTGCATGTATTTTGAAGTAAATAGACTTCGTTTGAAAATTTGGGCTACTGTAAAAGTGGTTATTTACACTGGTGGTTAAGTACGCATTTTCTATGGTTAAATAATACACATTGGTATTAAATACGCGGATGCCTGATTTACCACATTAAAGATTTGAGTTTTTTACCATATGTGCAGGGGTATTTCACGCGGTTTTAAGCTAATCGCATAACTAGTGTAAATTTCCCCCGCGTGTAAATAACCACTTTTACAGTAAATTTCAATCATAAATACTACAGCCACTTTAAATGTGGTTCCACTAATTTTTCATTGAATACCAATTTTTGTGTATTTCTTTGCTGATTTGATTTACAAATTTAAATGTTCATTGAAGTGCAACATCTAAATTAATAAGAGATTGTGTTGATAGGATCATTGGCCACGAATTTACGTATCCTTGAGACTCTGATTTTCACAACCTAAGAAAAAATCACAGTCTGCACAAAATAGCGGTAATCATGATGATGTCAGACTCAAATTCCCATATAAGATGACTTGGCTATTTCTTTTATCTAACATACTGATGTACATTAACAATAATTTAGTTCTTTTTACTTACTCTTTTAGATCAGTTCATTAATTTGTTAAAAGAAACATGTAAATATAAACAATAAAATGCTTTCTTTGATGATTTATGCGGGCTATGAATGTATAGCGATCATTGCAGAAAAAATTAACATAACCCGCTAACCTGGGTTTACAGCATGTATATCTAAACTACATGTATTAGACATAAATGTATTTTTTTTGCAATACATCAATGCCCCTTTTTTACACAGGAAAAATCCCACAAAGATATTGATTAGTAAACATTGCTATCGTTTACATGTACTTATTGGTGCCACGGGGGAAGAACATTAGCCAAATGAAGTTTACAAATAGTTTATCTATGTTAATTAGAATTCTTGAATCTAGTACACATATTGTAAAACATTTTAGATGTTTTGCATTAATTGCAGATTGATCTCTGTAATTAGACAAAATGTGTGCAGCAAAAGGAGGGTTATTAAGTAGTATGAAAGGAAAAAAATTACTTAATCTTCAAACTGAGCACAATATTGACCCACATGCACTTTCATAATTATAAAAATTGATAAAATCACATGAGAATTCCTTTCTATTGTTTATCTCAATGTGAACTCAAAATTTGAGATGCATTGAAATATGTTTTTATCTTTAATTACTACACCAATATACATTATGAGTAATGACATTCAATAACATTTAATGGATTTTACTTTTAATCAGTACTATATTCACTTTGTGATAAGAAAACTTCTCAGTTTTTCTCTAAATATTACGTTAATTCAAGTTAAAGAATGAGTAGAACTAACTTTAAAAATATACACAAATATGTATATTTAACAGCTCCGTCTGTACACATTGTCAAATCAGTCATTATTTTTGATAAGGTCCTCTATTTTTACCTGCTACACGATATATATCTTGCTAACACCCCACCCCCCATTTACCTTTAGGTGTATATACGCCCACACATTATTGTTGTATTGTATACATGTAAATAAGGTATGTTTATGAACCTAATCTAATCCACCCCCTCCCAATACTACAAACACAAAATCCCCATACCCCCGCGCTTTCGCACAGGGTCTTATAATTGATGCGTTAAGAAATATCCCAGACTATAGTGAAGAATCAATTTGATCTCTCATGACAGCGATCAACATTAATAATGTTCGTTTGTTATCACAGCTCTTATAAAGTAAACAGACACCTCGGGCCCATATAGAATATTCTACCTGTGTAAAACAAAATTGTCCCCAAACCACGTGGGAAGCATGGCATTTGTACCTGTCAAATCCAGGTACGACCCGAGAAACGGGCAATTGTAAAAAGAATTTTTAAATTCTCCCTCTGTGAAATCTTTTTAAAATCCTTTGCGTCTTTAAAGGTTAATCTGTCACCTCATTTAAATATCAAAACCGTCGTAAGACACGCTTGACAAAATCTTACCTGTTGCCCGTTTGTTTATCTCTTTCCGGAAATACAGCACACAGGCGCAAATGCTAAACCGAAAATCGATTGGCCAGAACGTATTTATAACCAGGTGTGTTTCAGTGTCGCCCTTGGCAACATTACTAAATCGATTGATTAGCCATGACTTGACATTTCATCACAGACGACAGCCATCTCCACCGCATAATGTAACCTAATTTTTATAAGTAAAGATAGTTATAGACTGGAAAATTGCGCGAGTTGTAAAGCAAGCTCTCTCTCTCTCTCTCTCTCTCTCTCTCTCTCTCTCTCTCTCTCTCTCTCTTGTTTTCAAATTTATTATCAATTGCAGGCGTTTGTATAGAGTACACTTTTGACAATGATAAGTCAATATATAGGTCATTATCAAATTACGTGTGAGCAGCTTTTTCAATCGATATTACTTTAAATAAATAAAAATGTATTATTATTAGGTGAAAATGTGCTAAAAGCTTAAGATTATTTTAAGAACAAGGATGTGCTATAAGATGTTTAGAAACTTAATCTTGGAATTTTAACGCAAAACCTTGAAGAAAGCAGTGCATGGTGTTCGAAGCATTAAAAAGTTCCATGTCTTGAGATTTATCCGTGTTTTAACCCATGGCAACAAAATCAGTCGTTTATCTAATTAATAAATTAACTCGCGATGTCTTAAATTGCATTGGTATTACTTTAGAAAAATAATCCAACACGAAAAAAAAACAATTGAAGTATATCTTAATTTTGGAAATGGATATATACATATTTTAAAGAATTCTTTCAAGACACACATTACAAAATCATGAACAGTGTATGAATACATAAAAAGATATTGAACAAGGAGAAATATTTGTACATGTAAAATTACATTTTGGCCACGAGGTTGCGCAAATGTTGGAATTTCCGGGATCAGAAAGCCATCACTTGCTTCCCTTAATTAAAAAATACACTGAACTTTATGTTAGTGTGATAACATAAAATTGGTGATTTTCAATTATGAGTGGCGAGTCTATTTACAAATTGACAAAATAGGTTTTTAGAATTTTTCATGCAATATAACAGTGCACTTTTTGCCAATCGTTTTACTCTTATATTACATGTAGATAGACCATTGGTGTTAATAAGATAGCGCGAATAGCAAGAGAATTAAGAGAATGGTACATGCAACCATATGGAAACGATCTCAATTTTGTTTCTTTCAATTGAATGGAAAGACTCCGATGACTCTTGATTCCCACCTACATTCCATACAGTTACATTTTAAAGAGTCTAAAACATATCAAAAGCGTTTTTCTGAGAGACGGTAGGCGGTTTGGATACAAACTCAAAAGGCAGTTATGAGAAGAAAAAAAATCAAAAATTTGTGACAGTTTCTTCACATATTATTGAAAATGATATTTTAAAGCACTCTTTCTGTTGTGTTTTCGTAAGTTTATTGCTAAATTCACATTATATGACCATACCATTTTTATTTAGCGTCATTATAGTTATTATATCAAATTTCATAAATCTGTATGCTTTTTTCATTCACTAGGTCTTGACTTTAATACACTTTGACAATAACTTGAGACTTTATACAGAAAATTATACAGATACTGTACAAGTACAAAGTTTTTTTTAATTTAATATCGATAATTATAATATAATATAGTCTGTTTATACATGTACACGTAAGTTACTCTTCCTTTGTTGAATACCGGTAAATAAAATCTGATGAAATTTGATTAAAAAATTTACAGGGGAGGTAAAAGTTGCTAATTTGCAAAATAATTGCTTCAAATCTCATTTTCATTACATTTTTTATGTAAAGTTCCCTACAAGGAAAATTTGTTTAAGCTACATGTAGCATGCTGTACTTACAATGTGCAACTAGACCACCACCAAAATTCGGATCATGATCGGGTGATATAGAAACTAACAAACTAACTGCATGTTATAACATTAAGGTCATTTCAGTTTCTGGACACTTTTATCCGTAATTTGGTCAGTCTGCTGATCTGACCCCTAGTGTTGGGAGAGTCCTGTGGGTCGTTGACTCGTGTACGTCCGTCTATGAGCTTCCACTTCCTGAAACACTACGCTCTGTTTACATGTACGCATTGGTTAGGGGTCATTCTCACGATTATTTACTCATGCAAACTGCTTCTTATAAATATCGAATTTCAGAATTTTTGATAGGTTTGTGTGCTCGTAATTGTGTGGATTCACTTTAAGGAATAGTAATTAAAAATCAAGATTTGAAATTCATTGAGAATTAAAATTTGTTGACAAGGGGTACGTACCAAAGAAATCCACAAAAATTGAGCTAATAAATATGAATATCAATGGTTTAACTCTGTTTTAGGTATTTGACCTAGCAATTCAAATGACAATATCTCTATAGAAAAAAAAAACACGAATGACATATGCATGCATGCTCATATTTCGATCAAGATTGCACACACCGTTGCAGCAATTACATGTATGATTCAAATAGCTATAGTTTTCCTGATCAGCATCTACGGCGAAGTCCAAAGCACTTGTCTGTTTAGGAAACAATCTTATATGGATCATATGTTATCAAAATTTATTGTTCTCAACTTACACCCTATTCCCAATTGACCAATACCTATTTTCTATACATTTTTTCCAAAATGTTGGCTAAATAGGAAGACACTGTTTAGAGAGATATTTTTCTGAGTACTAGCATATAATGATTATATTCTTTCTAATAGAATGCAAATCCTAACTTCATTGTGTTGTGGAAAATTTTGATATAATACTCACCATTAAGGATTATACATTTGACAGGGCATTGGCTTAGGGTTAACACAGAAAAGAATGTGGAACCGCACATAAAAAAATTATCAAGAAGGAAAAAAATCACGAAAAAAAAATCCTTATTTATAGAAAGATTTTTATTTTAATTTTATTTTTTAGAACAAGTTTTCAGGAATTGATGGCTTTTTGGAATTCCTCCAGACTTGGTGGCGCCTGCGGTTTACAGTTGGTGGTTCTCTCACAGACCTCAAATCTGTAGAAGCAGTACTCGTAACAGCGATCAGAGTCGGATATTCTGTTGGAACAGCCAAACAGATCCAGGCAGTGGTTGTAGCTGGTCTCACAGTATGGACAGTTCCCCAGAGCAGAGGTCTCAAACACCAGGACCGAGGCCAAAGCTAGCACCAACAGGCAGTTCTGTGGGGGTAGGATATATAGCTGATGAATTACTGTAGGTAGACTTCATAAAATGAAGAAATGACAATTCTTTATCGGTCACTGTGGGTTCTTTAATATTCTTGGGCATTTATTTTTGTGAATTAAGTAAAAATTGCAGTACAGAAATCTCTAACACTAGGGCCGAGGTCAGAGCTAGCACCAGATGGCAGTTCTGTGGGGGAAGGATACATGGATACTTCGTCGGACAACGGAATGTGTGTTCCTCAAATACCATTATATGGTTTGATTGAATAAGTTAAGCTTGAAATTGGAAAATAGATTTGAAGTGAGATAGGTCGGGGCAAATTGGTCATTGGGATAAATTGAAATTATTGTTAAGTTACTGTGTCAATGCCCAAATTATCCAGCTTGTCTCTAATCATAAATGAAGTTTAAGCTATAGAAAGAATGATTATCATAAATTCAACGATCGCTAACGTACATGTACTACTACAAATACTACATGTATAATTTTTAATGTCACAATATTTATGCCCTACACTTTGTTTTTAACATAGTTGATTGCATAGATATGTTTTATACGAGGATAAGAATTTTTTTTCAAGTTATAAATAAATATCTACACATCTACAGTACTATGTATTTTCCCATTTATTTCTAAGAAAACAAGCTATAAATAAATATCTACACATCTACAGTACTATGTATTTTCATATATATTTTTTAAGAAAACAAGCTATAAATAAATATATACATCTACTAGGTATTTTTCCATCCCTTTCATAAGAAAATCGATTGTAATTCATACAGAAACGGACAAGACTGAAACCTATGCGATCTAGTAAAACCACCTGTCCGGTAATGCTAGTTATGTATATTTTCTGCAATTCTAGCTACCTTCATACCAGCATGAATCACCAAAAAGCATTTCATTGTTGAAATAGAAATGGCGACATAAAAAAATCACGCTTTAACAACCAACGATTGATGGTATCGTATCGCTCTGCAGGTACCATTTATCCATGCAAATTATAAAGAATTCGAATAACTGGCTATTTCGGTAATAATTTAATTTTCTCTATTTTCGCAAACTTCTTCATATCGCAAAAATCATACAGAAATGATTCCCTTATTGTTTGCCTTGAAAAAAAAAAACTTTCAAAAATCGCATTTAAAAAAATTACCCCAAAAATTAAGAAATAAAATTAATAAACATTACAGATTTATCTCCTGTTAGTAAAATTTATAACACATAAATTATAGATAGACGGTAGAAGATAATAGTATATT
>WFKH01002636.1:43493738-43503916 GCA_016163765.1 Magallana hongkongensis
GGTTAAAGTTTTTTGAGCAGGTGCCCTTTGATGATTATATCTTAGTTATTACTAGTCATAACTTCACCAAACTTGCATGGATGGTGCATCTTATGATACTGATGCACATGACAGGCATGAATGCTGAATCTGAGCCATAGGTTTCGGATGCTGGAGGAGGTTAAGGTTTAAAGAGCTGGTTAAAGTTTTTGGAGCAGGTGCCCTCTGATGATTATATCTTAGTTATTACTGGTCCTAACTTCACCAAACTTGCTTGGATGGTCGGTCTTATGATACTGATGCACCTGATGCTGAATCTGAGCCATTGGTTTCGGATGCTGAATGAGGTTTAGTTTTTTGGAACAGGTCACATGTTTAATAGATAATAGTACTATTTCAAACTTGCATAGTTGATTTAACTATAATATAAATGAATCGCAGAGGTAGCTTCAGATGCAGAGCCTGATCTCCATTATCAAGGATGCTAAAAAATATATCTTAGTTATTACTAGTCGTAACTTCACCAAACTTGCATGGATGGTGTGTCTTATGATCCTGATGTACCTGACAGGCATTGACGCTGAATCTGAGCCATAGGTTTCGGATGCTGGAGGAGGTTAAGGTTTAAAGAGCTGGTTAAAGTTTATGGAGCAGGTGCCCTCTGATGATTATATCTTAGTTATTATTGGTCCTAACTTCACAAAACTTGCATGGATGATGTGTCTTATGACACTGATGCACCTGACAGGCTTGAATGCTGAATCTGAGCCATAGGTTTCGGATGCTGGATGAGGTTTAGTTTTTTGGAACAGGTCACATGTTTCATAGATATTAGTACTATTTCAAACTTGCACAGTTGATATAAGTATAATATAAATGAATTGCAGAGGTAGCTTCAGATGCAGAGCCTGATCTCCATAATCAAAGATGCTAAAAAAATCTCCTACCTCACTTAAACCTGCTTGATAGATGTGTTTGTTGTTAAATGATATAACATGATTCCTATGATATAGTATTACATGTATATGATATGATACACTATTGTTTTATATGATACAATATTATATTATATTGCAAAAAGTTATATGATACGATATTATATTTTATCAATTTTTTTGTACATTATGATATGATATTGTGTCATGTAATTATTATGTATAGTGTTGTATATTATGATACAATATTGTATAATATGATATTGTATTATATATTTAATATTTTATGACATGATATTGTTTCATATGATATTGCAATATGTAATATTGTATCATATGATACGATATTCTATAATATATAATATCGTATAATATGATATTGTATAATATGATATTTTGTTTCTATAATATATTATTATATCACTTGAATTGTATTATATGATATTGTTATATATATTATTGTATCATATGATACGATATTGTATAATATGATAATGTATTATATAATATATTACTATATCACATGATCTTTTATCATATGATATGATGCAATGTTGTATCAAATCATATGATATAATATCATATGTATCAAATATGATACAATATCATACAATACAATATCATACTATATTATACAATATAATATCATATGTTACAATATTGTGATGTTTTATGTGATATGATATTGTATCATGTAATACCCTATTGTATCATATATTATATAATGATATTGTATTATGTGATCAAATACAGTAATGTATGACACGATACAATGTCATGTTATGTTATGTTACAATATTATATTGCATAATTATTTATTACAGTATTATATTGTATTATATGATACTATATTGTAAGTATCATAGGATGCAATATCGTATAATATATTATTGTATTGATAAACATTGTATCAGACTATCTTATAATACCGTATGAAATGAGCATATGATTATCATACAATTTTTTTAACATATGATATACGATATTGTGTTAAAACAGTTTCCATGAATATATCCAAGATCATTAACTATGATTTTCATATCATATAATAAAGGTGGGCTCACAAAGATGATGTCTCGTCTCGGTGAGCTTTGTAATCTGTGATTACCTATGTTTTAGGTGAAATATTAAGACAGAATCATATCAAAAACATAAAAAGTACTATATAAAATAAGGCTCTAATTAATAGTTATAGGCTTGGTATTTAAAACATAAACCTCGAGAGTATATATTCAAGAGAATCTGAATAAAAAAGTAAACTAAGCCTTTTTACAAAATTCTTGTTGTCAAGTATTTTGTATACAAGGTAGGTACAATACTTTTAATGTAGCAATGCAGTTAGCTAGTTTTTAAAGATGCAAAATTTAAAAAATAAAAAAATGATGCATTAAAATGTTTGAAAAAACTAATATACACGATAAAGTGTCTTTAAAAGGGCTCGATGGTCGTGACCATTTTTAGACTAAATTTATTTCCTTTAGAAGAAGAGTTCTATATGAAAATATAGGAAATTATCCAAGTTTAAAAGTAAAAAATTATGGATGTTTTCTTTAGTAAATAATAGTTTATAGGTAAATAAATCATTTCTTTAAATTTTAGGTAAATCTAATGGTTAATTTGTTGACCTCCGAGCCTCCTGAAAATTGTTTTTTCTTTGTCTAGTTACTGTTTTGATCCCTGTTAACAAGTTTAAATTCTCTTTTTGTGTCTTTTAAATGATCTGTCTTTGGATAGCACACGTCATGTGACTGTAGTTTATACATAAGATGTACATCAAATGCTGGGAGATAAAAGGTTTCGTTTGTTTTATACCTGCATACGATCGAGATTTTACTCCGCTCTCAGACACGTAATATTGATTTACGAAGTGAAGAAGTCAGATGGACAAATGTTGCTACGTAGCTGCCTTTAAACATTTTACTTTAAGAATCAAAATAATCCCTGTATTTCATACCATGAGATCACGCATAATTAGTCGTAATATTAACAGTTCAAAATTAAGAGGACTAGATGTACGTGGCAATTTCTAGACTATATTTACCTCCTTTAGACAAAGAGCTCTACATAAAGATGTAGGAAACTGTTCAAAAATATAAGATAACCTAATTTGTCAAAATGGTTTACAAATTGTATTTACTTTCCATTGATTGAAGAATAAGAATAGGTATATAAATTTGACCCCCCCCCCCTTATATGAGTAAATGTTTTGGGGTTTTTTTTTTTGGTTTGATGTAACAAAGCCAGTGTTTTTAACAGATACTGAGAAAATTTATATTTATTTCAATTTATATCAGATTTTTGTCACGTAATTTGATGTTTCTGGAAATTATGGAAAAACCCGATAAATCTCTATTATATTCTGATTACAATGTTAGAGAATGATTTGTTTGAATTTCAATTGTCCTACTTTTGAATACTGCAGAACCAGAACATTGAAAATGATGAAACTTGTCTCGTTGGTCGTAATACTTTCATTTTTGGGAGTTTTCGCGCAGGATCGAGAAATTACAAATTACCTTACGATGATGAACCCCTGTTACCCTCGATGCAGCACGGAGTTGGACAAATGCATAGAGTATTACAAATGTTCGTCGCGACGGTGAAGGTGCTTTAAATACTGCACCGACAAGTACTACAGCTGTATGGAATGCAAATTTTAAGATCTATATGTTGATCTTAACATTTTATAAAAAAAATTCAAATAAAATATCTTACAATCAGCAAACAAACTCTTACCATTTCTAATTTGATCGCCTTTTCTTTAAATTCTTTTCTCCTCCTTATCGAGCTGTTTTGTACATTTTTCCTCCCATTCTCTATAACTCATCCATCGCCTGCATCGACGCTGTAGCTCGTAATTTTAATCTAAATTAGAATATACACCTAACCATGCATCAGTTTTTTTTAGTTAATTGTACATCTGACATAATAGTTCTAGATATGTACAATTAGCTATTATAGTAACTGGCTACTAGTAACTGGTTAAATATAAATGAGAAAAGCTAGCTACTAGTAACTGGCTACGAGACAAAAAAAGTTGGCAACTAGTAACTAGTTACTTTCTATCTGAATTGGATTATATAATCATTTTATTAAAGTTACTTTATCCCATATTAGAAATGCTACATTTTTAATATACATTGTATTATTAAAATTATACATATTTTGTGATTAACCCGTGTATCATTGACAAAGATTTACTTTTAAAAAATCTTGTTCGAAAACATCTCGCGTTTTTTCTTAATTAACTTTTGTTTTATTATTATTATTTTGGTTTTAATCTATAGATATGACTATAATTATCGTTTTTTAAAAATACTATGAACAAAACATAGTCTTGTTATAAAACTTAATAATCTCATTGAATACGGAACTTTTGAGGTACGCTTGTTACATGTGTGCGTCGCGTCAGATGACACCAAACTCCGTCACATTGGCACTTTTTGAAAAGTAATCAACATTAATGTACAGTTTTAGTCCTTTTCTCTGAAATCAGTTAAAATCACATCATTAAAATTATTTATTATATTAAAAGATTATTTTACAGAATTACGACGGAAATTAGTAATCATTTAAGAAGGCCGACTTTGGATTTCATTGCGTGTGTTTTTGCGCATTCTAGTAAAATACAGTGTATTTATACTTTTCATGAATGTTTTCGACATCATTTATAAAACTGAACACAGTATACAAAATACAGATAAAAATATTAAGATTTTTGAAGGAAAATTTTATTTTTTACACGATTTTTCCGTTGTGCGGTAGTTGAGCGTTGTCATTGAGCTTTAATGACGTTCGCTTTGATAAAATGAAGCTTTGTAGGATAACGTTATAAGAAATAACATAAAAGAAAAAAGAAAAAAAACAATACACCATTGAAATTATAAACACAGAATAATGCTATCCTCGGGGCATTTTTCTTAATATTTGAATGAATCCATTATACAAATCTACATTTATAATAGTCCAAATATATAGCAAAATTTGGTGCATTTTAATATTTGAGATGGCCCCCACAATTACAATTTTTATAAAATTTAATTAGTCTGTCTACGTTCTTCTTCTTCTTTGTTAATTTAATGGACTATTTCAAATTGGATTAACAAGTAACAGGATAAGTAAAAGTTGTTGATTTGAAAAATAGTTGCTTCAAATCTATTTTTCATGTAACATGCTGTACTTACAGTGTGCATCTAGATCACTATCACGGGCCAGCAAATTTCAGTTCATGATCAGGCAATACGGAAACTAACAAAGTAACTGCATGTTATGACTTAAAGTAATAAAATTTCTGGACACATTTATTCGTTATTTGACTAGCCCGCCGAGCTAACCCCAAGTGTAAACAGAGTTCTGTGGGTTGTTGACTCGAGTACGTACGTCTATGAGCGACAACTTCATGCAATATTGTGCTCTGTTTATTATATGTATGCCATTGGACTGGTACGTATGGAAAGTCAAAGGGTTCAATATTCTATGTAATTATGTATTTGTGTTTTCTAAATGCGTTATTCGTTAAATGTAAATAGAGAAATGCTAATTCTCAACTCTTAAAAATGCAGGAGGAAGGTTAATAGATTAGAAAAAAAATGGGGAGGGGTGGACCAGAGTTTTCCGTCCCCTTGCCATCCCGGCATCAGGTATGCCCCTTATACAAAGGACGCAGCTGTTAATACGGAAAAGTTCAGTTGAATGTACAGTGAATGATGTGTTCGAACGCCTCGTAAAAATCCTCCTACATATACAGACATCACTCTTCCTGTTATTTCTGTTGGATCCTTTCTTAACGGAAAAAACTCGCATTTTTTAACCCATAAAAAGTATTTATCCTCATGTTTTTAAGAGATTTTTAAATCATGCATATATTAAAGATATTGTTTTTATTATTTTATTTTTGGAAACCAAAATATTAGCTTGTACTGTCCCTGAAATTTAACTTCCCTGATTATAACAGACCATGTTTATGAACAATCAATGTATAGAATTTTTTTTGAAAAAATGTGTCATGGAAAGATATATAAAAGAATTACCTTAAATACCCAAAAGTGATTTTTTAAATTTTGCGCTAAAATCGTCCCTACCCAATAGAGACTGGCACATGCTTCTCAATCATGATTTTGAAACTCAGAACTGGATAACCAACAAGAGATTGTACCACATTATCAATTATTTTACAGAAATATCTCCGAAGTAATGTACGAAACCATATGTTATATAATTTGAAGAAATCATATTAACTAGTAACGCCAAACATTTTGTTTATTACCAAAAATATCTGAGTAAGTGTATCCTCCTTTGTATAACAATCCATGCCCGATTTGCATATTTGTATATTCGGTATATTTTCATTTACATACATCTATACAAATCTATATTTTCTTTTTAGAACACATATTTTTATGAAGTTATTTGAAATATTTTATATATAACTACCTCATATGCCGTGCAATTATTGAGTGGTTTTGAGCGGAAAAAGTGAGCTTAAACATCATATAAGGAGAACCTAGTCTGATTTTATTTCTTTTATAAGTTAGTTATTAGTTATCTGTCATATTTCCGATTTTCTTTCTATAGAATTCTAAAATATATATACGTCTGAACTAAAATAAACATGCGGAAAAATTCTTATATTTTTTAAATGATACATGTATAAATCGAAACAAAGGATAGATATATTTGGTTTCTTGTAATTAGTGAACGAACTGTCTTCCTCCTATATTCATTATCAATTTTCTACATTCATGCAAGGGTCAAGATTTTTTTCAAGGGGGGGGGGGGGACAAAGGTGCAGGAGTCCTAGGCCTATTTTCGGTAACTAATAACATCGTGAATTTTAAAAAAAAAATTGGGGGGTGAAAGAACCCCCTCACCCCCCAACACCGCGCATGACAAACTTTCAATGAGGTTTTAATTATTGCCAGATGAAAAATTGACCTCTATAAACTTGGGTATTAGCATAGTTTTAAGAGTTTTTTTTTTAATTTTTAAAAACATGGATTTGCATCCAGTTGTTAATTATATTGGGTATTAAATATCGTAGGTACATGTTGATATAATACCTTGGTTATAAAGGGCTACTAATACCTTAGTTTTATAGTATGTTTCAAGAAATGATTCGACGTAGCACACGCCTCCTGTCGTCATAATGGTACATTACAAATCACGAATGACGCAAGTACAAATGTCAAACTTGCATCGAACGGATTATGAATCAACAATTTTCCGAAACCCGGAAAATCCTACAAATGACGATTTTCAAATGGTTATATACAATGTTCGAAAACATACTAACAGAGTTAAGAATTATCATTTCTCCATTTACATTTAATGAATAATGCATTTAGAAAACACAAATACATAATTACATAGATAGAATATTGAATCCTTTGGCTTTCTATAGTTTCGTTTTCCTGATCAGCAACAGTCAAAAGTACTGGCTTAATTGATGGAAAGACTCCAAAATCAAGAAGCTTTGGTTTATATTAATATTTGAGGGCACCAATTTTCGAAGAAAGAGTTGAAATAGCAAAAAAGAAGTCTGTAACAGAAGAGTTGACACCAGTGTTGGCACCAGAAGGCAGATCTATGGGGTTGAGCACATGGAGATACATGTATAAATACTGTAGGTACACTCAATAAAATGAAGGGATTGCAACTGCAAATAGGTTATCTGGTTGGACACCAGAGCCAAGCCTAAAGCTAGCCTCAAGAGTCAGTTCTGTGGCTATATAGATACATTAAATGAATCAAAACTGGCAGTCTTTAAAATGCAGAAATGACAATTCTTTATCGGTTTCTATGGTTCATTAATATTCGTGGGCATTTTTTTTCGTAAATTAAGTTAAAATTGCAGGACTCCAACACCAGGGCCGAGCTAGAACCAGAAGGCAGTTTTGTGGGAGGAAGGATACATGTACATGTATGTTTCGTAGGACAACGGAGTAGTTGTTCCTCAAATACCCCACAGCGGGTGTGAACGGTCAGCAGAAGATGCTCTCTCCTCCATGGCACCTGACCCTACCTCTGATTTTTTTAGAGGTCCTTTTTTGCTCCGCTCCTGTTTTGTTTTTTTCCTTTGGACTTTTGAATTTGAACACTGTTCGTTATCACTACTCGTCATACCATTATAGTTATGGTTTGATTGAATAAACTATGCTTGAAATTTAAAAATATATTTGAAATGAGATTGATCAGGGAAATTGGTCATTGACAATCACCATCGCAATATCGAAGAAATGTCGAAGAGAACACGTAAAAATTTGTACAAAGATAAACAGAAGTCTTGGAAACTCGTTGCATGTCGGGCGCATGTCGAGCAGAGATCGTATTAATGTCCTCAGAAGTCGCAACGCAACTCGTAGCAATTGATACTACTTTTTGCATGGCGATAGGCACCCACATAAATATATATTAATTAACGCCGACATGCACACAAGATTGGACAACAACAGTTCAACTTGTCTTCGACACTTGTTCGAGAAAAATTTAAAAATTCTTATTTTCCTTTTCAAATCTACATCGCAATTTAAATTTATAAATTCTTTTAGCAACATATAAGATATAATGTTATTTAAAACGTATACCTTGCATACTCTTGGGACTTTAGTATTATCCCTTTCATCAATTTCAATTGTTATTCCCTCTCAGGTATGTGTGTTTTTATTTTAAAAAATCGTCAAAATGTAACAGTACAGTAACTTGGGACACACTAAAAATATTTTCAAAACAGAAACCTATAATGTTTTGTTTAAGCAGTGAATGCCTATATTTGGATGTCGTCGGTCCTATAACACACCAAGCGGTGCGGATAAATTGAATACCGCGCGCTAGCGCGGTATGATAATTTGTCTGCAACGCTTGGTATGTTATAGGACCGACGACACTCAAAAATAAGCATTCAATGCTTATATTTATATTCATACTGATGTCTATTTGTATGAAATATATGTGTATCGTCGCTGTAAAGCCATTATATACGCTCTTAGTCAGGGATAAGAAACATACATGAAACAGCCATGTTTCAATGTTATTTAGTTCGCTTTCGCGACTAAAAATATAGTGCCAGAAATTTTGTAGAGTAAAATCTTTTTTCTTAACGAGTAGATATGATTTAATGATTATTTTTCATAAGTACAAATCAAATTGGTTATGTAAGATTGAACGTTTTATTAATCTTACAAAAATAAATTTATTAAAAACGCGTGATTACGTTTTATATTTGTGCTCATGGCGCCTGAAATAGCTAAGTGTATTCAAAGAAAATTGAATGTCGCAGATTGCTAATGCAAACACTAAATATAAATATTTCCTCATAAAATTAAATTGCAAAATCGAATACAATTTTGACCATTCAAAAATAAGATGTTTGATATTTTCTGCTGATTTTGACAAAATTCACAGCAGTTGTTTGCCTTTAACTTACAGTGATGTATAATTAGTTACAACTCAATATATTATTCAATAATATGTAATTAAATTCACATATGTTCTTATATATGTTTTGAAATATATTCATGTATATGTTTTTTCCAGCTTTCATTTGGAAAATTAATTGGCATTTTTCAAAAAAATTGACTCTAAACGTAAAGATTAAATTCATTTTGTTTCAAGGAGGCTGTTTTTCATAACAATGAGGATTCACCTTTTATAAAGCGTGAAATCTGCCACTTTTGTCTGTGTACCCATTTTCATATTTATTTCATGGTCTCATAAAAGCTATTTCAAACTTTCCAGATAAAATTCTACACTGGTTATGTACAACGTTGCATGCCAAAAAATACTTCGTTTTCTGTAACTTTGGTTTTTCCATTTTATTTGCAACTCCTTTACGGAGATAATAATATTAACTGTTAATTCTTCTGTATTTCTCTCAGATCATCGTCTGAGAGAGAAATAGAAGAATATGTAAGTTAAATTCTGGAATGAAAGATACATAATCTAACCATGTAGAAGATAAATCAGAAAATATTTCAATGTTAATGAATGAACTATCAAATATTAGGCATGAAAATATACCACTAGAGGTTATTTATAATGTTGTTGATAAGATTTGTGATATTTTGGTTGGAAATGCTTCAGATGTTTTTGGTAAGAAACCAATTTATACCAATGTAGTAAAAAAGAAAAATATACTTTAAAGAAACCACGGTTTACATATGACTGCAATTTTTCTCGACGTAACTTAAGAAGAGCAAAAAGTTTGTATAAAAATTTAGAGGAGATATTTTTTAAGAAAGATTTGTATAAAAAAAGAAAGATAATATA
>WFKH01002636.1:43523150-43536779 GCA_016163765.1 Magallana hongkongensis
TTTTTTTAAGTCTTAAAAGTGGAAAACGTATCCTATAATAAATACTTTGGGGATTCAGATCACACACTGTACATTTCGAATGAATTTTGTTTTCTATTCACATTGAGATCTAAACGTAAATTTTATGTTCGGTCTAACGGTTACACAGTTTACATGCTTTAAAAACTAGTATAGGAAAATTGTTTAACTGTTTTAGGCAATACAGATTTTAGGCAGAGAATTCTTATTTCACAAAATAACGAATTATATAAAATTATTTTCACCTTTTTAAAAAAATTGATACGAAACTGGGTTAGTCCAGATCTGAATGTTTGTTTGCTTTGCTGTGTCCAAACGTAAATATAAATAATGTCATAGTGAAATTGATTTTGGGCATTGACGTTATGTAGGTATCGGGATATTAATTATTGAAATTAAATTATTAGAGTACGTAACAAGTACGGCCTGTCCTTTTGTTAATTGACAAGCTCCAGGCAATACTGGGTCAGTCTTCGTCAATGACTTTATATTGTTGTCCAATATAGGTTTCAGTGTTTCGTGGACTGAAGAATTGGGACATTGAGGAGATATAGAGGAGATTCTGAACAAAAATGACAATGACTTGCCCACGATTTTTCATATTTTTCGTAAGTCAAATATTTTGAAATACCTCGGTTTTTAAATTGTTTAAAACCTGCTTTATGAGGAACATTTTTATCTCAATATTTTAAAGTTTTAAAATAAATTTATTTAAAAATCTACTTTTACGGAGAACATTTATAGACATTTTTTATTTGTAGAACTGTATATAAATGACAGCATTTTCTTACACGTTAAAATCGATTATTAAAATAGTATATTAAACTTCAATCTTCTTAAAGTTTTCTGAAATTAAAAAAGTACCACATTTCACCAGAAACTGAGATACATGTGTGATGAGAATGGAGTAAATGTATGTAATACAAAAGAATATAATTATCTTTATATTTTAAGTTTATTAATTCTTATTTTTCAAATTATTGTTTCTGGTGATAAATTACTTCATAATTTAAAAAAAAACTAATTTCAATACGGATTATACGCTGCTTAAATTAATTTGAAGTGATGCACGTATAGCTTACTGATACGCAAGTATATATATATATGAAAAATAACTATTTTTTTTAACGAGACAGTAAAATATTGGCAACAAACTCTCTGAAAAACAAATAGTACCGGGTTATCTGTATAATATAATTTTTGTAATATAATAGTTTACATTAACTTTACAATACAAGAACAATGCGGGGAAAAAACCCACTCAAATATATATTATGAAAAGAGTTACTAGTAACTATATTAAAATAAATGTTATTTGGGATCATATAGAAAAAAATCTTTTTAAAAAATAATAATAAGATGCCCATGGGCAACATCGCTCACCTAAACAACAGTTCTTACATCATTCTATTACGAAATGTTAAAATATGAATGTGTGAACCATGATTTTTTTATCAGCATTATAAAGATCCTAAGATTTTAGTGACTCTGTTCCCTCTCACAAACATTGTAAGGATTGTGGCAATTTACTTTGATTTTTTAAAGTGCGTTATGGATTTTAAACTTCATGAGTTGCAAGTATAAATCATCTAATATTTCGAGAAAAAAAAGATTCATAATTATGAATATTACAATTAATTGGCTATTCTATTGCGAATACCGCGGCATACCGGTATATCTCGCACCGAATGAGGTGTGGGGGGATGGGGTTGTGACTTGTGTTTTAAGATCGATCCATTCAGCATTCGAGGATATATTTTCTTTTTATCATATGGTCCCCGCCAATTATTTTATTTTTATTATATTTTATTATTTATGAAAATATTGAATATGTTTTCAAGGTTGTGTATTTTATTTTACAATATTATTGGCTATTTGTTTTCACATTAGTTCAACTGGGTACTAGTATTAGTGGTTTTGGTTTTGTTTTTTTTTTATTATGTAATTTAGAATTGCAATTGCCATTTTGATAATGTATTACCGTCTATACGTGTACAGTACTGTACATGTATTTATAGACTTAGCCTATTCCATAACAACACATCTTATGAAAATAATATGGTAAACATAAATGTGAAATTCTTATACATAACACATTCAACATTTTGAATTAGTTATGATTATGTATCTTTAAAAAATAAATTGTCATTTAAAGTATTTAATGAGTGTAAGAATTTTTAGTGATGGATAAATCGCATGTCTTGATATTAATAAATAAAATCACTTTTCATTTGGTATTCTTCATTTTAACATATGGTATTTCTACAAGTAAGTATACATAGTGTAAGTAGTGTAAATAGTATTTAGATATACAATCAAAGTACTGTCGTACTGACGGGAGTTAATTTTATCGATTATATTTAGATATACAAAAATGACTACAATGTTTTGGAAACTGGTTTTATCGACATTCAATAACCCCAATCCCACTCTGGGAAAAATAACCTTTTTTATCACATTGTGCTTTTTATGAAATTATACTATTATAGTATTAGTTGCTATGACATTATTTATTATGTGTTCAGAAACACATTTTGGTGAGTTGTTTACACGAGTCAGCTGTTTTTGATGTGTAATTGTATATTCCATGAAGACATACATTGTAGAGTGGGCATTATTAATGTGTTCCCACCATTGACATACCAAACCACCCTTCCTGTATCATTTTGATGGTTTTCAGGTACATGGTACAGGTACATGTAATTGTTAATGTTCAAGCGTTTTTAGAGCTTCTTTAAGCGGTTACAGGGAGAAAACTAACATACTTTCATTGTTACGTAACACCAACTACCCTTTATTTCATATATGACGTCAAGATTTATTTGACGTAATAATTGATTTCAGTTTTTTTTTATTTCGCGGGGTTTTGTAGTTTAAAGTGGAAAAAGTAACAGGACACTATCGTTTTATCAATTTCCACAAAAATGAAGTCCGCAATATATGGTTTTAAATAGTGTTTTAAAAACACCAGATTACAAATATACTATGATTAGTTTTTCCTAAAATCGGTGGACGTGGAAAGGTTTCAAATAAGATGTTTTCGTTTACATTATAGTAGTCCAAAATTTTGACTTTTGTTGCATTTTATTCTACTTTTAAATAGTTCATTAGAAATTACTAGGAGCGAAATATGATATAAATGGTGACGTTATTTTCGAACACTTTAATCATAAATAACCTCCATAATAGTCACATATCAAATATACATATTTTCACGAAAATATTTACATCAAAATGACAGTTTGAAATCATGAACTTTAACTTTTTGTAGTTATAAAAGGGTCCGGCAATATCATTTGAAGTTTATAAGAAAAAAGACTTTAGTGTTGTGAACAAAATGGTATGTAACTTTGGTACAATTCCTAAAAATGGAAGCCGCAAACCTTAGCTTAATTATTTAGAACAAACAAAACATAATTCAACAATTACAATTTTTAATACCCAGATGGCCACTTTCCTTGCGCTCAATATGGTGTCAGCTGTTCCGGAACAGGAGAGCAACACTAAGACTTCCGGTTCCACCATGGAGGAGTCCTGTTACTTTCAGTGCTGGCAGGATTACTCTCACTGTTTCCAGTTGTTCAAATGTTCGCTCAGAACCGACGGCTGCAAAGAGTATTGTGGACGAAGAAACAGAACATGTCAACAGCTTTGTGACAGAAGAGAAAACAATCAATGAAGAAACAACCCACTTGATTTTGTTTAATAAAAATAATGTGTTGTTTAATAAATTCAATCAAGTTTTATTTATCTATATATTATACTAAAAAAAAGTTATGGTTAATCTAATCTAGATATAATATAAAATTATTCTAGTGTCGCATCTCCGTCTGCGAAATTGATCGACACGATTTATTATTATATAATATCGTATTTTTCCCAAGCATATGATTGGTCGATTGCTGTCACATGACCGTGCTATGAATTCTGTCATAAACCTTACTATACTAAAAATATAAAATTTAAAAACCTCACTATATTAAAAATAGATTTTCATGACAAAATACTGTTTTGGCTTGTGCGACATTGTGACGTCACAATAGCGAAATTAGCGCAAATACATTATGAACCAAATATTTCACTGTTATAACCTTTAAAATGTTGTTCACGTTTAATATAAGTAATATCGAGCGCAGCGAGAGGCAGGCGAAGCCCGCCTCGCGAAGCGAGGATTAATGGTAACACGTATATATAAGAAAATCAGTGAAAAGTGAGAGTTGAATCTGGGGTACTATGGGCTAAAAAAATTTCTTCCAGCCCTGAGCGCCGCCATATTGGCCGCCATTTTGTTTTTAAAAAGTTAGATTAATCGTTGATTGACTGGCACTTATCGATGTCTATTGCCCCTAAACTCGATTAAAAACGTTCCAATGTTTCAATTGAATGTAATTTAAATTATAAGAAATTAAAGTGGAAACCAGATATGTTTCAATAGTGCTTCAATCAAGAAACACGACTAGTTCAAAGTATGTCTTATCAAATTATCAGATGGAAAATAAAAACATTAACGTCAAGGAACTGATCTTTTAGATACTGAATAAAGTATTCAATTTTATTATCGCGGAAGTCAACACCGGAATTAAATTGATAAACAATGAAAGAAGAAATAAGAATTTTTCGGAATCACGTAACTCTCTTCGGCTCTTTCCGAACGTTTTACGTACGAAACATGACGTCATAATGTAGACTGAGCACGCGACGTTTAGTTAACTTTGGCTAAAGATTTGAGTAGACAACCAGGCGGATCCTACTGTGTGAGTTTCAAATAAATTTTGTTCTACAAAAATCAAACTGCACTGTGTTAAATCTGCGCTCGGCCCAAAAGGCCACACCGTTTACATATTATTATACGATTTCAAGAGAAAAAAGAATAAAATAAATGTTAAAATGAATGATCAATCTCATGATCATTTGAATATCACAGATATCTCATGATCATTTGAATATCACAGATAATATGTTCTACCGTTGTGGCGAGCGCAGCAAGAATTACACATACCTTGCATCATTGTCGTCTTAGTGTTATTTAGTTATCAACGAGCGTTAAATAATTTTTTGAGAGAGAGAGAAAAAGAGAGAGAGATTATTATATAATATTTCTAAGTTTAAATAAATTCTTACAAAATACATAGACTTGCTTCCCTAAAATCGGTCTTTACTTTTGGAGAGAATTGATCCGTCTGTAAAATATAATTTTGTTTAATTTGGTCAAAAGTGTTAACGATAAATACAGAATTTTTTTTTGTTCCTTTTTTTTCCCTGATCATAATTTTTTTTTAAAAATTCGTTTATTTTTGCATTCTAATTACATAAGTTATCCGTGCCCCCGGTCCCTGTTTGTAGGTGTGTAATTTCCCATTTTCTAATTTAATGGTTTGACTATATGCAATATCTGCATAATTTTTTTAACTGTTTATTTTTTCTCTTTATTTTTTTTATTTAGTTCAAAATGTCCTATTTTTTTTAATTTTCTCCCTACTCATACTTACTGTATATCCATGCAAAATTAGCTTAAAATTGGATCGATATGACAGTAAAGTGTGGCTCTTGCTAGTATATATATAATCTCTCTATAAAAAAAAAATTAAAAACAAATCATATGTCAATGAGGCAGGTATCGCAGTCTATACTGAAATAGCTAGTGCAAGCGTTACATATGTTTGATCCACCTCTAAATTTATCGCGGGAAATATAGCGCGAGATCACTGTGACGTCATACGTTAAATTCCATAATCATTTGTTTACGTACTATCTCAACTCAATACGATGGAATGGAAGCATGTAAAAAATCTCTTGGGTCTCACCAAAGCTTGTGTGGTACTCAAAACTTGTCTTCAAACCTCAAGGCACCGTAAATTACGAGTTAAATGTCAGCCATTTTTGGCATAGCACCACGGGTGAAAATATTAGAGAGCATTATGGGACCGAGACAAAAAATTTTGTTTGATGAATGTGTAGGTTTAGCTCGTTCTTTTTCCCGCGCACACTGGTTATTAGAGCTCGCTGCACTCGCTATTAATCAGTTAAAATTCAATTATAGCTTACGGACATCAACTCACACGTGATGAAATACTAAAGGTGCCAGCAATTACTCTGGGGCAGGCATTTCGTAGTTTATTGGCAAAATGTCCTAATTTATAAGTATAGATAATATGGCGCATGTGCCAATAATAATAGTAGTACTGTGTTTATTACATGTAGACTAATAATGTTACAGGTTTGTTAAATGAATAATAGAAAACAAGAAAGAAAAATGTATTTCGATCCAAAGAGCCAATAAAAACAATTAACCCGGGAGATAGCACCGAATAGAAAATGCACGCCAAGATGTAAACTGACAAGTTAGTCTGCAATTGTTCAATGCCATGATATTATATACCATAAGACTATGGTGATTATGTGTTTATTTATTCTGTGTCCGATACACCTGTCCCCTTCTTTAATTGCAGAGTAGGAATGCTCACTCGATCTAATTCCTTTGTTGTACATTCTACGTAAACTTTTTGCAACCAAAAAAAAGGTTAGATAAACTTTTGACTACATACATATCGAAATCGATTTTAGAGGATAATGTGTAATGTAAAAATTGGTTTTGCCAAGGTAATTTTGTGATTAAATAGTTATCTGCAGGAGCTATATTACTGATTTACCCTACAAACGTAATCTTAAGTGTTGTAAATTACATACACTTTGACAATGACCTTAGACTATTTAATATAAATGTTTCATTGCAATTGTTCATCCTTTTTTTCACTCTGTATTTTTCATGACTGTACCCTTTAAAGTAAAAAAAAATACCAAATTACTTCTTTTTATGAAAAATGACAATAACAAATTGTCAACCATCTCATAAATCCATAAAACGAAACACAAATTCAAAGCAGAGCAACACGGACCTCTAAAAAGATAGAGGTAGGATCAGGTGCCATGGAGAAGTGAGCATCCTCTGCTGACCATTCACACCCGCCGTGTGCTCTTTGTCGTAATCGAAAAAAAACGGAAAAGTCCGTAGACAATTCGGTGATAAATAATGGTCTAACAATAAGTATGAAGAACGTCAGTCAGCATGCGATCCAGTGGAAGATTGTATTTGCTGACAAGGTCGTTGTATCGACCATAGAACTTACGAAAAGATGACTTCAAACGAGACTGTTGATAGTCCTGTTTTATCAATTTGTTTGGCAGTAGCTTGCATCGCCTTAGAAACTGTTCATACAAAGAGCATGTCCTTGCGTATTGGATTAACTGAGAGACAAAAACACCATATGCAGTGATGAAGGTATATTGCTACATAAGTAAGGAAAGTTGACAATAGAAAAATAGAAGTCATCACGTTTATCATAAAGTTTTGTTGTTAGGTTACCATCAATGTCCATTTCCAGCAAAATATCCAAATATGAAACAGATGACGCAGACTCTGTGGTATCTTTTATTTCAAGTTCACTGGGATATATCGAGTCGACGTAAGTATGGAAATAACAATTGTTAGTTGATTATACGTCGTGGATATACCTGAATGTAGAGTTGAAGGACACAGCGAGTGATTTATTTATTTTCACGTACAAGTTCTTGAATAAATTCTGCTTCATAAGAATACAAACAAAGGTCTGCTAACAATGGGGCACAATTGGTACCCATAGAAATTCCAACAGATTATTGGAAGACTTGATAATTTAAAACGTGTTAATCAATTATTATACATACTAATTATCCAAGGATTGCAAGATAATAAATTGCGAATGCACAAAATATAATGAAAAAGTGGGAATAATTTTTTATATATTTTGTATGCACTAATTATGATAAAAATAAACGTTCATGTCAAACTTGAAAAAAATCAATTATACAGAGACACCTTAAACGGACTATTGTGTTGGTCCTATCCTTTCTTTGCATTTTATTCCGAATTTATCCTGTAAAAGGTAAACAAAACACAGGTTCTGGTAATTTAGTAAAAGTAATTGTTACATGTAAACAGGATATTTTATATTTTGCACATAATAATTTAAAAACTTGTTGTCCAATTAGTATAGAAGAAGTCAGTAATTGTCATTATCGAATCCAGTTGTTTGGTCAAATATGATGACATGGTGCCAAAAAAACGCAATATTTTTTTATCTATTATTGTGTAACGTTAGATAAAAGATATAAAAACAAACGTTTGCTAAGAACAGGCCTTAAATATTGTTTTTGTAATGCGTTAGTGTAATTATATTTAAATAACATAATAATGAAAGTGTTTATTCTATTTGGCTACATTACAATATAAATCTTTCAAATAATATCTAAAATATATTATGACCCGAGACAAACAATATCAATAAAACTTTAATTATCACATTACAACTTGTAAATAACAGACAACAAATATATATTGTCTTACCGCAGCTGACTCCTGCATCCTCACTATGACGACAGTTATGATGGCCAATATATTGATGACGACAATCAAACAAGTTACTTTCATATCCAGTGCAGCTTAAGTCGTCAAAAAGAATAGGCCCGCCTCCTTCACCAAAGTGAGCTTCACCATATGCCCGTGCATGGGTCCTTTAATTGCAAACAGTAAAAAAAAATACAACTTGATATAAACTTTGAATTGTTTCTTATTCATTCGAAAGTTTAGTAATAATTGAAAAAAATGTGCTTTTGACGTCTAAACAGAGACAGTTATTACGTGCTCTGCCCTAGCATCCGACAGACGACTTTAGCTTCTGCGTCACCAAAACTGTCATCGCACACTGTTCCCCACGTTCCCAGAATGCTGACCTCCACTCTGCCACTCGAACTACCTCCGCTTAATCGTATACCTAAAATGTAAATAATAAAACATGTCTGTTAAACTTCTTCCATACACCAATTCACTCGAATTACTTACACATTTTTCTATATTTATCTGTATTTGTAATCATGAATAGCTATCCAAACATGCTTTGTATCTAAACAACGACAAATATATAGTAGCTGTCATCAGACAGCTTGACAAACATCATAATTATTTATTTGTCATATCCTTCATTTTCCTTTAAATATGCTAGATGTATTTTGAATGGTTCACATTGTAACACATAAACCACATACTATTTTTCCATCTTAATTAATATAGAAAAGATTTAATGGTGTGCTTATACCTGATACATTTATACATGTAACATTAAAGAAAAGGTGTATTAGTAAAATAACTGTTCCAAAACACACCCATTAGACGTTCTTCACCTTATTCCTCTAATTTATAAGTGTATATGCATTTCTTATTGCATTTAGGGGTGATCAGAATATTAGTATTTTTATCTAATGTATCCGACTTTGGTTTTCATTGTGCATGCTTTTGCAAATTCTTCGAAAGAACGTGTATTTGTTCGTTTGAAATTATTGTTTTAATACCACTTTTGAAAGATAATTTTAAACACAATAAACAAAATTACTAATGCAACTTTTTTTTTACAAAAAAAAATAGTATTGGTTTACACCTCTTACCCAAACAACATTTTCATATTGTCTTTTACTTTATATGGTAATGTCGCCATGAGGGTAATTAATATTCCATTTTCATAATGAAAGGAATGCTGTGAAATCCTTTAAATTGATTACTTAAACTATAGACCATGTGAGTGTCTATTATTGATATGCTAGAACACAAAGCTTCTTTATTGCCTTACTCCTTTGCAGAAAACGTTTAGTAAAGTACATTTTCTAAGCCACATCTAACAACTTCTTTAAAGACCCATTTCGAGCGTAAAAAGTAATTTTCAATTCATCTGTTTTTTGTTTAATGGGGAGTCTTTTCGTTATATTTACGTTATCAGACATATTTCTAACATTAAGAAATTCATGAAATTTTTACACAGTGAAACAAATCACATAAAAATTATTGTATTAGTTTAGTCAAATTTGACCCTCTTGTTTTGGCATCAAGGTCGGGTCAAGGTCACTACCTGTTGTTTTTTTTTTCAACTAAAAGGATGATAAAAAAAAATGTAGTTGTCTGCAGTTATATAGATATATATTTAAGATATTAAGTTTCTATACTTCAATGAAATGATAGAACATCAGAATATCAATCCGCTTATATTTATAAATTGAAATAAATATTTAAACAAAAAATGATATTGCTTAGCACTTTTCCTCTAATTTTCTTAAATTTTTGACGATATTTTGATTATTTTTCTATGCCTCCAACGATAAAATAATTCTGATTTTTTTTTTATCGTGAAGACTATACATAAAGCTATAAGTTGACAGAAAAGCTAATATACTGACCGATTCTTTAGACCAATTTTAGCGATTTTTTTCACACAAATCTATCTATAGAATGAGCACTAATAAAGCTAATAAAACGTAAAATATATAAATTTGATAGGAAAGTCGTATTTTAAAAACGTATTCTGAAACCCGAGTATCTTTTAATTAGTATAAGCTCACATAAGTTGAAAAAAATCTAACATAAATGTTGTTTTAAAAATGCTAAATAAACTCGTAATTCTGCAGCGGTGCTGAATTTTAAAAACAGGTGATGGTTTCCTACGACAATGTTTCGCCAGAAGTATAGACCTTGTTAGATTCTAAACTTCGATTACTTTTTCTATGCCAAATTGTATAATAATAAAAAGAGTTTCCTTTCATATTGCTTGAATGGAAAACTAAATGACTGCGCATCAAACATCTGTCACTATAAAATGTAGGTTTGGTTCTTGCTAGAAAATTTGATAATTGTGGACTCATTTTGACAAATTTGTATATAATCTTTTTACAGAATAGTTACAGAAAAATTACTTTTGCAAAACACTTTCAGTAAATAAAGAAGGATAGTGATTTGTTTTTAACCTAGTAGGAGAAAAATAAAAGAAAGGTTTGTAGAAAATATCAAAAAAGAAACTTGCCGGTTGGTTTCAAAGTTCCAAACAGGGTGTCCTTCAATTTGTGCAATTCCGTTTGTATTGTTCCTATTTCCGAAGATATTAATGTCTTTTGTGCTAATACTTGAGACTCAAGCCGGTGCATATCACTAGACTCGGTTGCTGTAATCGTCATGATTTCACTGCGCATATCTTGGAGTGCTTTCATAAATGTCTTATTTGTTTTGTCCCATGTATCAATTAGCTTTGTGTTCAAATTCTCCAATTCTCGATAAATTGTCATGTTTGTGGCTCCATCATGAATCTCGTGATCTTGTTGAGAAACTGTCAAATAGCGAATAGATTTCGCCATGTTGTCCAACCTCGTTTTAAGAGCTTATAGTCTTGTTTGGTTGTTGTTCTCTTCAAACTCTTGTTTAATTAATCCAAACGAAGTTTTAATGGCTATATATTCTAACATCAGCTTGTTTACAATACTAGCCGTTACATTGTCCTCGGACGCTTTTTGGTTCTTTAACGTTTGCATTTCGTGTTCTTGACTTTTAACTCGAGCTTTTAGTTCCAGAACCTCTTGCACCAAAAGGGAGAGGGTGGAATCTTTTCCAAGTGGTCCAATGGTCGTGGTTTGTCCTGGGATGTTGTCTCCGTGGAAAAGAAGGGCGGAATTTTGTGCAATAAAACACAAGATGAAGAACGTAAGTATTACTGGGACTGCCATATTTCTAATGAGATGTTTGCTATAAGGTGACTGAATTTAACAGAAGGTAAAATGTTGATAAGATACTCAGACATTCGAGCATGTGCCTAGTTTGTTCGCCTGTCGTTGTGGTTTTCTTGTTCTTTTTGAAATATTCTTATTTTGATTTTTTTAGAAGAGAGAGAGAAAGAGAGAGAGAGAGAGTACTCTAAACCAACTTTGATTTGCGACAACATTATTTTGCAATTTACTGGAGATAAATTGGTTTGCGGCGAGTAATTTTCGCGATCAAGATGGTAGATCATCAGTAAAATCAGATTTATATCAGAGACATTTAAGGATTTGTTCAATCCGAAAAGTTTTGGTGACGACGAGGCGCGTGAACAGTTTACAGTTTTAACTTAATGACAATTAAGGACACCAAATGGAAGAACATAAGTTCTCATAAAGGGATATTCTTCAATACATTTTATTAATACATGTATATACAGATGAAACAACAATTTAATATACCCAGTCACTTAATTGATTCTGTACTTAATTGATTATAAATCTTTGTCTTTTCATACGGACTAAACTCTGAACCATTTATGATTTTGGGGGTAGTGATTAAATATAAACATTTTAACCATCACAATCGAAGTAATCTTGTATATCTTGAAATGAATTTTTACAGTTTGTTTCAATGATAATATTATTTTGTGCTTTTATAGACTAGAATCTTTTTATTCATTTTAAGCATAAGTAAACAGTTCCTAACGGTTAACACATTTATTTTAGGTCTAAAACTGGAATTTTCACTTTAGCATTCAAAATGTAAACAAAGGCTTTGTTTACATTGCAAAGAATTGTAAGCTTTGTAACTTGCATATAACTCAACGAATAACACTGAAATTTTGGTTACATATTAAAAATGCCTTACTGAAGCATTGTAAACATTAAAATCGGGAAAATAATTTTTGACTAAAATCGTGACCATGCCCCTTTAAAGGGTAACTTAAATTATGTAAACATTTCAACCCCATTAAACAACTTCATTTAATCATTAAAGCGTTAGAAAACAAAATAAGATATACCATTTTGACCATGAGTAAAGGTAAATGTCATTAATCAGTGATCTGAAATGGTTTCCTGGGAATACATCTTATTTTGTCATAATTCACTATATTGCATATAAAGGAAACTATATGTTGAACTTTTTACACCTATACCTACGAAAGCATAATGCTACCAGTTAAAATAAATGTTAACCATGTCGTACGTACGAGATACTGAGTCGTACATGCGAAATACTAAATCGTTATAACGAAATAATATGTCGTACATACAAGATGATAAGTCGTAAGTACGAGATAGTAACTGGTTATAGCGACATAAAATAAGTTGTACAAACGAAAAAAAATTAAGTCGTATGTACGTATTAAGTCCTTTTAACGAGATAAAATGTCGTACGTACGATGTAATGTCGTGCCTAATAACGACATATCATCTTGTAATTACGACACATTATCTCGTCATAACGACAAATTATCTCGTTATAAAGATTAAATATCTCGTTTAAACTACGTATTAGCTCTAACATATGACATATTATCTCGTTATAATGACTTAGTATCTCATACTTACGACATATTATCTCGTACGTACGGCATAATATCTAGTTATATCGACTTAATATTTCGATGTAACGACATATTATTTCGTAATTACGACAAATTATATCGTTATAACAAGTAATTATCTCGTACGTACGTCATTTCGTAAAAACGACTTAGTATATTGTTATTACGACTTATAACCTCGTACATACGGCATATTTTCTGGTGCGTACGACATATTTTCTCGTTATAACGATTTAGTATCTCCAACGTACGACTTAATAACAATTTAGTTTAACTGGCAGCAATACGCTTCCGTATATATTAATTTAAATTGCGTATTACCACAAATTTGAATTACCTAACAATTTGTTTTTATTCGTATGTAATATAATTTCACTGATTGATAAAATAATTGCAGCAAACTTTTATAGAATATTAGAGAAACAGGGTTTTTTTT
>WFKH01002636.1:43540652-43551440 GCA_016163765.1 Magallana hongkongensis
GGCGGCCGCCAGATAAAATATTTTTCTTAGTGGCACCAACGGGCTTCCGTACTTAAATATTTGATAAACACATTGAAAAATCATGTTTAAAACTGTCATTTTCTACGAAATATAAAGAAAATCAGTAACAAATATCAGAGTTTTGTCCATTTTTGACGAATGGAATATATCTAGAATGCCTACAGTCTCTTCAAAAACGGCACCAAACAAGCTCTGAGATACAAGATACTCTGAGATCATTTACTAGATCTTGACCTTAAGGTCAAGATCTAGTAAATGATTCCAGAGTGTCTTTTTGTTGCTAGAACCATTATGACGTCATAATTGATTTGATGAATCTTTTCCCGTATTTTACGGCTTTAAAGGAATTATGTAGAAAATAAAACAATATTTTGAAATTCTATATTTAATCACGGGAAAAGTAATCCCGGTACCTATATTCAATTTGACATCATTTTAAAGAGGAGATCAAGAGATTGTTTAATGCCATTTTTGGAGAGACTGTAGGCAATCTAGATATATTTCATTAGTCAAATATGGACAAAACTCAGAGATTTGTTACTGTTATTCTTCATATTTCATAGATAATGGTTGTTTAAAACATGATTTTTTATTGTGTTAACAAAAATTTTAAGCCCCGGTACACTCTATGAAACAAAGATATTGTTATGAAGCATCATTAAAAGAATTTTCATCTTGAATTTCATAAACCTGTAGGCACCTTTCATTTACTAGATCTTGACCTTAACTACGTTATTGCTTTACTAGAATTGAAGAACTATTATAACCTGATGTATTCTATATTATCACCCTCGGGAAATATGATTTTCCATGGGGGAATAAATCTTCATATTTCCCTCACAATCATGCAATAAATGTATAATATCACCTGACTCATCAGATTTCACAAATATAACTTGGTGTACTTTTATTGATCGGGAAATAAGTATAACAGTCATTGTAATATATCTTGTATGAATTCATTTAATCATTAAAGAATACATAAAGTTATATATATATATATATATATATATATATATATATATATATATAGATATTTATATCTTTTACTGAACTTAAAACGTTGTGAACATTACTAGTATTGTTGTACATGTCTGAACTCATTAAATCGATAATTTTTCCTTGCATCGTCTGTTATTTATTTGTCCTTTGTTTACATTTAAAGGTTCATAAAAACGTTATGCATATGGCACAAAATAGAAACTGAATATTCAGGTCACATCATTGTAACTCTTAACGTTAAAATGGTTGTAGTAATTATGCAGTGCCAAGGTGGCATTTTTGCATCCGCTTAAGATGAAGTTTTGGAAAAATCCATATATACCAAATGATAGACCACTGTCTAGAGAGTATATAACCACTTTTGTTTTTAGTGTGTTTCACCTGACAGGTGAGATATTTACCAATTCTCCTACAAGAAATATTGACAATCCTATAGGAATTATATTTCATATAGGAGAAAGCTATTACCTGCAGGAATTTGATTCAGACAGGTAGTTTTCCTATAGGAAATTAAAATTTCCTATAGGATTTTATTAAATTCTATCGGAATTGAAATTTTTGTAGGAAGTTCTTGTATTCCGATAGGAAATTTCAAATTTCCATAAAGGAATATAGTTTTTCCTATGGGAAAAATTTCCCTGATCTAAACCAACAGGTGAGAAACAATGATAATTAAGGTGGTTGTAAACTCTTTAAGCAGTGGTCTATCATATGGCATATTTGAATTTTTCGATATATGCAGCTAAGACGGGTGCAAAAATGCCACCTTGGCACTGGCATAATGATCCGGCATAGTGTTTAAAGCTGAACACCGCTCGTAAATAGGCACTGTCCGCCATATTTCTCTTTCATCACTGCTGTCCCTACAACCCTTATATAAGGGTCAGACCTCTAAACCGTTCAAAGTACTTCGCTGTAGAGGTCTCACCTGTGTGGACGTACATCTTGTCTCGCCGTGTTACTCGGTCGCGCTGAAATTATCAAATTTTACTCACTTTTTTCAAGCCAGGAGAATACTAACATGAAATAAATTGGTCATGCGTTATTTACAAACAGAATATGCACACAGAATAAGAAATAAATGCATAAAATCCAAAGACCACGAAAGAAATACTACATGTCGGCCACGAGTTTCAGGTGTGCAATCGGGTGTAACGAAATCGAAGGGTTTATATACCAGGTATCTGTGTGATGGTGCCTATTTACGAGCGGTGTTCAGCTTTAATGTCAATTAATAAAAACAACTTACGTAACGTACACGTAATGAGGGACAATAACATTTATTTCGATTGGTATATAACCCCCCCTTTTAGCAAACAATTATGACCAAAAAAGTTTGTTTCACACACACACACACACACACACACACACACACACACACAGATATATATATATATATATATATATATATATACATTTTCTTTTTTATAAAAGTCACATTGCCTACATACTACAATATTTTATCAAACCAATTAAATATATACTTTTCATGGTTTTGTTTTTCATTTTAATACAGATATATCTGTTTTTCATGCAATTTGTTTTCCAAAAAATCCTTGAAATCTTCAACGAAAACATTGCACTGTTTGTTTAATAAATCGGTATATTGTTTCATGTTTTTTAATTCACCCCTTTTCCCCACAGCTGTATACAAATTCACGAGGTACCCGGTGCATATTGCCAAGAACTCAAGGCAATGCATAGGTCATTTGAGTATGTAAACAAGTTTATGTTGCCAAAAAAAAAAACTTACATTGGATATCAAGTTGAAAACCCTTTTTTAATTGGATATTTTTATTTTCCACGTTATATTACACTGTGGATTGCAATCTGCTGTACAAACGAAGGGACCAATAGCCTTCCCTTCCCTTACTGTTAATTTGCCATCGATGTTTAATATAGGTTCAGGAGTGATGGTTATTGTGTCCGGTCCGTCTATAAAGATATATTTGAATTGAAAAACATTAATTTTTATGGATGATTTTAAAGTCAGTATTTTCCCTTTTCATATTTATATTTATTTACAAATATGTCATTTATACCGAGCGCAGCAAGATGCGGGCAAAGCCAGCTTCGCGAAGCGAAGATTACTGGTAACACGTATATATAAGAAAATCAGTGAAAAATGATAATTGAATCAGGGGTACTACGGGCTAAAAAAATCTTCCAGTGATGGTTAACCTGTCCGGCCCGTCTAAGAAGACGGATTTGAACTGAGAAACAGTACGGTGAATCACATTTATAACGAAGTGACAGGGACGAACAAGTTTGCTTCGAAGTTAATCAGTTCGTAAATGAATGGAGAAACATAACTTTTTATTGATAATGAGAGTGTTTGTATTTTCCACATTTTGCTAAAAAAAATAATTATATTATTTAAAAATACATCAAACATTTGTGATATTACAAAAACTGTATTTCACATGAATATTGAAAATACATAATTGTAAGCGATTGGTACATGTGTTGATCTACAAGTAAAAACGATATATCTAAAATAGATTTCACACGATAATATTCATTGTTTAACAGCTTACCGATTCATCATGGATTATACGTGTCTTTGACATCAATTTCATTGTTTACGAATGCGGTTTAAAAATTGCAACGGGGATTGCTGAATGTATCGGAACTGGAAATTGAAGTTTATTGACGACGGTGGTCAGATATCTGCTTTTAAATTAAAGCAAGTGCTTCCTCATATTTAAAAAAGTGAGAAAAAATATGCTGTATCTAATATCAATTTATGAAGAGACCATGATGGTTTGCTTTTTACATTACATGCTCATTTGGCATTAGATTAGAAATATGAGTATAGCAGTTTATTTTATTAATCGACCTGTTGCTTTATTGATGTTCCACCTCATTGCAAATGAATTCGATATATAAATTAATTGTCATAACGTTGAATTCTTAATTGGACGACTTCTTCAGCAGGTCACTAATATAAGGCACCAAAGTTTAAAAAATGCCTAAGCCGTTCGTTCAATGTAGTACAACATTAGTCGTGGTATAATGAAAAAAAAATGATGCATTTTGTAGCGCACAAAGTGCAATCTTGCAATATAAGAAAC
This sequence comes from Magallana hongkongensis, assembly GCA_016163765.1. Lineage (NCBI taxonomy): Eukaryota > Metazoa > Mollusca > Bivalvia > Ostreida > Ostreidae > Magallana > Magallana hongkongensis. The sequence continues at coordinate 43,544,750 of WFKH01002636.1, forward strand.
TGTTTTAGATACGTACAATACAGGGTTTTTACTGATGAAATTGCTAAGTAAGGTACATGTAGCAAAGGGCAGTTTTGGATAAAGAAACCATCGATATTTTTTGGTAAATTAGAGAGTTGCTTCACTTGAAGGCTTTTGAGTGTTGCTAAAATTTATGAAATAGTTTTAATGAATATCATTATCAGAGGGATTTCTCCTGATCCTATACCAAACTTCTTCATAAATCTCACAAAGAGTTTTAGTTACACAAATCATACGTACACAGAGGGTTAATCTGTATTGGGTCACTTCTATCAGACACCAGACCTTCTTCTGTTGCTGTACAAAAGTATCGGTTGTACTTGTGATTTCTAGTTACACATAATATCAGGGTCTCTCTGGTTTCTTCATTAATCTTCGTATCGTTGACAAACCAGGTGTAGTCAGGGGCAAAGATTGATTGACTGGAACACGTCAGTTTTACGTATTAATTGACCTCAACGTTAAAGTCTCCTGTTATGATTGGCTTCGAGAGGGTTTGTCTTTAATAAATATGAGAATGGTGTATAACAATTGTAACACATATTCTGAGTTTGGAGAATATTGCACATATATGAAGAACATTTTATATGTGTTTCATTTTAAGTAATTTTCCTACAAAAAATCTCAAAATGATATGTTTTGTTTCTTAAGCAACTAGTTATTTGTTTTATCGTTATCGATGTAATATCGAACAATTTAGAACTTGTTATTTGATTTGGCTATTTTACATTTTCTTAGCATACCAAACAAAAATTTAAATTCAGAATTTAGCAAAATACTGTAGAACATGATAATTCTTATTGGCTTAATTTTTGTGGTATTCGTGGGTAGCCCTTCCCCAAGAATTTACCAATATTATGTACGCACTATTTATACTAGCGCCTATTTTTCTGTATAAATGAGTAATTTCAAAACTCACAAACCCCTCCTCCGAATAAAAGTGTTCATTCAAATTTTGTCTTTTAAAAAAAATTAAGATATACTGTAAAACTAGAAAATATGGCGCACTACAAATTTTAGCGCCTTTGGCGCAACTGCTCTTGAGCGCTAAAACTAGTAGTGCGCCAACGATTTTCTAGGTGTATTAAACATCTTCAAGTTACAAAACAATATCTCCAGTCCTTCTTATCCTAAAAGTATGCGCTGACGTAATTATGAACGGTAAATTCTGCTTCTTTATTCTACACAATTGCCCGGGTAAACAGCATGAGTAATCGAGTAAAACAAGAATTAATTAATACAATTGTATTGCTTATTAATATCTGTCATTAGCACCTTTAAAACTGGGCTTCTCTCATTGAATTGAATTGAATTGAATTGAATCCCCGTGTCACTTCCATTTAGTGCCTCGAGGTGAAAATGTGACCAATCGTGTCGATCGTCCACGCTGACAATCCATGATTGATTAATTTGTAGCTCTCTGATTAGCGGATTTAAAAATAATTAGACGATACCTCTGTTTGTGTTATTTTAATGTAAAACTACTGTGAAAAAGATTCGCTTATTGGAAACTTACTGGTACGGTTTAGCATTTGATTTCCTTCACTTTAATTTCGGAACTCTTCTAGTGTTATCTCAGTCGGTACGTTCAATTGAAAATCCGATAACTCAAACTTGTTTACCAACAAAAACTTACACATCATCGGCAATAAATGAAGTTTTATATATATCTATTGACGATTTGGACAAAACTAAGTGTATATTGTCCTCATCGGCATTTTACCGTTTAGCAAGTTAGAAATCAAAATCGCTGTATTTACGTGCTTAAGTGACACAGAATTAGATTTAAGCGTAACCGTTGATCAAACAAAAACATATTTTATTTAACCTTTTTAAAGTAAAAGGTGCGTGCGCTAAAATTAAATTGCGCCAATGTATTGGCACTTGCGTTTGCGCTAAAATACGTATGCGCCAAATTTCCTCGTTTTACAGTAATAGTTTTGGTCGACTGTATGTTTATCGATAAAGTTTAAGTTGTCATCACTAATTAAAAACCGTTGGATACATGTATCTGACAAAATATATCTACAAAAATACAGGATATTGTTATGTAACGCTTACTTTTAAGTAATAGTAATAAGAATGTTTAAAAAAATGTTCACCCGATCACAGTTCATTTACTTTTGCAACTGTTGTCCAACATTGCTAAAGAGTCTCCTTTAAACTAAATCGTATTCATGTGATTTATTGCATGCTTGTTAATTCATTACAACCACGCCAATGAAATAGGGGTTATTTGCAGTAGTCTACATCTATAACGTTGTATGTAATATTAAATAAGACTTACCTTGAACAATACAAAGTAGTCCACATATGATTAAAAGACCTTGGAATAGCGGTATGTTTATTTTCATCTCTCGTTTTTCAAAACAGTCAAATCCTGTTTTATTTTCAGTTAAAACATGAATGCAGAAATTAAAAAAAAAACAAAAAAAAAATAAAAAACTTTCTCCTTCATATAATGTTGTTCTCACTTTTTTTCAATTTTGTGGAGCTTAGAAGTTGCTTCCTGGTGAAGGTCGGAGCACAAGATCATGATGTTAACACACCGCGATAATGTTTGTAATCTCCCCCTTCTATAATGAGAAAAATCTTAACTATATCGTCAGTCTGTATGTATGTATGTATGTATGTATGTATGTATGTATGTATGTATGTATGTATGTATGTATGTATGTATGTATGTCTGTATGTGTTTATTTGTCTTTCGTCTGCTATATTTGACCATGATGGCGACGCACAGTGACAGTGGTGGTAAGTTAAGAATGCTAGATTGTCACACCAATCAGATTTGCCTCAAAATTGTAGATATGCTATAGTAAGGAATAAACTATGATAAAGTAAAGATAATAACAAATAATTGTACATTTAAATTTATTTATATATTTTTATACATAGCTCTCCATCTGAAGGAGATAAAAATGGTCTAAAAATTCAGTCTCCGATAATCAAAAATTAATTAGTCATAATAATAGATTTTTTACATTCTTTTTAGAAATGAGTTTAGAAAAAGAGTTTAAGATTGTCCTAGAAATTATACATGACTGATATTGTTAATTTCAAGGAAAATAGCATAGTTATGGCATTCAATCACCTTTCCAGGCCATTTGCGTAACATTCAGTTAACCTAATGATAGGGTTTCATCCTGTGTCAGCTGAAATACTATTTTTGAAGGTACTAAGATTTTGTAGGATAGTTGTAGCAGTAATTCAAGTATTCTCTCTCAGTTATCGAATCGTTAGGGTTACAATACTCAATGACCGTTAACCGAAATTCCTTTGAGATGCTTTAAACTTAAAGCAGTGCTTGACATTGGACATGTTAAGATTCCTTTTTCGTACCGGCACTATGAGACATTATTGTGTAGTAAACACTTATAACTCCTTTTCAAAGAACACGATTCTTGATGATTAAAGTTTGTCAACTTCCTCCGTGATTGAAATACCTAATATCATGTTAAACAGGAAATGCCATAGATATCATCTACTTTTACTGATATAGGAGTTCGAATAAAAAGTAAACTTGAGTAAGTTGAATCTCGCCACTTCCGGCCAAACTAAAAGTAGCAAATATCATTTATGTATGTACTTTCATATATGTTCTTACATATATGTTTTAAAAGCACATTAAATCATTTTTCTTAGAATGGTGTAATGTTAAAGTAATCTTGAGTAACAATGACTTGAGAGTTTTCAAAACGTCGATTTCCAAAAAAAAAAGAAACAAAAAAAACAATACCCTGTTTACACACATTGGTTTTTTTTTTTATTTTTAATTGTTTATTCAATCCGATCATATGTAGATTTAAAACATTGGTATATGAATTAAAATATAGCACCTCCAGAATTTTAAATTTCATCTTTGTAAAATCACGTCACGGTTGATGACATACTATATACATATTTACTGGATATATAAGGTTTGTTGTCCATGGTGACAGTGACTATTTCCCGGGGCTTGAACAAGCGACCTTTGGTTTACTGGCCTAACGCTTATGATCACTGAGCCAGGTGGTTTAAGTTATTCTACATGTATGTGTATTTTCATGTTTTTGATGATTAAACTGATATCGATTATGTTAAAATACACAACATGTTTCTTAACAGCCGTTGCCTTGGCGATAACCACCAGGTTTTGGAATGGAGACTTTGCCTTTGTGTGGACAAACACCTCTCAGAATAATTACGAGATCTTTGTGAGCAAGGGTGGGAGAAATGACCCCTGGGTCAGGGTGAATTGGACCCAGTACCACATACTGGATATACTGATGTATAACCCTCTATGGATAATTGTTTTTGACCAAAGGTTAAATAACCAACATAATACGAAAATTTGTATTCTTTTAAAAACTAAATCGCTATCTTTACGTCTAAATGTCAGCGATTCTGTCCCAACTTAGTTTTCCAGAACTTTTTTTAATTGAGTTTGCAGAACTGATTTGAAACTTAGTTTTGTTAATATTAATGTATATATATGATAAAAAAATGACTTTAACTTCTCTTTTGTTTAATTGTATTTGTCCTTAAAACAAATCAAAACAACCCCTAACTTTCTCAAAATATATTTAACATTTAAATGACATTACTATTAGATTCTAAAACTTAAGTTGCTAGTAGAAATTGCTTATGAAATACTCTCAGAATACTTGTTCATTTAAGAAATAAACCGCAAGATAAAAAGTTAAGAACTTATATTTACGTTTGAAAAAGGCAAACCGTTCAGAATTATTAAAATAACCATGGTTTTTATGTTTACAATCATAATGCAATCGTCAAACGAAAAACGCGTGCAGTAATCATTGTGACGTCATGAGCAATTTCAAACAGAATTGTTTTCGCTATTCTATAGTTTCATATAAGGAAACATATTTGCAAAAGTAAATGTATTTATTTATTTGTCTGTCAGTATGAAACTGAAGCTGGCAAGTCCATAAATGTGACGTTACCAACAGACTGTAAAGTGGAGGCGACCTTCATTTTTATCATAAAATGGAGAAATGATAACACTAATGTTAGAAAGATATTGTTGAAAGAAAACAATCACGTTATCTGGAAGACACCGAAGTATGCCCTTCACTATGGACTACAACTTTAGAGATAAGAGAAGTAACTCTGTCTGATGCTGCCTATTACTCTTGTGGTGACACAACTGATGACGCTTTATTTAGACAGGGAGTGGTTCTCATAGACCATCGTAATATCTTCTTTTCAACTATAAGTCAGTGACAAGATACTAGTATAGTACTAGTGTCGGTATATTATTAGGAGAGAGAGAGAGACAGACAGACAGACAGACAGACAGACAGACAGACAGACAGACAGAAAGACAAGTGAAAATATAAATATTATGTAAACAATAGAATGTACTTTGAATATGAAATACATAAAATAAATTTTATATAAAAACGTCCGTTAAATTTAAAAAACAAGATCTACAAAATTGAACACTATACCGATTAAGCTATCATCTGAACGATTTTAGGGTTTTTGATGATTTTAAATTACGATCACACTGGTTGCAAGCTTTTAAGATGTTCCGTAAGAAATTTTAAAAAAACTAACTGTTTTACATATTATAAATATAACCCGTTCCTGTGATACAACTATCAGCGTTTTTAATAAATTGTGCTATGTATTAAGGGATTTTTTAATGTGTTGACAGAAAAACCAATCCAACCGACGCTAAGAACAGACAGAAATACCAAAGATGTAGATGTAGAGGTTGGTACATCAATTAAGCTAACCTGTTATAGTAACTCATCATCGATTCCCGACTACTACTCCAAAGTCGCCTCCTTGTCACCTGGCCCCGAGGTCATAAAACTTTTTTCATACTCGTACTCAAACTCGTACTCCGTACTCCGAGTATGTGCTCCACTGAGTACGACTAAAAAAACCGAGGTTATAAAAGTTTTGGAGTACGTTCTCCGCTGAGTACTATTTGGAGTATGCTCCAAAAGCCGGTTGAGGAAATTTTACGTCTCTGGAGTAAGACGGAGCACGGTAACTCACGTAAATAGTCCTCGCATGTAGGCAAACTGTACATGTATTAAGATAAATTATTCATCAACAAAATGTACCACATAATTTACATGTACATATGCCCTTTTTATCGCAAACATGGATATGTGTCTGCATCAATAATTTGAACTTCTCAGCAACAAATACGATAAATCAAGTGCTATTCGAAAACTTATCAACAAATTGTGATTATTTCAAATGTTTTTTGGAAAACTTAAGGGAAGGGGCGTATATATTAACAACTTAAACAAGAGGCCCATGGGCCACATCGCTCACCTGAGCAACAATAGGCATGATAAAATCAGCTTAATGGAGATCGACATAATACAAAATATCTGGACAATGTAGTAATACATGTAGATATTCTTATGTTTATAATCAAGTCCCATTTTTGACAGGATGATTATATATTCATATCACATGTTGAGCATCGCAGTTCTCAACAAGATCCTAGACAATTGTTTATACATGGGATATAAACCTACATCAAACTCTGAACCCCTTGTGAGGCCAAAGAATCGTCCAGGGGCAAAAGTCTTAACAATTTTAAAGAATCACAAATTGGCAAAATGTTTGCATATAAGTAAAAGCATATATATTATAACATTTCAGTTTTTGTGAATTAAAAATGTTTTCCTTTGTAAAATTG
>WFKH01002636.1:43551540-43606181 GCA_016163765.1 Magallana hongkongensis
TCTACACTAGCTGAGGATGCTTCCACATAAGTTTCAGCTTTCCTGGCCAAATGGTTCTTGAGAAGAAGATTTTTGAAAATTTCTCAAAATTTTCCAATAATTGCCAATTATCTCCCCTTTAAAAAGAGCGTGGTCCTTAATTTTCACAACTTTGAATCCCCTTTGCCTAAGGGTGCTTTGTGCCAAGTTTGGTTGAAATCGGCCCAGTGGTTCTGGAGAAGATATTGAAAATGTGAAAAGTTTACGGACAGACAGACAGACAGACGGACAGACAGACGGACAGACAGACAGACAGACAGACGGACGACAGACAAAATGTGATCAGAAAAGCTCACTTGAGCTTTCAGCTCAGGTGAGCTAAAAAAGGTAATTGACGGTCTGGAATTCTCTCTCTCTCTCTCTCTCTCTCTCTCTCTCTCTCTCACATATTTTCTATCTTCTATCATGCGTTTTATTATTAATCAAAGTGCAAACTGTAAATTACCCGAATTCTCAAGCAGAATATATACATCGATCATACTTAATCTCTTTCCATAAATGTTTATTTAAGAATAAAATTTGATGTCATAACACCAACTTTTATTTTTAAATAATCATTTGTGAAAAGACGCTAATATAAAACTTAATCAAATATTACACCAAAAAATGCATTTCACTTAACATATACTTAGACATGTTTATGCTCTCGAGGTTTTAATTTGAAATAAACAATAAAGATCATAAGGTAGGTGATGTTCCGTGGTCAAAATAACTTTGATATTTGGAAAATGAAAATCAAATACTGGTTGATGGTTCGGAATGGAAACCCTACCTTCCGGCAGTAAAATTCAATAAAAGTTGCGGCCTATTTTAGACAAAGAACACATCTAGTTCCTGCAGCTAAGGTCACATAGGAAGCCAAATATGTACGTCATAATTTAAAAATGTTGCCAATGCAAAACTTGAAAATTTGCAATCTTTTCATTTAAGTTTACATCTAATGCCCTTCAACACGCGGTTTAATTACTTACTGCTGATTCTTGATTACTTTCTATATTTCCAAGTAAAATTACTTTTTGTTAACTTTCAGAATAGGTTTTTATTATTTTAACGGTCTTGATATTTCGAAAAAAATAAATGAACCTTGTACAAAATTATTCTAATTTATCACATTTTACAGCATTTTTGACACTATAGAGGAAAAGCAAATTTAAAAGCCAATATTTTCCACAGACAGTAGCTGTTCTATAAATATTAAAAACAATAATATAGATAAACCACAGAAAATAGGTTTCGAACCCCCCACCCCCCGCATACCAACTTTGAAATACCTCTTTGAAATATTTAGTACCAGGGGCGGATCCAGATTTGAAGTTAGAGGGGGCGCCAGTATAGGGCAGGTGAGGGGGTCTGGGGGCCGTCTTGAGGACCCCAGTGAGTCCAGGGCAAAGCCCTATAGGTTACCCAGGAGGCGAAACCGGCCCAGAAGGTCCTGGATTCTAGAGATTTTGTAGGGTAAAAATGAAGTTTTCAAATAGACTTTTGTGCTATTTCTTCTCGTGATTATACTTAAATTAATAACATTATTTAGAATTTTTAAAGGTTTATAGACTTAAGGCTTGCAGTTATCAGATCCCTCTGTCTTTCAGAAATATAAGAAACATTTCCTTTTGTTTTTTACTTTCGGATGACTGTAAATTAATTAGTTTAAAAATCAAGTTCAATGAGAGGATGTAAATGACGTTTGAAAAAATATGACTATCACAGTGTATGCCAGCTTGTAATATAATAAACGTAGAAGAGTCGTTAAAAACACTAGCTAGTATAACCAAGTACTTAAAGATGGGTGTGTGGGTGTCTGGTCACATTTTGAACCCAAGGACAGCGCAACTAAAATTAGTTTTCTATGTACGTTACACCATTGAACCTACTTCTTCTTACGTTACACCATTGAACCTGCTTCTACTTTTTCTTTATACTACACCATCGAAATCAGTCTATGGTTTGAACATATTTTATTACATAAACATATACAAATGGTTCGAACACAAGTTTTAAACAACTTACGAGGTTCTTACCAAGTATAACAATTAACAACTGTGTAGTAGTTTAGAATGAAAAAAACATATAAATGGATATTACTAAAATGGTTAAATTATTGAACAAACGTACATGTATCTATAAAGAGTTATGTTTGAATTTGGTCTAGGCAGTAAGACTGAAATTACAGGAATCTACCAAAATCTTTGATAAATCGTTGAACGGCTAAGAACAAAAATACGTTAGTTTAAATTGACATCAGTCTATGTAGAGAAATTCGATGAGTTTCCAAAAAAAGAAGATAATTAAGACTCGCAAGGTGTACATTTTCTTTGCCAGAAGGAGTATGATTCAACTTTATTTGGACAATTTTAGGGGAAGGGGGAGGGCGCCGGGTGCGCCCCCTTAAATCCGCCACTGATTTACTGCTTATTCTATCAAAAATTTCTCTTTCCAAGTTTTGTGGCATGTAACAAATTATAAATGATTAATAAGTAATTAAAAGAAAGTGTTATATTTCTATGCATCCCCTATCCTTTGTAATTTTAGAAATAGCCTACATTCTCATTAAAATGAAAAAGGTAGCCAGTAAGTGCATCTGATTAATATTGATTAATATCGTACATTGATTTCTTGGTTTTAAATGATGGGGAGTACGGGTCGTATTTGACTAAAAAAAGAATTTTTAGAAAGTCAATCTATTCAATGAAATTATTTTGTACGTACATTTAGATGCTTATGTACATTAATTAATGAAGCGAAATATCTAAGAGTTATTTTTATAATCTTGGTTGCAGCTCTCCCCTACTCTTAAATTCATCTCCTTTATATCTAGATATTTCATTGATAAAATGGTAAAAACTTTCCAATTGGAATTATATAAAAAAATTAATTTTATTATGATTAAATTATAGCGTATAATACAGCAACATTACAATATGTAACAATATAATATGTTTGCACTACATTTTATTTAGATTAAATGTTTTGAATACGACTTTGAGAAAGCTCCATAGCTTACTCAGAAAATCGCCGTTTTGTACTCAGCTGGAGTTCGAGTATGAGTATGAAAAAGTTTTATCACCTCGATACCTTGAGTACGAGTACGATTTGGAGCACGGAGTACGATTTGGAGTATGAGATCGTACTCAAGAAAGTTTCATAACCTCAGGGCCTGGTTTGTAGGCAATGAGACACTAAATGATACCGACAGTACACTTAAAATAAAAGTCACAAGGAGATTCATGAATAAAACCATCACGTGCACTGCAGAAGACTATCTGGAGTCAATTCATAGCGAGGCTTTGCGCATCATTCCATTGTGTGAGTATAAGTTCCTAATGGTTATATATTAAATGTAAATAAAACATTATATGATCAATTAATTCTTATCTTTCTTATTAGCTCCAGTAAATGTTCTACCAAACCTCTCTCTTTACTCCTTACTAAAATTCTAACAGAAGTTAAGGAGAAGCTTCAAGAGTACTGTACAACACTATACTCCAGAAGTGGTGTGATTCAGATGTGGATACTAAAAAACTCTAAAGAATTATTAGAAACTTTGACGTCACAAAATCTTACCAAAATCAATAGCATCAAAACGTACGATTTTTCAACGCTTTATACAACCATTCCCCACGACAAATTAAAATCTAGACTTTATGAAATCATCGAAAGTTGTTTCTTCAATAAAAATGGAAGTGGTAAAATTGCTTACCTTGTCATTGGAAATCTAAAAAAAACTATTTTGTTAACAACCATTCTGATTGCACACACAAGTACTCTGAAGTTGACATTAAAAAGATACTTGAGTTTCTGATAGACAACATCTATGTAGTTTTTGGAAATCAAGTCTTCCAACAATCTGTTGGAATTCCCATGGGTACCAATTGTGCCCCCATTGTTAGCAGACCTATTTTTGTATTCTTCTGAAGCAGAATTTATTCAAAAACTTGTACTTAAAAAAAATAAATCACTCGCTGATGCCTTCAACTCAACATTTAGGTATATTGACGACGTATTATCAATTAACAATTGTTATTTCCATACTTACGTCGACTCGATATATCCCAGTGAACTTGAAATAAAGGATACCACAGAGTCAGCGTCATCTGTTTCATATTTGGATATTTTACTGGAAATGGACATTGATGGTAACCTAACAACAAAACTTTATGATAAACGCGATGACTTCAATTTTTCTATAGTCAACTATCCTTACTTATGTAGCAATATACCTTCATCACCTGCATATGGTGTTTTTGTCTCTCAGTTAATTCGATACGCAAGGGCATGCTCTTCGTATGAACAGTTTCTAAGACGAGGCAAGGTACTGACAAACAAGTTGATAAAACAGGACTACCAACAGTCTCGTTTAAAGTCATCTTTTCGTAAGTTCTATGGTCGATACAACGACCTTGTCAGCAAATACAATCTTCCACTGGGTCGCATGCTGACTGACGTTTTTCATACTAATTGTTAGACCATAATTAATTACCTAATTGTCTACGGACTTTTGCGGTTTTTATTTTCCCGATTACGACAAAGAGCACACGGCGGGTGTGACCGGTCAGCAGAGGATGCTCACTCCCCCATGGCACCTAATACTACCTCTATCTTGGAGGTCCGTGTTGCTCTGCTTTGAATTTGTATTTCGTTTTATGGATTTTGAGATGGTTGGCGGTTTGTTATTGTCATTTTTCATCCAACTATCTAGTAAAAGACAATGTTATATTCACCTGCATGTGACCTAGGAGGTAAATGTAACATTTGATTTCCTCTACATTGGACTAAAAATAGATAGTCCAATGAAATATCGCGTTTCTCAATTTGTTCGGCTATGGTTTAAAATTAAAATCTTCGCTTGATAACACTCAGTTTGATATGAATGTATCAATTCGTCGCTAAATCATATAATAAAATAATTATTGCTGTTTTTTCGATCAATACCATGATTTAGCTACCCCCTGAGTAAAATATTGTACTTCTTGGGTAGCTAAATAATCGTATTGACCTCAAAAACAGCAATAATTATGTAATAATGGTGAAATATATCAATATTATATGACTATATGGATGAACCTTGTCTTAGTCAACAAGACATGGTATAACGCACTTACATTGCTTAGATAAGATTGGATGTATTGGAAATTTTGACGAAAATAGAATTCGAGCCACGGTTTCTGTTGTAAATTAACATCTGTTGTAAATCAAATGCAAGATTAAAAAGACCACAATTAAAACGAATATTCTAAGAGTATTGGTTTAATAATAGATGGTCCTTATCGGCATCCCCAGATTAAAAATCAGTCAATTATATGTGTTCAATTTTAAATTCCCATATAAGACGATTTTGCTATTTCCTTTATCCGACGTTCTGATCCACATACACAATAATTTAGTTTCTTGTACCAACTATATTCGATTAAATCACTAATTTAATTTTGAAGAAAAGATGTAAATATTTTCTTTACATTTAAAGAAATGTTTTCCTATGCTTCATGCGGGTTCTGAAGGTAGCATTTTATTGTTTAAGATATCACTTGTGCTGTTATTTCAGACGGACCAGAAACAATCGAGATCATCCCTCAACCAACAACGCAGACAGAAAAAAAGTCATAATAACTGAAGGGAAGGTAATAGGTCCGTAAAACTGCACAGCGGACTGTAACCCGCCCTGTGACGTCACGTGGTCATATACAGACTCTACGGGATCCAATTGTGCTTTAGTACAAGGAGAACAAACATTGCAACATGTCGTCAGCAGAGAAATGGTGTCATTCAGCTGTCGTGCTGAGGGAAAATATGGTCAACTGATGGAAAGGACGATGCTTCTAGACGTAATTTGTAAGTTAAATAAGTGATACGTATAGTGAATAGGTGTAAATAGGCGTGAGCATTTATAAGATGAAAAGCTTTGTATAAAATATAGAAAAATGTTAAATTTTTTAATGATTTAAATATTTGTGGTTTATTCTACAGAATCATTACAAGACTTTAAGCTTTAAAGAAAACAAATAACAGGAAACTTCGAGCTTGTCATAAACACAATTTTTGCACAAATGCAAAAAGAAAAAAAAAAGGATTTTCAACTGAAGTAAAAAAAGAAACCTGAAACATTGATATGAATTTTAGATATGGATCTTCCATTTGTATTCATCGATGGAGAACGATATATACAGGCATATATACGTGAAGGAACAACAATGCATGTATCGTGCTTTGTAAATGGTAACCCAACACCCAGGGTACGACTAAGGAAGGTTCAGGACAGCGGGACAGTCATCCTTTCAGAGGTAACTGGTCATTCGTTAAACTACAGCTCCGACCGTGGGATGCAGTGTTCTGATACAGGGACATTTGACTGTGTAGGAATGGCGACTGGACTGGGAACAGAAAGTGTCAAGTTTGACATATACGTATTGTGTAAAAAATCGTTATGTACAATCCTATGCGTAGATTGATGGTCTTTTTCAGGAAGGTGATTGGAATCCCGGTGATAATCTCGTTAAATTGGATAATTTTCCACTTTTAAAATTAATTAAATAAGTTAGAATTTTCAGCCAGAAAAGGAGATTGTTTTAAACCCTCCTGAACAAACAAAACCACTTTAAATCTGCGCATGATTAAAATATTCTTTTTTTTTTTTTTTATTGACACTTAATATGTTTCGTACAATGTATTTTAAAGTAGACCTTTTCAGATGTATGAATCTTTTTAAGTACCTTTTTTCAGGTGAGGCCCGACGAGATATCTATGAAATGATGAACATTTATAACGGGACCGTAATTGGATTTGAAAACACAGTTGTAAAAATACCTGTGATTGCAAATCCTTCGCCAGTCGCTAAAATGTTTTGTGGCTGGACCTTGATGATCAGGCAATCAGTGTCTAAAATGACGTCCTACAGCAGGGGGGCGTGGGTTACAGACATCTGATAATCAGTACCCTCCCATGGAACAGCGTGGAACAGAACAGGACGTATTCTGTGAATTACGGCGAACGTCTTCTGACAAAAATCACCATAGACTCAAAAGGTAACGAGGCAGCTGATGCTGTTATTTAAAACAAAAATTGACCCCCCCCCCTCCGAATTAAATGAAAAAAAAATATGTTTAAACATTTAATCTTTCAGCTTCTGTTTTTAAATTCCTCTGACAGATTTGCAGAAACCCGCATCTGAAAGTAAGTTCAATGTTTAACTTTAAAATTTATGTCCATATACGTACACTCGCATTAGGTACCGAGTCCTTTTACATAATCGTGCGATATCCAATAGTTAATGAGTTAAGATTTGTGTTTTCACAGGATTTCAGAACACAGAGTTGGGTTTTCTAATCTCTACTAGCCTGTCCGTAGTGCTTGGTGTATCGTTACTGGATGCGACTGTTGCTTCGTGTCGCATGAGGCGACGACAAACTGATCCATCGAACCCGGATATAGTTCAGCTTGAGGATCAATGTACTATAAATTGCTATGAGCAGGCAACGAGCAGTGATGATAACCATTTGTACTCGTCGTTGGATACAGTGGAAAAAGAAATGACTCAATAAGTCTTTGAATTCCTGGACAAAGACAATCTATTCAACTCTTTGTATGTGCGAGTTTCGTGCTTTAACATTATATTTATGGTTTGACACTCTATTGAAATGTTATTGCTATGTGTCAATGGACCTGACTCTATTATCGACAAAGCAGGAAACTAAGCCAAATTTAACATTAGTTGATATCTATTAATATATATTTGATATGATTACCTTTTCAAACTATCTGTTTTAAGTAGAAAAAAATAACTTGCATATACACCAGTACTTTGTGAAGCCATTCTGTGGAATGAAGATGTAAATTAATGGGGAAAAAATCTATATAGATTCGTTTTTACCAAATCTGCTTATGTTGTTATGATTTGCTCGTGTTATTGCATAGATTGAACATTCAACTTCAAAATCACGATCTGAGATCTTATGTGTTTTTTCATTGATTAACATTAAATGGTTTCTATCTTAAAAAGTGTTTATGTAATGATTTTTTTGATGTTCCATAATTAAGATAAAGCATATCAGTTAACACTCATTTGACTAGTTTAACAAATAAAGAACAACGTCTTATGTAATCCTTTTACATGTAATTAAAATTATTTACAAAAAAGAATATTTTTATACATATAACACAATCATAGCTTTAAAACTTTGAAGAATAAGGTAAAAAAAAAATCCAAATCGTTTACTGTTGGATGCATAACCATAAAGCTATTTTGATTAGCAAAGAAACACCGTTTATGCAACCTTTTCATTGTTTTTATTAAAACTGATAATATTAATGTCATAATAATTAGGAAGGCAAATCCACTTTGCTTAGAATAACCAGAAAATGCTTGTTATCGAAAAGTAAAAAAAAACAACATAGCATACATTTGATAGCAAGGGGGATTTATCATGTTTCGAAAAGAACAGAACAAGACCTATATTTACATGCTTAATACATTAACTAATACTTTATTACCAAGCGTTAAAAGCAATACAGCACTAAATATAGAAACACTAAAATATCCTCTCGGAAAATATATTTGTAAAAATGAATTAAATGGTGATGAAAATAGTATATTAATTTTCCAGATCTATTTCTTTTCAATTTTACGTAATGATATGTAGTTACCTATAAGTAATTCGATGTCTCATTAGGTAAATGAACCAATAACTCAGGGCATTTTTTTCTAAATATGACTGCAATACATCCTATCCCGTTTACTGAAAAAAATGATCATGGAAAAAAAAAACCCCTAAAAAACATCTAATTGAAAATACACAATCAATACATATCAAAGTAAAATAAGTATTACTTTTATAAATAATCAATAAAAATGAAATAAACAATGTGATGATATATATGTAGATATAAGTAATGATAGCGATTAGGTTTAGGGGGATGTGCGGCCATCTTGTACATTTGAGGATAAGAATGTAAACATTTCTTGAACTGGCTTGTTTCTGCCCAAAACTGGCCAAAATTGTTGCCAAAAGATATAAAGCAATAAATATGAAGTCCTACATGTCATTTTGTTTAAAAAGTATGCATACAAGAACAGGACAATGCCTTTTTAATCACTCAGAACAGCTGTCGAACTGCGCAGCTACAGACTTATTTTGAAGATTTACAAATCTGAAAAATATGAAGGGGGTTCATTGGTGTGTCCTCTCTAAAACCATTTGTAGAGAAAAATGTCTATGCTTGCTTATTTAAGTTGTAACTTTGCAGATACATTTTCATTGAAATATAATGTATACTTTTTAATTTAAGACAAACACTTTTTTTTAACCCCTATCCCACTTCTAAAAAGAATTTACTTTAATTTATACTTATTTATACTTATAGAACTTAAAATCCCCATAAAACAAGCATGGGACAGGTAGAGAGATGTATATCAAATTCAAAATGGATTGTTTTGAATTGACATTTATTTTTTTCTATGAAAATATAACGTCAATGTGTCTCCATAGACACAGGAGTTCTAAGCATAGACTGGATTTTTTTTGTTCTAAATATAGATCCCATGCCGACTGATAAAAATAGGGTCCCCATATATATATCCTTTGGCAAAAATTTTGGCCAGTTTCGGGCATAAACAATTAAGCCAGTTCAAGAAATGTTAACATTCTTATCCTCAAATGTACAAGATGGCCGCACATCACCCTTAAAGAACAGAGAGCTAACGAACATCAAACACGTAACACAGATAAGAGCTTGAATGTGTAACATTAACTTTCTTCCTGCATCTCCACGTCGTTACGTGTTTCCTGCATAGGTGGCGCTTTTTTGGAGAAATGTACGATGTACTCTGTTTGATCTTCCTCTCCGTGAATGACGAGCTTTTGATTATTGTCTAAATTGTCGGACTTCCTTGTAAAATCCACGTCAATATAAATCAATCCTTCGTCATTCTAACAAATACATTCGATGTTTGACATAAATGTTTGTTTTTAATATAAAAGATGCCAATTTATAAACCATAAGACCTGCCATAAACATTTAAATGTGATTTGTAGTGTCAAGTAAAGATGTAATGAAAAATTATGTATGATCCAGAAATTTAAGCATTAAAATTCAAATAATTTTCTACATTTTTATACAGAGCTCTTCATCTAAAGAAAATTAATCTAGCCTAAAGTGGCCCCGACTATTTACGCACTTAGATTTCAAACTTAATATAAGTTTAGTTTTCTGTGCAAGAACTGATTTGTTGTTATGATTGCCCCTTAAAAACAACAAGGAAATAATTTAGTGTATGGCTGTATTTAAAGTGGGACAAAACGCCGCTGGCAACAAAAAAAAAAGATTATGAAGGACTTTGCGAGTATTCAACAAATTCTAATGATTTATCTCTTCCTTCTTAAAAACGTCTAAGGGTTTTTATGTGTGTTTTTCATTCCGTATAAAAAAATATTATTTCCAAGATGTAAAAGAAAACGTATGCCTTAAAAAAATAAATAGGTTAGAAAAATTATCAAATGCCTGCTATATCACATATCTTTTTGAATAAATATCACTATTATAATGGCTTTATGATGTCTAGTTTACATAAAAAACAATGTTAACACTAATCTTAGAAACCTCTGCCTTACCCTTTTCCTTTATGGATCAGTACTTTCAGTTCCCAGTTTTCTTTCTTCTAATGACCAATTTTCCAAACATATCTCTTGACTAATCTGTTCTGTCGGTTTCTTTACCATTGTGCTTGGAACTTCTTCGCTTGTAGACATATCTTGAAGATTATCTAAATTATACATAAAACGTATACGTTTTTTCTAAAGTGATGTACATGTAGATTTCTGAGAATATAGTAGCGATCATTTATCCGAAATGGGTCAATACATAATAAGTCTCTAATTAAAAAAAAATTCAATTTGTTGTGTAATATCTTTTATTGGCAAAACATAAATGTAAAAGCAATGACAAAAATTGAAGATTAACTAGACACGATCTCGTTGCGAGCAACGAGTGGGTCTTCCGTTTGATTATGAATTAATGATAGGTTTGAATTAAAATGTTGACATTTAGTACGAGTTACTATATTAACTTCCTTTTAAACTAATTTTTGGACCTACACTGCAAAAGTAAGATTTCCGGAAAAGGTCATTTTTAAACTTCAATATCTCTGCAATGCGTTGTCCGATTTTAAAACAGTTTTAGTTTTGTATTCAGTACAAAAATATCTACAAAACGTATATGCTTTAAAATTCAAAAAATCGAAATTTTGGAATCACTTCCAGTGACGACCGGAAGTGACGGACGACCTACTCATATTAAAATTTTATAAGTTTCAAACATATTTTGACGGGAAAAAATTGTAAAATATTTAATTTGAAAAATTTTTAAAACACAATTTTCCAAAAATGCTGTTTGAGCGGACCGGAAGTGACGGACGATCGTGGGTTTACCTGATCGGCCCTAGAAATTCAAAAATCTATCATTCCTGAAACTTTCAGTTTTCTATCTTTAATCGTTTTTGATAAAAAGGGAGGACAAAATCACTTTTTAAAAAAAGAAAAACGAACATAACGGCCGACCGGAAGTAAAGTCATCAACAAAATGTACGTGATAAAAGACGTTGATATTTTGTATTATTCGTGAAAATTTCATAAAAATCCGTTGTAGCATATTCGAGATATTTGAGTTTTAAGAAAAATGTTAAGAAAAAAAAAGAATAGTAATAATAATAGTGGAAAATAGAGAAAAAGAAACCTAACAAAAACAATAGGATCTTCCGTTGGAAACGGAAGACCCTAATTAGAATATTACTGCATGTACCAAGGAAAAAATATGAAATAAAAACATACTTACAGATACATTGGTTATTTTCTTTGACATTTTTCAGTTCATTAGTTTCGCTCAAGAAACTCATCTCAACAAATGTGTACACTTCTCCAGCGGGATTCTGATTTTCCTTCTCTGTTTTAAAAGATGAAAACTATTTGTTTTATGGTTTCTCAATTAGAGAGATAGAAAAAAAACCATAAAAATATCTAGAGAAAAAACCCAGAGTGAAACTGCAACTTTGAAAATGATACCGTTTCTATTTTGGCAGCAATAATCTGTTTCAGTGCCATCTATGTCCCTTGTTTCCGGTTGCCGTTGCTTACCTACAACTGAACACAATTTTGCCAGAGATGGTATTTCATCATTTTCTGAGATGTGACTGCGTTAAACGACAATTGAAATTGCTCATGTTTAATACCACTTTAGAGTTTTAATGTTTAACAGCATTGTTTACAGTTTATGATATTATTTAACAGAATGACAAACTAATGATGAAAAAGGTTGAAACACAAACAATGGTACAGTCATTTAAACAGCACCTTTTATAATTTTAATGATATTTAACAGTATAATAAACTAATGATAAAAAGAATATTAAAACACAAACGATGCTACAGTCATTTTGAATAAAATTATTGGAAACAATTTTTGATAACAAAACATTGTTCGACATACTCGGGCTAATTTGCGGCAAATTTTCGTTATACTTTACTCTTCTGTACACGTCTTTGTTAAACACTTAGTATTGATGTAGACTTTAACTAATTGGAGACGTCTATACAATATTTGGTGTTAAGTCATTTTTGTCCTACATTAATCAACTTGTAATGATTTGCCTTGAAGATTCTAAAATACGGTTCAAAATTTAGTCGATAAAGAAAGCTTTAATCAGACTTCAAACAAATGTAATACTATTTTGCTACTAATTGTTCAATTAATGTCTATTAATGTTTTATGTAATCATTTGTGTGCACTACTCTACTTTTAGGTCATTACTGTAAGTCACTGTCATATTATATGGTTGGTGTTGACAATATTTATACCATTGACGTATTGTTTCAGATTGATTGAATGAACACATTTAAAATGCATACACAGTGGGTTGATCTGTACTGGGTCACTTTTTTCAGACTCCAGACCTTCTTCTATCGCTGTACACGAATATTTGTTGTACTTGATATTTGTTGTTACATACAATCTCAGCTTCTTCCTGGTTTTCCCATCTATTTTCGTGTTAATTATTTACCAGGTGTATGACAAAGAAATGCGTTTGAAATAGTAGTCAGGTGCTGAGATTGATTTACTTGAACAAATCAACTTTGTGTATATGCTTAGGTTTCCCTCGATCTTTGGTTTAACAGGCTTTGCTGCAATAAAGATAAATGTAAAACATTTATCAAATTTTGAAACGTCTTTGTAAGATATTTTCTAAAAGGTAAAACACTATCATCAGAACTTTAAAGCGGCCCTAATTTTTGAAATTTCACTTTTATTCTGAAATATAGGACGTCCAGCAAAGAGCTTTCCCTACCTTATTACTTATCCTATACTTATAATACACATCATGATACGAATACGCCGTATAGATACAAGTGTTAGTAATATTACCATTAAATATTCCTGCTTTCAGACATGTAAATCGGAAATCATGAAGCATATTTGTTTCTCTATTTAAAAACATTTTGAGAAGTCTTGAAAATCGAGTACGCCGATCATTGCCTCCGGGTTTACTGGATGTAATACAGCTCGATCGGCTAAATCATCGTACTGGCCTTTAAAAAAACTGTGTTCATTATATTAAAACATTCACTTAACGCGTTAAAATGGCTACAATTAAAAAAATACCTGTAACAATAAGAAAAACCCCGCGGTCTAACGAGAAATCATCGTCCGTTGTTAAAACGGAGTAGAATCCAGCATCTTCTAGAGTTATATTCATTATTTCAAAAGGAGACAGAAGTGGTACGTTGAGCATGGTATACTTTGATGGGTGATTGTTTCCTTCATAAATAACTCTACTGGTTTCTATGTGGATGATGACTCGTGTTTCCCACAGTGTATGATTAACGTTGAATCCAGGTGCTTGAATTAAATTCGGCCATTCCATTTTAACCGAATACCCTTATTGTCTCTGATGTTTAAGAACTACATATAAAACACGTCATACTGTTAAACATAAACAGTGGAACTAAAATTTTATCGTGTGCATGAGTTTCTTTACCTATTTTATGTTGATATAAATAGTGTATATTTAAATATATGAATACAAAAATGTATTACCCGTGTAGGTCCATCTATCAAAATCACGATCATTAAGCCCCGTCACATCGATAGTAATAGATTTGTACAAGAACACATCTTTTACAGTATGTCTTGTATCGTTTAGGTTAATCCAACTCTTTACAAGAATACTATGTTTTGAAGAGGTAACATTTGTTGAAACATTCCAGGTAAATGTCATATGGCCATTTGAAAACGACGATCTAACATTTTTCAATGATGTTTTCCCTGATACTAAAATTAAGTGTTTACAACAATTGCTAATTCATATCAACAGACATTACTTATGTTTTTCATGTAGAATATCTACAATTTTTACTTGAGTATCGTCCAATATATAGAGAAGCATTCATGCAAAACAAAACGCTTTTGGTTGTTGTATACTGTTCTGTTTCAAAGTAGATTGTTTACCCGATATCGGCATGTACAATATAATCCATAAAGTATTCCCGTTAGCTAGGTTGTTCTTTATTTTAGTGAATTTGGATACTATACAAACATGCATGTAGCATGTAGTACATACTCCCTCTAACAAATACTTTGAATGTTTTTTTTTTAGTTTCATGGTAATAAGTGTAAACAGATAGCCATGCTATGACCTTGAATTGTTATAACTATTACAATTGGTCACTATGATACTTATGTATACATAGATACTGCGTAATGAATTGTGTTAATGATAACTAACAGAATTAACTATGTGACTCTTGTAGCACTGCGCAGTATTCCTAAATGATGTTATGCAACCAGGTGCAGAATGCGGGCACAAATATCCAAATTGGGAGTTTATAAATAAGTTGTCATATTTGGCGATTCTGTGTCTGCATCGATAGCTCTGGTACTCTATATTAAGTCATGTATTGCATATTCTATTTAACCTTTGTAACCTTAAAGCTATGTATGAATGAATGTATTATGAGTAAGTGATGCCTCATACCCAGATGGGGGACTCCGAGACTCAGACTCGGAGACTCAAATCCTGCATCCATACTCTTTGATAGGCAGTTCTGACAGTTTTGTTACTTTATTTAGAAATAAAATATAACTTTGGAAATTGAACACTAAATGTTCACTCATGATCATCGTAGATCGGCCGAACTAGTCGGAACTGTCCATCATAAGTAAAATGTTATATATACTCATGTAAAATGATGTGAAGCAGATCTTTAATTTTTGGACTTAGAATTTTTTTTTTTTTTGGATTTTGAATCAGCATAGAGATCTTTGATTTGGGCTGCTTTTAATTGACTATACGATCACGCTTGTTAATAAACTACATGTACCTAGTAACCAACAATTGGACTTGGTGATTACTCAGTTTGAGCTGACCCTTGAGTGGATTCGAGAGGAGGAAGGCTTACATAAGGGATTGGTTTTATTGCACAGGATATAGGACTTAAAAAATGGAAATTCGTCTTACCTTGAATCTGGCGTTGAAGTCCGACAAAAGAGATAAAGAAAATAACCAACATAATTAATGCATTCAACACCTTTTATACCCTTGGCGTAAAACTAGAAATCTATGCTCACTCCAACAAGATACAGGGAAGTTTAATTCATTGGCGACTCTTTTCAAACAGAATTTGAGTTTAATGCTATTTTAATTTGCAAATAACTTCTTTATTAGTATGTCAAGAATGTGTTTGCATACTGTGTTGGTTTATCGGAAATTATTCAAAATTTATGCGGATATACTGTAAACGCATTGTATGTAACGTGAATAATATTTGGCGGATTCAATTTGTTTTCATTTAATAAGCTAATTTGTGGATTCACATATTTTTATTTATATAAACATTTCTTTGATCGATGAATTTTTTTTATATATATGATCACTTTTTGGTTTTTATTATGTTAAATGTTTTTGTTCGACTTGTTTTACACATCTCACGATATTTGTTTTTCTTCATTAATCGTTTTCGGTGTTGAAAGATTTAGTTTTCCTTAAAAAAAACTTCCTTTTCATTTGTTCAACAATTGCCACCTTAAAGATGTAAACTCCGCCGTTTTGCAACTCCAATCAAATCATTTCATAAACATATATACATCACAAACATTGAAGACGCCATAAACTATAAGTACCTAGAAGTGATTAGCTGACATAATATATCTGTCGTCGTATGATGTTTATAGGTTTTCATTGTAAGTACTTGAAGGTTCAAGTGCAAATAAAACATTGGCATAGGATTGAATGATATGATAATGGGGATATAATTTATTAAGAATAAAAATGTGGGGTTTTAAACTCACAATTGCATTAACGCTTCTCAAACAAAGAAATTTAACATTCGAAGATATGGATTTAAGTATGATTTTCATTTTCATTTTTCATTTCAGTCAAAAGCTCATATAGTGATTTATTAACTTCACTTAAAACCTGTAATGAACACGCTGTTGGAGAATAGTTGGTCATGTGCCCGGGAAAGACTATCACAGTATTATCAAAGACAGTTTTTTTCTGGACGACTGCTTTAAAAACCTGATTACAATAACCTTTGAATGTACTTGTGAGATTGTCTCCCTTTTACATTTTAAGCTTGATTTCGTAATTTAAACCCTAATATGAGAATGATCTGACTGTTACTCTCTTTTTAACATTTTGTGTCAGGGACATACAAAATTATATGTTTTCTATGCGGCAATATTTGTCACGATCCTCCCAAAATAAAAAGCCTCAACCCCGGTCTATCAATGGGTAGTGATTCCGTTTTTTAAGAACATTACATTATGCATTAATTAACATTGCATAATGTTTATCTCCCACGACTGTGAAAGTATAGAAGACAATATTATCATATATGACACGAAGATCAATTGCAATTGGTCACCTGTGTGACTAGGGTGATCTGAAAATACAGAGGTAAAAAAAATATCAAAAGACAACAAAACGCGTGCTGAAATAGTTAAGGTTTTGTTAATAAAAACGTTGAAACAAAGTCTCCTCAGGATATACCTTTATTAATTAAATATATTAGTAATATGATGACATAGTTAATTAAAAAGAATTGCGTTTTATACAAAATATTAACTGCAATTATATGAAGAAAAACATTAATAAACAATTGATACATAATTATTTCCTATATTTTATACTTCAAATTAAAATACATACAAATCATGCAGTTATTCATTAAGAAGGAAAAACGAACTGTGGTGAAAAATATCATACATGTATATGAAATGTCTTTACATGGTATAGTGTTTATTAAATATTTATTGTGGTTAAAAGCTTAATATTGGACATTCAAATTCAACAATGGGTAAAAGATTCAAGGTAAAGAATAAAAACAACCGAAACACTGAACTGCCGGAAATAAAACAAGAGGCCCATGGGGCCACATCGCTCACCTGAGCAACAATGACTTTATATGGGCGTTCAAAGGATATTGTACCATATGGCCCCTCGGTAGAATAACAAAAAATAAATATTGTAAAGTATTCGAATTTTACACTTATTTTTGCATGCACTTAATCTTTGACATTGTACCTTTATGGAATACCATTTTTACCAAATATATATAAGAAAATCCTATGCAAGATTTAAAACTAAACTTTTGGTAGGGGTACACTGTTAACTTCCAATTCCCTATATTTTCGTTCTGCCCCCCTCCTGCCCCCCACTTTATAAAGCGATCAAAATATTTGAGAGCATATAGGTACATTTTCTTCCTTAACTACTTAGTAGTTATTTTATTTTTTTAAAAATTTGTTATAATATTTATTGTTCGATATTACACCAGTTGGTGGAATGAACTATATGGGAAGAAGATTTTATTAAAAAAATTCCCATAGATGTGCAGAATAAAATTCCTCAAATTAATAACATTCAAAAATTTAATTGGTCTTCCTCATTACACACGACTGTTGTTTACCTAGCGTAAACTCCCTTGACTTTTTAAACTTACTCACTTGATTGATGAATACACTCAAATGAAAAATGTTGTCACATGACATGTAAAAGAGTTATTATAGTCAATGTATTGACAGGCATATCACTGTATTTTACTAAGACCTACCCATTATTTTCATCTTTATTAAAAAAACAACAAATGGCTACAAACCAGGATGATTTTACGCTGTAATATTTTCTTAGAAATAGCGATAATGCGAAAATGTGTCAGAACTATGGAAACTGTTTTAACGGTGTCGTTTTTATTTACCCGTGTCTGAAAAACTATCAGAATTAATGTGGAATTCATATAGTTCATCGTATAAAGAGGGGGGCCCAGAGAGAAGTTACAGCATTTCATCTTTCAAATTTGTTGTACAAGTATTTAACGTTTAAGGAGACATTTCCAACCAAAATTTCAGCGTCAATCGTAGAATTATAAGCAAGATACAAAGCTCACAATTTTGCTAGATTTTTAACTTGGTATTTCCTATTCAGCATTTAAAATGTAAACCAAAAAAATGGCCTCATATCTGTGTACAAAGCTCTGTATCTTGCTTATAATTTGAAGCTTAACACTCAAATATGGTTAATAAATTGAAATTGTAAACAATTAAACAGAAGAAACATGCACTAAAACAAAGAGCACAGTTTATTTTTCAAAATGAGTCATATATATACCTAGTACATATATATTTCCGTCAGCGATATTAAACTCTGTTTAAACTGAATAAACTCGAGAAAATGCTGAGCATCTCAACAAAACACATGGCATTAATCAACCATTCCGCAAAAGATCATACCGAATTACCGATAGAATGAATTGTATTTTAGTACTTGTTAATACATCCGATTTTGCTTATTTTGCGCAGGTAAACAGTCAACTGTCTGATTTACCGAAGTCTATATTTAATTTGATATATAAAAATTACAAAATACAGGCGATATTTCCCCAGGTTATAAAGCATAAATAATATGTAAATGAACGAAAATCAAAACAAGCTAACATAACACCACCGTCAAATGTGAAAACTGTCAACGCATTGAAATATTTAACCTCAATTTACTTCACAAAATCGGCACCAATGTATCTTGCATGTTTCAAAGATTCCCTTTGCACGCGAACTGTTGCACAACATTTGTCAGATCGACCCGTTTATCAACGTCCAAAATGGCTACTTTAAACAAAGAACCTACTTTTACACCGTCCCGATTTGGAAGTATGGAATACCGAACCCGAAGTTATAATCTGATTGAAACACGCATTTCCTTTATTATTATTTTCGTAATAACTCAGATTTGAAACAGAATTAGCCCATAAATTTTGCAATTTATATTTTCCTTTCCATAAGGATTATTTGTGCTAAATTACGTTGAATTTGACTCAGTAGTTCTTAAGAAGATTTTTAAAAATGCACCCCCCTTTTTCTACATTTTCGAGGTTTTCTCCGCTTTGAATAAAGATCGGTCTTTTATTTCTGCAATTTATATTTGCCTTACCATCAGAATGCTTTATTTAAAATTTGGTTGAAATTGGCCAAGCGGTTTTAGAGAAGAAGTTTAAAATGTAAAAAGTTTACAGACGGACAGACAGACGGACGGACGGACGGACAGACGGACGACGGACAAAATGTGATCAGAATAGCTCACTTGAGCTTTCAGCTCAGGTGAGGTAAAAAACTATCTATTCAAGAATATTCAAACCTTAAAAGTATAGTTTTACAAAATGTTTGGAAAGCTGCCCGTTGGACCAGTTTCGCGTTTTGTTTGAACAGTGATGGTTTCACAATATATATGTTGTGTCTAGTATAAAATAATTATACGACATGGATCTGCATGTATCTACCTGTATTATATGTA
The DNA here is from genome assembly GCA_016163765.1 of Magallana hongkongensis. Lineage (NCBI taxonomy): Eukaryota > Metazoa > Mollusca > Bivalvia > Ostreida > Ostreidae > Magallana > Magallana hongkongensis. The sequence goes on from WFKH01002636.1 coordinate 43,571,402, forward strand.
TTATTTAAAACCATAAGTATATATAGCAACATACTGTGAAATCATTAGACCTCGTAGTGACTTAATGTTTTGGAATTCGTCGGTACATCTAATCCACGAATAAACACCCTTCAGGAAACAATAAAATATGGTTATAAGGTCATAATTACTATTGATGCTAAACCAATATATCAACCTTTTACATAAATCAATAAGAATCAGTAAAATATGAGCAGTACATACAAATTATATAAGCAAAAGTAGTAATGGTTATTTTCACAATAGATTTGCATTAAAAAAAAACCCTTTGTCATTTTTGACTGTTTTTTTAACTTACAGATATGATAAAAAAAAACCAAATCGAAACAAATTTTCATCAAGACGAATAGTTGAAATTCAAAAGGAAAAGAGCGTTAATAAGTAGTTTATAGCAAAATAAAAGTTAATAACAATAAAAAAAAAATAACATTAAAATCAATAACAATAATAATAAATAGAATTCTAAAAGGTGTCTAATGTCCCAAACATCACTGATTTCTGCCATTCAATATCAAATTACAGTATGTTCAAAATACAATTACAATAAGACGGCACTTGAAGCATTATGGACTACACTTTTTGAAATTGAAGTTGGACGACAAAACACGCTAATATGATCATTTTGCGCGAACCTCAACCAAACAAAGTAAATTGAATAGAAACAGGTCGTTATTTTATATTCCATGGAATGTATGAAAAACAAATATGTTGCAGCACAACATTTAAATACAATTGTTCCAGTCAGTTTATTTCGAAAGTCTTTACCACGAAAAAAAAATCATAATGGTGTTAATAATTTAATTAGTTAATTAGAATTCCACACAAAAAATCTGATAAGACGGTCGCAATTTATATTGTTTTAACTTTTTTTTTTAGCAGTACAAAAGGAAACACAAAAAGATCTAATATATTTGAACTATTTACATGTATTCATATAGGCAAAACAAGTTTTCACTGATTTGATGAAATCAATAAAACATTGTGTCTTAAAATTATATTTTAAATATATTTGCAGTAAAGTAGTAAACTATCCAACTGGGGTAGAGAGAAAAATAAAGCATTAATTCGATGAGTAAAGAGCCAATTTTGACAACAGCTATCTATTTCATTTCTTTATCCTCCGTAATAGAAGGGTGCTTACTTAAGTAAAAAAAATATTTACAAAGACACTCCCCCCCCCCCCATTAGTTTGCATTTCCGATTAACTTTACACATCATCTGTGATGCCATAATTATATCATAGAGACCCAATGTACATTTATAAAATATTTTATATTTGTATCATAATACACAGATTAGGAAACATTTTGTCTTCATCCTACTTCCCCTCTTTGTCATGTGTTTCCGGTGTAGGTGGCGCTTTCTTTGAGAAATCTACGAACATGTACTCTGTTCGATCTTCCTCGCCGTGTATTACGGGCTTTTGATTCGTGTCCGAACTGTTGGGCTTGTTTGTGAAATCCACGTCAATGTAGATCAATCCCTCGTCGTTCTACAAAAATAAATTAAACTGTGACACACAATATGTTAAAATTCAGTCAGTACATAGAGAAAAAAATGTTTGCTGGACAAAACCGTATTTGAAAAATCATTAATTCAAACATGTAAAAAAAAAAAAAAAAGATAATATGTTGTTGTTTCTCATGTAAACTGTAACGACGTTTGTCTGAAACAGTCAAATGAAAAATATATTATGCTTTCTTACCGACTTTAGTGTACATGTACTTTTGAACCTTTTTCTATTACATCTTATCAATATCATTTATCTCTTTACTCTGGCTCTTTTTATTTTTCTTGCAGCTCTTCTATGAAATATTTAAATAGTCATAGTTAATATACTACTATACTGTGCAGTATATATTGCTTTTAAACAGAAATTAATTGCTTTTTAATGTGCATGCAACTATGAGAAGTGTTAAAGTTTTCATGATTACATATATAAATGAATAAATTGACAATCCATTTAATTTCAACATAACCTTTCTATTTCCAATATGAAGTAAACCGCATTCGAGGAAACATTATTATCTATAAGGTTTTTGTATATATGTTTATTTCATGGGTTTTTTTTTTCATCCTAATGTCCGTTCTTCCTATCATTTCATTAGATGGTAAAGTTTAAAGGAAGTATTAAAATTTTTATTCAATAATTACAACAATCTTTTGGAATCCCCATGGGTACCAATTGTGCCCCATTGTTAGCAGATCTATTTTTGTATTCTTATGAAGCAGAATTTATTCAAAAACTTGTACGTAAAAAAAATAAATCACTCGCTGTGGCCTTCAACTCAACATTTAAGTATATCGACGACGTATTATCAATTAACAATTGTTATTTCCATACTTACGTCGACTCGATATATCCCAGTGAACTTGAAATAAAAGATACCACAGAGTCTGCGTCATCTGTTTCATATTTGGATATTTTACTGGATATGGACATTGATAGTAACCTAACAACAAAACTTTATGATAAACGCGATGACTTCAATTTTTCTATAGTCAACTTTCCTTACTTATGTAGCAATATACCTTCATCACCTGTATATGGTGTTTTTGTCTCTCAGTTAATTCGATACGCAAGGGCATGCTCTTCGTATGAACAGTTTCTAAGACGAGGCAAGGTACTGACAAACAAGTTGATAAAACAGGACCATCAACAGTCTCGTTTAAAGTCATCTTTTCGGAAGTTCTATGGTCGATACAACGACCTTGTCAGCAAATGCAATCCTCCACTGGGTCGCATGCTGACTGACGTTTTTCATACTAATTGTTAGACCATAATTAATTACATAATTGTCTACGGACTTTTGCGGTTTTTATTTTCCCGATTACGACAAAGAGCACACGGCGGGTGTGACCGGTCAGCAGAGGATGCTCACTCCTCCATGGCACCTGATTCTACCTCTATCTTGGAGGTCCGTGTTGCTCTGCTTGAATTTGTATTTCGTTTTATGGATTTTTGAGATGGTTGGCGGTTTGTTATTGTCATTTTTTATTCAAAAATTACAACTTTGTAATCGTATATCAAACAAGAGGTCCATGGGCCAAATCGCTCACCCGAGCAACAATAAACATAATAAAATGAGCTTTATGAAGTCATATGCAAAAAATCGGGACAATAAATAAGTAAAATATACCCTGTTTTGAAAGATTTTCAGAATGTTCTCCAGATGCTTTTATGTTGATCCCCTATTGTAATTGGATGATTTCATAGTAAGATCACATATTGGGCATTCTCATTCTCAATAAAGATCTTAAACAACTGTTCATAAAATATAAACCAACATCAACTTTTGAACCCCTTGTGTGGCCTAAAAATTATCCTGGGCCACAGTCTAAGCAAATGAGAATCAACACATTTCAATATGCTTAGTAATAATATATACTATATATTTTTGAGAATGATCAAATTTATTTCCCATGTAAAAATCCCCCCCCCCCCCTTTATTTGCGTTACTGAATTTTAATTTAATTTTTAAAGATTTTTCTCTATATATAACATTACCTGAGGATGCTTCTACACAATTTACAGCTTTGATTAACTTTTAAGGAAAAAGACTTTTCTCTTTGCATTCCTACGTAAACATTAAACCCCCATAGTTGTCCCATTTTACTCCGGGGATCATGGTTTGAACAAACATGAATCTACACTACCTGAGGATGCTTCCAAACAAGTAACAGCTCTTCTGGCCAATTGAATTTTGAAAAGAAGATTTTTAAAGATTTTTCTCTACATGTTCCTATGTAAAACTTTGCCTCCCCCCATGGTGGCCCCAAGGTACTCCCGGGGATCATGGTTTGATCAAACTTGAATCTAAACTACGTTCGGATGCTTCCACACAAGTTACAGCTTTTCTTGCCAATTGATTTTTGAGATGAAGATTTTTGAAGATTTTCTTCGATATATTCCTATGTAAAAAATAGACACCCCCCCCCCCCTATTGTGGCCCCACTGTATCCATGGAGATCATGATTTGAACAAAATTTAATCTACCTGTGAATGCTTCCATACAACTTACAGCCTTTCTGGCCGGTGGGCTTTTGAGAAGATTTTTTAAGATACCAGCACCTTTTTAATAATTCTTAATTATCTCCCTTTGAAAGAGGGTGTGGTCTTTAATTTTAACAAACTTGAATCCCATCTACCTAAGGATGCTTTGTGCAAAGTTGAAATCGACCCAGTGGTTCTGGAGAAGAAGTCGAAAATGTAAAAAGTTTACAGACGGACGGACAGACAGACAGACAGACAGACAGACAGACAGACAGACAGGCAGACGCCGGATCAGAAAAGTCCACTTGAGGTTTCAGCTCAGGTGAGCTGAAAACCTATCAAACATAATAGAGACACACAACACAAATAACATTCCATATGAAACTTACAGAGAAAGATTTGCTTAAAAATTATGTTGGCAATTTATAAACAAACAAATATTCAGTAATGTTAAAAGCAAGGAAACATATAATATATGCATCTGAAGTTGAAATAAACATCACTTCTCTTACATCTGACAAACGTCCAGAGTCATTATTTTTTTAGTTTTAAGAATCTCTTCTTAGATCTTACATCTTATGGAGTACTTCCCTTGAACAAAATTAATTTTGTTCATCTTTTATGTATAACTTCCTTATTTTGCAGCAAATACATTCTAAAATTAGGTCATAATAATGTAAAACATCTTAGGTCTTTTTTTTTTAAATATACCATATGATTTTATCAGTTCTTTCCTCAAATGATTTTTTTTTTCTGATTGAGCTAGAAGTTAGGGATGACGTGATTATGGTATCGATCACATGTGGTTACAACGTTTTAATTCATTAACCATTATCTATAATATAGTATTATGCAACAAAACAATTTTAGATTGAAGATACATGTAGTGTAGATAATGTTTTTATTTATTTTAATTTACTTGGTTTTCCTCCACATTTTCTGATTTTGACAATACAGGATTTCAAATTAAACTGATTTGTTATAAGTATATCTACAAAAAAACCCCAAAAACCCAACAAAACAAAACAAAACAATCCCCCACCCCCACCCCCCCAAAAAAAACCAAAACTTTTAACAAAAGCTAAAATTTGTATTTTTAATATTGAACAATATAACATAAACAAAGTCTTACTGTTCTTCTAGATCCGGCAGATGATTCGCTGTTCTCCTCTAATGATCTATTCTTCCCTTTGGTTTTCTCTTTACATTTCTTCTCTGTGACCATATCAGTCCTTGGTTTTGATTCTCCTCCTTTTGTAAACAATTATACTTTTTTTTTAATCTTATAAATTTGAATGCCATCACCCCCCCCCCCCCCCCCCCACACACACACGCACACAAAAATGCCCATCCCCTCAACTCAAACACACAAATGCTTAATATCCAATAATCAAATTTATGCGCTGTTTTTTATTCCTGAAATAAAAGTTTCAAACTATTCGTTAAATGAAATGGAGGTAACATACCTTTTTTCAAGAGACTCTTGTTAACAACTGCATACATTTCTGTTCCATGTTGTACATCGACTTCTGTGGTGAAATTGAGACGGCGTACAAAGGTATATTTAGGGAAATGGAAGTTTTTTTTAGATGAGTATCTATGAGGTTACCAAATATGGTCAGGTTGATCAAATCCAATAAAACCTAAAGTGTCTTATAGTAAATATGATCGTCTTTGACCTTATTTGATTTATTTTTACTTATATTTATGTCAGCAATTGTACTATTAAATACTGAAATAGTCATTAATGGATTGCATTGTTCTATACATTACAAAATCGATTCGTAGTGTTAACACAACCAAAGACACTGGGAAATGTAAATATAGATAAAATACAAAGATTAGGACTAGAAAAATAAATCGAAGCTTAATGTATATTTGTGTTTAGTAGAAACATGTACCTTTATCGAGTGTGTTATCATTTACCAAAACCACAGTTTTCGTAGTGTTTTCTTTCAGAAGGCTTTTGTCAACAGCTGCGTACATTTCTCCGGCAGATTTTCTATTAAACCCTGGGAATCAAAATAATAATATTATTCAATTTCAGTAGGGAATTGAAAAGAAAAGAAAATTGGATAATTTGTTTCCAGAGGCAATGCAATTGATACCATTTTTATCTCCCCTTGCACCACTGATCTCTGCTGTGTCCTTCTTCCTGTTTTTTGTTGCTTCATTCTTATCTACAACTGCATACTTTTCTGCCCCTTGTTGTGAGATTTCACTTTCTGCTAAACATATTTGATTGATTGCTTAATCATTGACCAACTTTCTTACCTAATGTTAATGTTAAAAGTTCAGATGTTTGACAGAAAACGGATTTCATAATCAAATCTAAGTCAAAAATATCCAAGTAGTATCGTTTTAAGTCTAATCAATATCCAATGTTTAAATAAGAATTACAGCTGTTATACTTTAAAAGTACTTTTTTGTAATAATAATAATAATAATAATAATAATAATCTATACTACTATATCAATAGATTCGAATTTTTGGGCTTTAATACCGATAAATCGGTAGAGTACTGTTTTTTGTTTTATATATTTTAAACATCATTGGTACTTGAAGATTACCAATTTGTTTTTATTTTTTCTCAATCAAGCTTCGCTAATTAATAATCAACGAAAATTCTTCAGAAAATTCCGGAAATCATTTGGATTTTTTGGATTTTACAATGTTGCGCATGCGCATTACATTCACGCTAAATCACGGGAGGCTCTTTAGTTTACGTTTCCAAATATCACATTTGCATGAATAAACTCAGAAACAATAATACACAATTTCGTGTAAATTTTCATTGGAAATTTGCTATATATATTCTGCTCATCAAAGAAAATACGGGAGATAATTTACTATGAAAAATTCCGAGAGTTCTGAATGCCAACATGGTGAGAGTAACAAGTTGGTGGAAAAGAGTTGAATTCTTCAATAATATGACTTAAATTTTTAGATGAAAGGTATTTACAGCCTCAGAATGGTTTGTTATGAATATTTTGACTGCATTTTCAATTCACCAAAATCGTTTCGGAGCAATTCTGCAATTTTCTGCTACATTACGGGTATATGGGAGGCATTTTAACTGTGGTGAAGACCTGTCCCGATACACAGTTAGATTATTCTAACTAAGAAGAGTGTAGTGAAACTAATAACATTATTTTAGGATTAAAGCTTGGTTTATATAAATGTCAACAATACGATGGCCATGTATCTATTTACGTAAATGTCCGATATTATATGCAATGTCAATCCGTGCACGCACGGGTCAAAGTCTAGTTATAATAATAATAATAATAATAATTTAGAACTATTTCATTTTTCCTCATGTACGGATGTACTATTTATACAGAAACTACCCGTTGTCGTTCAGTTTTATAGCCATATACTAAAATAACTACAGAAAAACATTAATAATTTCTGTAAGTTAAAATTCGAATTTTAGTATCTATAGTTATACAGTGATAAACTAATAATAAGTCAAACTAACTTTCATCGTTGTGATTTTTTCGTTTGGATTTTCTTTGAAAATACTTTACAAGGACGATCATTAAAATCACACTCAAGATGAATAAAGAGACCGAGGCTCCAATTGCTACAAAAGTCACTTTGTTTAAGCCCATCGATAATCCAGTCGATAACTCTGAAAAAAAATTCAACAAAAATCGATCCGTACTTAAGGATGACATTTACTCAGAATGAAAAAAAAATCCACTGATGATATATATATAATAACTATTCGACAAGTAAGACACATGTATGTAATGATGAAATCCACTTTCAAACAACTAGGTCAATGACCTACTTTTTTTGCTAATGGCCAATCAAATTATTGCACGAATTCAGCATTGTAGATTTAAAATTTTAAGAGGTAATCACATCTTTCAACAATATTTATTTCTAAATCACATTACTGAAACATTAAATTGTGTGTATCTATTCATAAAGTGTATATCATTAAAATTCAACTAAAATCATCACAGGAAACAAGCCCGTTTTTAATTTACTCAACTCGAATTTCCTCTGTTTCATAAAAAAAATTGCATAAAAATGAACCATTTTCATTTCAATATTAAAAAAAAATTGAAGGATGATAATCCTTTATGAATGATATATGCATGTAAACTGCATCTTAAAAAAAAGAAAATGAAAAGAAAAGTGGTTGTCAATGATATTCATTTATTAAACAATCCGAATTTCCTCTGTTTCTTTCCAAAGTCATATGTATTTTCATTACAAAAACTTCATATCTATCACAATTTACAAAAAACATTCCCATATTTAATTAAATGTTAAAATATTATGTAATAAAATAATAATCACAAAAAAAATTACTGATGAATCAACAAAATCAATACTGACATATACATATAGCTTCTAATTCGCAACTTATCAATTTGGTATGTTCTATGTATGTGAACAAAATTCATTTATATAATGAATGATATTACAATTAGTGAATATAAAAATATATCCAATAAAAACATTGAATTTAATTATGTTTAGCAATTACAAATTGATATCATGATTCCCGCATCTCAGATCTCCAGATTTCCGCATAATTCCGCATTTTTCCGCATTTTAAATATGGAAAAAATGGGGAAAAAATTAAATAATAAGGAAATGCAGAAAAAATCTGTAAATGATCTGGAAAATATACGGAAATAATATGGAGAGTTGGACTTAGTTTATTTTTGATCTGGAAAAAATACGGCATTCTGAACTTGAACAATTTTTCATCCGGAAAAAATGCGGAGCTCTTGACTTAGAAAATTTTTCGTTGGATTAAAACTTGTGGCACTAGGAATTAAGAAACATTTTGTCAAAATAATAAAGAAAGGAAGGCCATAACATATGTATGAAAAGTAAAATATTGTCCACTTTAAATTTTTCAAATAAAACTTCCAATATGATTGACTTCAATCGCATGGTAATATGATGTTTCCATTAAGACAGTTTGAATCCAAACCCGTAGCCCCCACCCCAACCCACGTTTTACGTGAGCACCAACCTGTCTGTTCTTCTGTAACAGTATATTCTTTTTTCTTAAGTTCAAATATCAGTCTTAGATTTGCATGAGTATCCAAACCGCTTGATGTTTAATTGTATCACAAATATTCGTATGTTGTTTATTTCTACTTTTACTTTCGTTTCAAATGTTGTGTATTATGTTATGCGCGTTCTGATTGGTCAATCAATATTTAGCCGCCAATATTCACATTCGATGCTGCCATGTTGTCTGCCATCACCGGAGATTGTGAAATGAATGAAATACGGGAATTATCTGTAAACAAGGTTAAAAAATAATACATTGTCAATGAAGTGTTTAACTGAGAAATATCCACGGCTGAACTGAGGACGAAATGAGACGAAGAATCGAGTGTCGACACCCCTGCACCATCTGCCCGCATGAGGAATTACCCGCATGAGCACGTTGTTGAGCACGTTGAAAAAGTAAGTTCAGCAATAAAATTATAGAATATTTATTGAATGGCGGTTTAAACATGTTTGTTATTTGAATATAAAACTAAAGACTGTGATCTACCTTTTTTAATGGGTTGAAGACAATGACAATACCGGGTATATATCGCATCGAACAAAATGCCCCCGTTATGCCCTGGTTATTTTTAAAATATTTAGGCCTATGAACAAATCATTTAAAACTTATTTAAACAACGTCAAATTTGGAAAAAATGTTGTTAGAGAATGTATAACTATATAGGTAAATACAAATTAAATGATTTGCATTATTTTTTTTGACATAAAGAAAAGAATTCATGTTCTATTATCTCGGAGTTATAGTAGCATGGGCAAATTTGTTGCTTTATTGTATTTGTATAAGGTTTATATCATAACTTGTTTTCCATAGAAACTGCTTAAAATATAAAAAAAAAAAGTTGTGCTAATATGAAATCCATTCATCCTTCCTATAGGTCTGCCCTGGGGTACTCAGTCCTAATAAAAAAACCATGAAAAAGCTGCCAGCTCACCAAATTTTAAGGAATGATGTATTCAAAAATAGAGTGAAGAAGTAAATCGTTTAGGTTATGAAGAGGAACATCAAAAAACAACAGTGCTGAGGTCCGGCCAGCCCAATGTGGATAGTGTTGTGATATTCTGAAAGTCAGCTATTTGTATAATTGTGCATGTGTGAAATCAGAGAGCATGTGAGACACGAGACTGAAGACAGAAAAAAAATGACATTGGGAATGCCTCCTACCATACGGCCAGTAGTCGCGCAGGACTTGTGAACAATTTGATTTGAACTTTGCTTACTGTGAACTGTGTTTCTTTTTTAAATCTATAAAATGTGTAAAATTTCAAAATTATTTGTTCTTTATAAGCATGTTAAAACTCCAGTTTTAGATCTCTTATACTACCGCAACTGTTTAAGTTAAACATGTTTTGATAACCTTTGGTAGAAGTTATTTGAAAATGAATTGAAAAAGGATAAATTATTTAGCTTATCTTATTTTTTCCGTATTTCTGCATTTATCTTACAGATTTCCGTATTTCCTCATTTTTACCAAGCATGGAAATGCCTTCGTATTTCCAGATCAGAAATACGGATTTCCATATTTTTAAAATACGGAATTACGGAAAATCTGTATGCAGAATTTTCTGCATTTCCTAAAATTCTCCGTATCTTAAATGCGGAAAATAGTCCAAATACTCCCATCCGCATTTCCATATTTTAAATACGGAGATCTGAGGTGCGGGTTGGACTGAATATCTAATTCAGCTTTCATTCAAAGACATGAAAAAGTTTGCAACAGAATCAATAATTTTTTTTACACTTTGTTACTCTGATTGAACTGTTGTCACACTGTTCAGTAAATAGAGCATGAATACCATCAGCACTTCTTGAGTGTGCTAGTCTGAGACATTCAAAATCTAGACCACTGCCTGCCACTTTCTTAGCCATTCCAGCACTAAGACTGTTTTGATCTATTAGACATTGCAGAGACGGGATATTTCTGTACACAACCTTTTTGTAACTATAAGCACTCAATGCATACTGAAAGGTAAATGTAGAAGATGAATGTTCATCATCACAAAAATGAACAGTGTCAAATAGTCTTTGTAACATTGAAACGTCTTCTACAGCATCATGTGCATTGTAGGAACATTGAAGCAACACATCTGATAAGTGTTGTTGCCTATATGAGCACAAATAAGAATGGACAAGTTTAAATAAAAATTTGGTATCCAAAAACCCTTGCACGCAATGTGCCATCCGATCTAACAAAGAGCGAGACTCTAAAGCATGAAATAGAACATGAACATCAAAACTTTTGATATTATGGCCAACTAAAATAACACAGGCTTGCTTTTCAATAAAGCTTTAAAAAGATTCAAGTGCACTTGATATTGAAATTTAGCATTCACTTTCCTCTCATTGTGATAGAGGATTCCATTATTAAGCTTTAGGCCTGTAACTTCTGATGCAGAAGGTGTAATTTGCTCCTTTGGCATGACATAGGTGGAAAATGTCTCATCCCCACAGACGGCAGCCACCTACAAAATATGTGATGTTCTTGCTGGAAAAAAAAATCATCAACATTAGCATTCATATCACATGAGTCAACTTTTAAAAACAATCATTTGAATCAAATTGAACAAATTAATACTTTGAATAATTAAAAATTCATATGCATCAATACCCAGTCCTGTTGTTTCCAGGTCAAAAAAGACAAGACTATGGTCTTTGACTGGCAAACTCTGAAGTTGTGGTACAGATGACGGTGGTGGTATTTCTTTAACTGCGCTGTTGGGATCACCAATTCCAACTCCAGACATATAAGTCGGACCCTCTCTTATTTCTTTACATGATGTAGTCTGGCATGTACAAAGGCAACAATTAGATAATCAATATCAATAACTGACTATTTCAAACTTCTTTAAACATTAATTTTCACATTAATGACCAATAAGCAGTGAACAATTCATATTAAGCATGCATCAGACATGCATGCACACATTTTTTTTTATTGTCAACATTACTGTATATATGAAATAAATATCTTTACAAGAACTGAAGTATTACGAGAACTATAGCTAAGTGTTTGTAACAGATGTCTGACATAATCAATGAATTAATTCCCATCTTGAATTGGTAGGGGGAGTATATAGTACTTTAATTCATATAAACATGCAATATATCATAATTATTATATACCCATCAATTTTCGCTTCTTGATACTGTCAGTTTTACAGAGTGTGATCCGATTTTCCGGATCACCACACTGTGGTGATCCGATTCCGTATCACCACTCTCTGAAACCGATGACGTAGTACGCATTAAATAACGTCTGTATTTTAGCGCGTTTTAAAAGAGTTCGTTTCAAAATAGCTTTGTTATATAAGTAAACGTCATACAGTTGATTTTAAAAACATAGTTTTGTAATTAAAACTTTTAAATAGACAAGGGTATATAATAAATTTATCATTATAACAGAAACTTGATCCAAAGAGCTGGATCACGTCTCGTTGCCAGGCGCGTCTCGTTTGATCTGATGATCCGCGCCTGGCAACTCGACGTGATCCGACCCTTTGGATCAATTTACTGTTATAATAATATATATTTATTTTACAAATTAAATCTATTATTAAAAAATAATAAGAAAGATATCAAAGAGACTCACTTCCTAGCTTTCAGTTGTATTCTTCTCCACTTTGCTTTTTTCGTCCGTGCAATGGCTTGTCTTTTCCGGGACTGTGAGTCTCGAAGATAACAAAACTTTCTTGTGTGCTTTCCTGGGGAAAGACCCACTCTTCTGTTCACCTGTTTAAAATATGATGTATATTAATATGATCAAACTCATTATATACTGTATCGATTTCTTTCTCAATATTCAAAATTTGCAGAAATGAAGTTTCTAACTGCAAATAATAAGTGAATGTATTTTGCATTTTGTATTCTTCATGATGGGTATGTATATAGTTTCGAAAATAGTTAAGATTAACCGGTATATAAATACATGTAATTGCCAAAAAAATCCAAAATACAGTGTCACTCCTAGTTCCCTTAAAACTTAATATAAGAACTGTTTAAGAATTGATTTATAGCATATTTATCAAGCTTAATTACCTCTACTACATAAGTCTGTCCTGCAATTTTCTCTGCAACACTTGCCGAAACTCTGTAATTGAGACTTGCAGAACTGCTAAAATGATGGTTCTTTGGAGCTTTCAAGGAGACAGTTTTATTGAATGACTCGTTGGCCTGTGTGCTTCCTAAATTTGAAAGTTTAATACTGTTCTTAAGAAATTTAGAGCAAACAGTTTGTAGAGATTCTTGGAGATGACCGTCCCGTAAGGGTTTCCCATAAGGCAAAGCAGTGTATTTTTGGTTTGGATTGTTTACATGGGAACACCAAGAGTCACTGCATAAGGTATGGTCACCAAAGGATGCTTGCCAATTGCATCAAAGCCCTTTTGTATGCCATCTGGATTTCCTCTGTTTTGAGCCAACATGTAATTAAAGCATTTCACCAAGTACCGAATTACTTTGGTACTCAAAGACTTGTGTTTTGGTTGCAAACCATACAGATTTGAAGAAAATGTTTTCCTAATATGATTTCTGCCACTTATCTTCATAATGTTGTTGTTAATGGTTCTTAGATGGGAAAAGGTAGTTGTGTCCTCATCTGCAACAACTTTAGTAATGTTGACCCCTTTGTCCACCATCTTGGTAACCATATTGACTACCATATCCCTTTCCATTGCTTTAGAGCTACCTATAATTATGTTAATAATATATATCAATAGCTTAGTACTTATTTAAAAAAAATTTTAGGTGTGCATATTTAGGTGTGTGTGTGTGTGTGTGTGTATATATATATATATATATATATATATACACATATACACACAGCACAGGAAAATTCACTATATTGGAGCTCCACCTCCGCCCCGCCCGGGGCTCGAACTCATGACCAATGGAACCCACTCTCCTAGCAGTGAGCGGCCACCGCTCTAACCACTCGGCCATCTAGGCAAGACAAAAATCTTGCTTTCAATAACAAACAGACCCTAGAGTGCTAGCCACGCACTACAAGGTCGTTTGAATTACAGGTGGAATACAGTTAAACAACAATTTGAGTGGATCGGAACATTACACATTGCATAGATATATACATATATAAAAAACACAGATATCTAGCAAAATTATCTTAGAGTATTATGACGTCATGTTTTTTCTACCCAAATTAAAACCTATAATACCTAAATTTTTATTGTTATTCATGTTTTGCTATTCATACATATATAACACACACACACACACACACATATATATATATATATATATATATATATATATATATATATATATATATGTAATGTAATTTTTTACACAAATGGGTTAATGTACATGCATTTACAAGCATTATCATACACTGATTACTTCTCTCTTTCTGTCCATCTATCCATCTTTCTGTCTATCCATCCATCTTTCTTTCTCTCTCTCTCTCTCTTTCTCTCTCTCTTCCTCATATTATTATATTCAAAGCCGAAAGAAGGCCCTACCTTCCAAGTTTTTTCGGCAGTCATGGTCTTTGGGGTCTCTACCAGCTCTTGCAGCATTCTCACAAATCCTGCATGATTTTGAGCGAATTTCATAATTAATGATTTTCCCTGTATGTGATCCAATCTTTGAGCGCCTGAAAATAGGAAAAAAGAACATAAATTTTTATTTCATATACATGTAGTCATGCAGATCGAATTTAAGAATACAATGTGTAAACAAAATCGAATAACTCGACTTAAATATTATCAATATTTGTAAACTATTAGATATACTACATGTATTATATTTGAGAGAGTTGCATGTAGCTCATTTAGTTTACTTGAATTAATTTAATCTGTTATCGCTTCATCACGCCTGTACCAATGATTTTCATCTATTGTAGTTTGTACATACTGTACATAAATATTTTTTCTACACCGTATTTCATTTATGACTATAATGAGGATAAATTTCATTGTCATAGTCATGAAATACTCTGGAAATACTCAAGACCACTGAGAATTATTTGCAGTGTGTGACTCAATTTTCATGAATTTAAGAATTATGAAACACAGACTTCAATCATAGTACAAACAAGCGCAATTCTGTGAAATTACATATCCTATCAAACCTTTATAACTTTAATGATCTATGAAACTTAGCCCCAGGAATTAAAAAGAATTTCATAGTATGTCACAGGTACATGTAGTACATGTATATATGTTTTTCTTAATTCTTAAAACACTCAAAAATTATAACTGACTTTTATTTCACAAATTTGATAATGATTTAAATAAACCAAATTTAGCTTCAATGCAACTCATCAAATCATACCAGAGAGACTGTAAAAGGATCGCCCATGGCCACTGCCCCGCTTTTGCCAACCAGCATCAACACTGACTGTCAGTTCATCTGTACTCTCTCTTCTGAAAATTTTCCGAACAAGTCATAATTTAAGTTAGAATGGGTGTCATGATATACTGTGCATGTTTATGTGTGCTATTGTGCAGTATTTCAACAATACAATGAAGTATTATACAAAATAAAACCAATTTTTTCTAAGATACATTATATTTTATCTGCATGTACATACTCTAAAGATGCCTGAATTTCATCATGAAAGCTGCTTCTTGTAGTGTCCTCAGCAATTTTCTCCACAACATTCCCCGATTCATTTTGTCTGTTTTGCAGTGTTCGGGTACTGATTGCGGGGATATTTAAGGATGATAATAGAGCATTCACCTGAGAAGGCCCTATGCCTGAATGCATCATTCCTAAAAAAAATAAGATTAATGTGTATTTCATGACTAGAAAATATTCATGACAATAAGGTGTTTAAAAATATTATAATTTACCCACAACCTTTTATAATATTAGTACATGTATTCAATCAGTCAATCCAGAAAATGTACCTGTGGCAAGCTTAGTATTTGCATCCCAAATTTTTCCATGGCGTTTTCCAGTTGGGATTATATTTAAGTGTTGACAGATGGTGTTTTTACACGGGACTTTTAAAAAAGAACCCAATCCACAAGTCAGAATTCCTATGGAATGTGAAAGATGGAGTGGAATGCCACAAGTTTCACATCCGGAAAGGCCATCTGCTAGCACCCCTAACTCAACTAGCCTTCTTCCCTCTCTCCATGATGAGTCATATCTTTAAAAAAATGTTGTTTAAATGAAGTCAAATCATATGCAGTAATTAATCTCACAAATTCTATACATGTATAAACAAATTCTAAATAAACTAATCAAATTTTGGTAACACTGAACAAACAGGCGATATGACAATTATGCAAATTTAACCCAAATCAAACTAATTTTTTTTACACTGTCTTATATATTAATAAAGAATATGACTATGTAAAGAGGCTACATGCATAATGTCTACCTCTTTATGCATAACAACTGTTTATGCAGGCTTCAGACATGTATTATAACTGTAAACGTGATAACATTTACTACAGTACAGCTGCATGATATGATCATGATGATAACACGTACAAGTTATTCTCCTAACTTTATCATCTACATGTAGATCTAAAGCATTACCTAGAATTGTCCAAGTCGTTGAAAGAGACAGAAACGTCGCTGCCTGCCGGTTCTGGAACATACACAAGCCATCGTGATTTATAGTCTGAGCATCGTCGGCCTCGATATGCGGAATAACAGGAGATTTCTCACAAAAATAATTATGCTCATCTGCTGTCCTATAACCTGACCAGCGATTAGCGAGAAGCCGTGAATTTCGTACATACTGGTCTGACTTTTTTAAGAAGCCTTGTTTTCTCCAGCGCGTCATGATTATATCAGATCATCGAAAACATTTTGACAGACGATTGTTTAGGTCTCACAACACTATTTTTCCGAAGGTTCACGTCAAAACATGGCTGAGGCAAAATAATTCCCGAATTCCACTTCGTTTTTAGGGGTTTTCCGCCAGCGACAGGGACTGTAAATTTTTATGAGATGAAAAACAACGTGTTAGATGCCTGATTTTCCCACTTTTGTAAAAATACGAGGTCACTTGAATTTTTGATGCCAGTCGTTTCGGCAGGGGGGTGAAAAGGCTCGGACATGATTTTCAAGCACATGTGTAACTTTGATGTAAACAAACTCTCGTGCCTTTGTGGATGGCTGTGTGTGTTTTGCTATTAGATTGTTTAGGAACTATTGTTTAAAAAGTTGTAAAGAGGGATTTTCCCAGAAGTTTGTTTTAAACTCGCTACCCGTGTCTAAAGCTGCGTAATTTTGGTAAGAATATATAGTAAAAATTAATAGTGGTGTGCAACCTGAACATGATATACTGCATATGTCGTAAACAGTTTAAAATACTATGCTTGATGAATAATAAGACAACAAAGATTAAATTAAAGAAGCGAATGAATTAAATAACTTATATACATAAATTTGAAATATTAAATTTTCTGCTTTCGGATCTTAATAAGTTTACGACATCATTAGCTACGGCGACCCGTTTGTGTTAAAATATCGTGAGTAAACAACATCCTTAAGAAACGTTTTCATTAGTGAAAAGGAAAAGGCAATACATGAATGTTTTATACTTATATACTGTTTTGTGTAAAGTTAAGACATAAAAATAACAATATACCTTTAACATGTATTTCAATTTCAGCCGGCTGAATGGAACAATTTATTTCATTACAGCTTTCAAGGCGGTACCATATTGTCTGACCTGGATTCAAGTGTTTGGTGACGAAATATACTACCTTGCCCTCACCAGGATCTGTAAGATTTGCAACATTTTTCCATCCAAAATCGCTCTTAATTGATACAATAAAGGCCTGCTCCAGGCCTCCATTGAATCCTGACACCCAGGTCAAGTTCACGTTGCCTACAGCGTCAGAATATCCTGTGAAGTTCAGTGGTATCTGAGGCCTGTCTTTAATTTAAAACACAAATCATGAATCAATATAAGCAATGCATTTATATGCCATCTTTTGTCAAATGATTTTCAAACACACAATTTTCAACGATTTGCATGATAAAGAACTCGGATAATAAAATTAATCTAATCTAGCAATTAAAAAAAACAATATTAAATTGCATTGATTTAGATTTTGAAAAAAAAACATACCTTGTGCATGTATTGTAATGGTAACAAGGGTTTCATTTTTGTGTTTTAGGGTATAATTTCCGAAATAAGAATGATCATACACTCCAACAGTTGTGTTTATCCAATGTTTATAAATCGCGCCTCGTTGATAAACGACAGATTCAACTGATTCTCTGGTAGGACCTGTCCATGTAATATCAGAAACCCGTGGTGCAGGGTTTGCAATAATTGGGAGAGGAATACGTACTTTAACATTTTCCCCGCTTGTGGAAGCATAGTTGTTTTGAAATGTTGACACCGATGTATCAATTCGTGGAAGACCTGTTAATACCAAAGTTTAACTAGTTTGTGCATACCATCATTATATATTATTGTTACTAGAATGACATGTGCATGTGTTTTGTCTTTTTCAGCTTTAAAAGTGCTTTGCTAAAAATACCTTAGAAAAAAATCCGCTAGTTTAAGCAAGGTGACTTTTTAATCACCCATGGTCAAGTTTACTCTATTTGCTTCTGAGATTTATTGATTAAGACATATTTGAATAATAATCAGTTAAACTTACATTTCACATTTATTTGAACCATCTGTTTACTAGAGTTGAGTCCATCGATAGCTCCGTAACATGTATATATATCTGTATCTGAACAGCTTGCTTGGATAGTGTTGTTCAACCACTTTCCAGTTTTTTTATTAAGGATCTCCTTAGAGCCCTTTTTTAGCTTAATGTTTGGTGTTGGATTCCCGTTAACAAAACAACTTAAAAGGAAACTCGTGTGTTCATGTGTTTCAAAGCTGGGATTTGCTTGACTGTCATTAATATATAGACGCGGTGTCTCCAAATCTAAATAAATTGAACATAACTCCTTCAAATTACAATAAAGTGCAAAGAATGCATGTTGGGTTAACTATCTTTTTGTACCATTATTTTCAAATATAATTTTTTTCTCTTCCCTATGGAATATTTAATCTCTTTTTTGGAGTTCTATACAAAAAATCTTCAATACCATTCAACTAAATGGTAAATACAATGATCAATCAGGAAAAGTCATTTATTTGAAAGTATTTATGAATATATTCATTTAAACACAAACAATTATTTCATTTCACTTTTGTTTACATTTTTGCACATACCAATAATTTTAATAAAATTAAGCTCTTTCATATATCAAGGTACAAATGAGAGTTTGACTTTTTTCGAATAATTCCTTTATTTGGACTACTCTACAATAATACTGATAATTCCACGTTATAGAAGTGCGTTTCTAATTATAATCTTTTAAAATATTTACCTGCTTAAAATATTGTAATACTACTACTTATAATAATAACAACAATAAATATTTATATTAACATAAATGTCACTCTCGATAAAAAAAAAAGTTGAAAAAAAAACATCTACTTGCATCTGATGTCAAGGTGAAAAACTTCCTCTTTGGTTATATTGGTTTGCCATACCGCTGTACACTTGACCGATGTGAGGTTACTGTTGACTCTTTGTGGCGGCAAATATCCCCCTTCAGTTTTGACACTAACGAATCCAGTTGAATTTAAGAAAGTCCATGATACGACGCAAGGAGGGTTACAATCGACGGAACAGTTATATGGACCAAATACGTCACCCTCGTTGATAACGACAACGTTGGCAGGCATCCGAGGAACAATAGTTAACATTTCTGGTCCGTCTAAAAAATAAATTACTTTTTTTAATAACCAACATTTTAATGTAGATATCTGTTTTAAAGTGATTAACAACGTTTTATTTTGGCTGTATTAACTAATTTATTAGAAAAAAATATGTCCACTTGTTATAAAAATGGAAGGTTCAATCTAAAAATAAAGTTTCAATTCTGTTCAAATAACTATACAGTTTTCTATTCAAAAAGCAAAAATTTATTTGGCCAATTATTGCGCGTAGAATATTTGCGAATCTATGCACTTGATTATATTAGTATGATGCCTAACATAAAGGACTGATATGCATCAAATTACTAAAGTCAGATTCAAGTATTTCGTTGGCAACACATGTATATGTTTTGTATTTTGAGTTACTTGTGACGTTAACTCGCAATATTTTGCTTCTAGTTTCTTTTTGTAGATTGCTGTAAACAAACCAGGCGTAGGACAAGGTGACGAGCTAGAAATTGTAGTCAGGGGCTGAGGTTGATTGACTGGAATACGTCAGTTCTACGTATTTATTGACCCCAACTGTAAAGTTACCTGTTATGAATGGTTGTTTTAAATCAACACGTACATGTATGAGACCTATGTTATTGTTGAGAATTACAATACCGACGTAATTGAGTCATAGCAACCTTGAATTGTGTGTTTCATGATATAGATTCTTATTCATAGAATAAGAAATACAATTCTGCTTGTTATGACACTAAATATATATCATTAGTAAATTTTTTTAACAGTACACTCTGTATTGTATTTGTAAGTAACACTGTCCTTTTAGTACTTGTAGTAGGACAGTCATGTCAAGAGGTTATGTTAAATTGGCCATACTTACACAGAGGATTGATCTGTACTGTATCACTCCTATCGGACTCCAGGCCTTCTTCTGTCGCTGTACAGGAATATTTGTTGTACTTCTCTGCTTTCGTTACATAAAATCTCTTTTTGGTTTTTCCATTCACCTTTGTCTCGTTCTGAAACCAGGTGTAGGACAAGGTGACGAGCTTGGAGTAGTAGTCAGGGGCTGAGGTTGATTGACTGGAACACGTCAGCTCTATGGTTGATCCAACCTGTGAACTTAGGTTTCCTAGCATTGTTGGCTTTAGAGGTTTACCTTTTAATACGAGGATGACATTAAACAGCTTCATGTTATAATTAGAACTAAGGTACTGTGTTTTAAATCAAACTGGTATTCTATAGATATAAATGTCCATAACAAGTTTATTAATGTAAATGATCAGGTACCATAGTTTCTCATTTACAAACATAGCATGAAATTCCTAATGTAGAAGTATATTAATTTAAAGTAAATGTCTTTAATTAGTGTAAAAAAAAAACCCGCTATGATATAATCAGACATTCTAACTTCAAAATACAGAAGTCGTCAACTAAAGTTGAAACCAAATTGTTTATTTTTAAATTTATACAAAATTCAACACGTTTTCATTATTTGGGCAATGTGATAATTAAATCGCCTACACAGGCAATTGTGCCTCACATGAAATTCACGTTAAATTCACGTGAAATTCATGTGAAAAGAGCACTCACACGAATTTCACGTGATTTTTTTTTACGTGAAATTCATGTGAATGTGTTTCACGTGAAATTTTAGTGGGAAATGTGATAAATTTTTCACGTGAAATTCACGTGAAACACATTCACGTGAAATTCACATGAACAAATTCACATGAATTTCACTTAACGTGAAAATCACGTGAAGCTCATTTCACGTGAATTTCACGTGAGGCACAATTGGCTGTGTAATAAACAAAGGCATTACTGGAACATTTTTTTCTTAAAGTTGTATAGTCCCTGACGCGTTCTGCATTTCCACTTGAACGTTAAGCTAACAGCGAGTGAACGGTGAGCAATCAATAAAATAATGAACAGTTATCAAACGCTAAGCGAACAGTGCGTGAACGGTGTCTGAACGCTGAACGGAATTTGGTTAGCGTTTATGAATGGAGACAAGAGCACAAACGCGATCGGTGAACGCTAGATAAACGCAAGATAAACAATATGTATGGATTATCTCGGACGTTATCATCAGCTATATTTCAACAATAAAATATTGAAAAATAGCATTTATTCTTTTGTTTTATTCACAGACTTGGCAAGAATACGTGTTCCTAATTTAGTGCATTAGATTATGGTCAAGTCTTGATGAAAATACCGAAAATATATCTAAATGAAAATAACTCAAACGTTTACGCATTTGATTGATATTTTTTTATTTTGATTGATAATCTATTAGAGAAAAAATGATTTATACTGTCTGTGTCGCTTAAAAAAATGAACGTTGTGAAAAAAGTTTTAAAATTGAAACATCGATAACAAATTAAGATAATATTTTTAAAAAAATAAGATTATAAGTTTATTCAATTGTACATTTACAACAAAGTAGTAAATCCTTTAAGCAACGGGGATAGTTGCTGCAGAATATGTGCATATAATTGCAATACAATTTATGAATCCGGACAATTTTTCATTTTACTTTTAAGCAAATACCTTATTGTGATTAAAATATGTTCAGTTGTAATTCTATAAAGTACGCTTAATGGTTGTAATGATCAAAATTATCATATTGATATTTAAGCCCAATCCTATGTAAGTTCTTTACAGTTAAAGTTAGATCAATTTTAAAATACATGTACTCTTTTAAGCAGTGACGAAAACCAATTCACAAATATTGATTTAATGTAAGAATATAACACATTGTGCTGCATGTTTTTCTTGCATGTGTATACGCATAGGTCAGCTGCCTAACTATACTTGTATGCACACGTAATATTAAGGAATGCTTTGTATAGGTTGTTGTTGTATGGACTCTAAGATTGAGAAATAGTATAGACAACTAGACACGATCTCGTGCAAGCAACGGGTGGGTCTTCCGTTTAAATTTAGGAGGTGAGATAAGCCATTGACATTGATATTCTACAACGATAAATGATCGAAAAAGGTGGCAAAGTCTTCATTTGAACGACCAAATACTCGTTTGTATTAAGTGCAAGATATCTTAAATTGAAAAGTTTTGATTGATATAAAACGTAAAACATTTTAATTTTAAACAAATTTTATTTCATAAGTGTTAAAAAAATCGGTACTGTTTTACTGTTATCTGGTGATAAGAATTTTTGGGGCTAGCCTTATATCTGCTTACTGGGGCTGTTGAATCTAGTTTTAGTAAATCCATACTGTTTAAAAATTATTCTGTGAAACTTTAAAAAAAATGAACTATTGGCCGATTAAAAATCCGTTGTTATGAATCAAAAACAAGTAATCTTGTGTATCATAGATAACAAAAAAAAACCATATTTTGTAGCTAAAACTCATTAGAAACTAATTTCTGAGTCTCAATTATCTCTGCTTTGAAGAACCGGCCTCTTTTTTGGATCAAGTGTATAGAAAAACATTACCATTTTTCAGATATCTGGAAAAATACGTTTTAGGGGCCAATCCTATATCTCCTATTAGAGGCAGTTTAACAAAAAGTTTAAGATTGCATTTCGTTATCAACCCTATTCTGAGCAAATTTTCGTCAACATTGCTTTGCAAAATATGTCATTTTGCACCGTTTTTGCGTTTGACATTAGTGTGACAATCACTGTTCATATCGAACGCACCCGATTTTGTTTTTTTTTTACCCATAATTCTTTGCAACGGGCTTGGCCGACCCTAACAATATGCGCTAGGTTATACCCGGCCGAGCTGTCCAGCGATAAAGACGTGCTCAGTGTTAGAAGGGGTATCGTGGTAGAAGCCGGTGTGGCATGTTTTAGTCTCTTTAGTTAAGCATTTGACGCGGACACGGAAAGCTGACCGTGGTAAGTATTTATTTAGTTTTGTGTAGTTTATTTGTAAATTTTTGCCTTTTTATTAGTTTTACGCAGTCGTCCTATAAAGTCAACTTGACCATTGTTCACTGTAGAATTACCTGTGTGTTCACTGAGGTGTGACTTTAGCGGGAGTGTTTAAATAGAATTCGTCTTTTTATTATAGTACAGTTTTTGATATTGCTGTGTAAAGAAACGGTGATTTAAATGGCTATTTTCTATGCGTTATTTTATTTTACAATTTATTGTCACTTTTTCCATTTAACTACTTGGGCGGAAGTGCGTCACCGGAAGTTTCAGACGCCATATTGTTTACTGTAAACAAATAACTTAGTTACCATATACTTAGAATATTTTGAGATGTTGCCTTTAATATAATACTATTTATACATTATCATAGTTTGATAATATCAGTGAGATACTTATATAATGTCTTACACAATATTGGTTTAATTATGGTGTTATGGTATCACTTGTACACTTATTGTAGTGTCATATTGTTGATGTTGATGGTGATGTCGATGACGACGATGATGATGATGGTCATGTCGATGATGATGAAGTAGATGATGTCGTTCATTGTGACGTCGGTGACGATGATGAAGTAGATGATGGTGATGACGATGATGTCTATTAAGATTATGGTGTTGTAGATGATGATGTTGACGATAGTGTCGATGATTATGATGACCATGGTGATGATGATGATTGTGGTGACGTAACGTACTTTAGTTGTGGTTGTCCGTAGTTGGTCCAGGACTACAGCCCCGGAGATTCGGACACTCTTCTAATATAGATGATAGTTAATAAGATGTAAAGAGGTGTTTGTTGAATCATATTTTTTTGGTCATTTGTATATACATCATATTTTTGTTCTAGTTGTGTGAAAGGTGTGTGAGTGTTTGTGTGGTTTAGTGTTTACATTTCTATCTTTTCTTTCTTTCTCTTATTTTTTTATTTTTATTTTTTTTTTTTGTTAATAAATTTTGTTAAATTTAAGATGTCTTGTTTTTTGGAGTAGCCTCCGCTCATCCCGTTACAATTAGAGACAATTACCTCAGATTAATATCAATCACAAAATGAACGTATTACAAGATAAAACATTTCTTAATTTGAGGTTTCGTCACGGATAAAAAAAAAAGGGGTTTTCTTTATTTTTAAAATTCATCTGTGCTTTGTTAAAAAAAATAAAATGTTAACAACATTTTAGACTGTAAAAATTGATTAGCAAATCATTCTATACATTGGGGTAAACACTTGCAATTACTTTCAAATATACATACATGTATTAACAAAATATATCCATATGGAGAATATAAAAGGAATAAAATGAAATTGGAATCGAAATGATTTTAATTTTTTTTAGCCCTAACGAACTTCCACATTTTTTGTGAACAATTTAAAACTTGTATCTACCATCCCTCAAAATGTTTAACATTTATGAATTGTTATGTCTGAAACAATAACCCTTTTACAGATCTAAAACCAATGTTTCCCGAGAGTTTCATCAGTATCAATTTGATGAACAATGTTATCAAAATTGGCCAATCCGGTTCTGAAAACGTGTACACAAATGCGGCTCATAATAAAAACATATACATGTAATAAGGAGAAGAAAAAAGCAAAAAAGTAAAAAATGTACTTAACAATGCCATATATATTTACAATGCTGAAACCAACCAATAAGTATAATGTTTTTGCTTGGTACATGTAAAAGAAATAAATTGGTCTACGATAGGAATCGATTACTTGCATATCTAACATCCAAACAATAAAATGTTATAAACATATAAGCCCTTGTTGATAATTAATTGCAGATATATTTTAACGTCGCTTTTAAAATATCGTGTTACGATTTGAGGGGGATAGTTTCGTACTAACGATGCGGTAGCTACTATATATGAGAGTTTCTCCAAAGTCAAACAAGCCATGTCCATTGAACTCGCGTGCAAAAATTGGTAAGAAACATAAGACAAAAAGAAACGATATATAAACCAAAAGGGTCTACCGTTGGAAGACAGAATACCAGAATAATTCAGACCATATACAACTTAGTTAAAATAGTTTTTAGAACAGCATATTTTCAGATTTCTTAGAGCCTAAGGTGACGAGAAATAATTTTAAACAAATAAAAACACAATATAATTTATTGTTTCATATAATCCTTATGCTTTACAAAACAAAATGACACCCATACTGGTTACAATGAACTCTATGTCGTCATCAAAAACAAGTTCTCATTATGTTTCTATGTTTTCTAAGATGATTTTCCAACTTCGGAGTTCCAAATGATAATGACTTTAAGGTACCTCACTACACCCAGACTTATACTTTTTAAGACACTACGTCACAAGATGGCGATTTAAATGTTTTATTAAACTGTTTATATCCTTCGATTCGTTTGTATATCGTCGTAGCTCAGTGGTTAAAGTATCAGGCTTGTGAACCGCAGATCATGAGTTCGAATCCGCCTGGGGCTTTTGTTCATGTTTACTGGATGAAATTTTTGAATATATCATTTTTTATCCAAAATTGCCAATTTTTTCGCCTATTTCACATATATACTTCTTATTCATCATGTTGTCTATCATAATAAAGTAATTTTGTGCTGATTTGAGAAACTATTTGAAGGTGTAGTGAAGTACCTTAAAAACAAAAAAAAAACTGTAAGCGAACGTTCGACTATTGCTGAGCGCATACTAAAAGCACGGTGAGCAAACACTGAACGCATTTTAAATGCACAATGAAAGCAAAATGAGCGAACGGTGAGCAAACACAAAATTGTGAAAGTAGAACGTTTCAAGGACTGTACTTATGAATAAAAAAAAGACAATAACAAACCGTCAACCATCTCAAAAATTTAAGAAAATTTTAAGACCTTAAGTATTGTATCCTTTACTAATTAATCTAGAATGTATCAGTCATATTTTCAATTCTTAAAGGCTTTGCATGGATCTACCAAACTATCTAACAAAATCGCTTATCATTTTTGGAATAAAATAAGAGTTTTACATACTTATATATCATAAAAAAATCATAATATATCGCATACTTGTTTTTTTCCATACATTTATACAGTGACGACACGGTGTATAAAATTTAGATAGATATCATTGCCAAACAAGTGGAGTGTTACAATCAAAAGATAATGATTATTTATTGTTCAAATATTCGAAAAAAAAGAAAAATAAAGATATCTATCGATCGTTAATTGTAAAATGCATCTCTATTTTTTATTTTTCACCAATACAACCCCCCCCCCCCCCCGAAAAAAACAACAACAACAAATCTAATTAAAAAAAAAAAAAACTCACCAATAACGATTAGTACCACACCTCCGTCAGTTGCTTCACCCGAGTAGTATCCGGCATCCTCAGGGGTTATGTTTCTTATCTCAAACGTTATGTTATTGGAATTATACGGTTCGGAGAGATATGTGTACTTTGATGGTATACTTTTGAAAATTTCGTCCTTTTCTATCTTCAAAATATTTGTTTTTGTTTTTTCAGTCCTAATAGATTTATGTATGTGATATATGTTAGCTGATGGAAAATAAGGAGCTACCCAATGTATTATAGCTGATTCACCTGTCTGTTGCATTACTTTCATAACTGCAAAAACATAAACATGAACAAATAAAAATTCGTATTTTTTCATTATCATCCATATTCGTAAAAGACAGCAAAACAAAGTAACATAATTATTACGTTAAACCTGGACATCATATTTGTGTAGCAGTGTCAGCTTTTGTCCATATATGCATCAAAAGATAATGTAAACACTATAACAACTATTCATTAAACTATTTTCTTAACATTCAAAATATAACACACGTGTAACAAAATGAGACAAATATAGATAATAATAGCGCCACATTACGTGTTTCACATATACAACTAAAATTAATATTGCTGCTATGTTTTCGAAATCAGTTTTTCTTTTATCTTACTTATTAAATGTGTGATTAATATATATAAACTTGGTTTGTCACGTGATCAAATTATGTGAAGCACGAAGGCCTTCTCATAAGATTTGATCACGTACCAACCAAGTTCATATCCCAGTTAACTTTTTAACATTGCTGTTTATTACTTATATTTACGTTTGAGGAAGGCAAATTGTTCAAAATCATTTATAAGACGATGTTTCTACTTTTACAATAATGCAACCGTCAATCGATAAGCGCGTGCGATAATCACTGTGACGTCATAAAACAGGTTCACGCAGAATTGAACGTTTCCGTTATTATATAGGTTCATATAAGGAAGCATATTTTCAAATGAAAATATAGATTTACATTGACATGAAACAAATATATTTTCCACTATATAAAAAAAAAATACAAGCTAGTTGATTTTTCTTTAAATTTGAAGCTTTATTCACTTCTTACAGAAGCTAGCAATTTTGTTAAACATTTTGAAATAAACATTACATTAAAAAATTCATCTTGAAACTCAAATCACTGATACATAATCTTGATTATTTACAGTGTTATGATTAATTCTTCTTGTTCTAAATATCACCCAAAGTAGTTGTTATACTTAACGTTTAATTAGCAAGCATTTGTGCTATTTTAAAACAACTTCGCTGTTTCACGAAAAAGGAAGTCATTGTAAGATATCAAAAGGTGTAAACTAATCCTGTGCTAAACTGTACAGTCGTAAGCAAAAAGAGGAAATCTGATCTTTTAAATTTCTGACAGCGCCAAAATGATGTGTTTTTGAATATCTCAGACATGAGGCAATATCTGCTATACGTTTTTAAAAAAAAATAAATGACACCAAGTTTAACACTTGAATACACATCAGATTAAATCATACCTTTGTATTCCTTTCTGCCCCAATCAGTTTTCCCAGTTACCGTCACATCGATCATGAGAGCATCATACCTAAGTACGTCACTTACAGTGTAATTTGTTGTATGAATAATATGACTCCAGCCAGGATCGAGTTCTCCATTTCTTCTGGTAATAACTTTGTAAGATAAATTAGGCTTAGACTCGTTCCAGCTGAATATCAAATCACCAGAAATAAATTTCTCTGTTATAACTAAAGTCTGATCTAAAATAAAAGAAACATTTCATCAAAACGCATTTATTTAAGCAATGATATATATTGATATAAATAGTATTTCTGAGTCTGAATATTGAACACAAAATCATTAAAAACGAAATTTAATAAAAAAAAAAAAAACCAAGACAAAAATACAAAAAAACAATAACAAAAAACAAAAACCAAAAAAAACCCAGGTGGTTTTACTACAAAACTCAACTAAAGCATTAAACTTTAAACTTTATAAAACAAAATTAAACTATGAAAAGTACCTTCATTTTCTTTTGAAGAAAAGAACGTGCAATCACTATTTACCTTTTTGAAACTGGTCACTGGAATTATTGTTATAAAACAGCTAGATAGAATAGAACTTGCACTAAATGCAATATTGACGAAATATGCGATAAATTTTACTATCTTCTAAAATGCCAGTCACTGTATTTTTTAACAAAAACTGAAACGAAAGTGCTGATTATGCTTAGGGTGACAGTGCAGCATTATTATCAAAACAAAAAAGTTGTCCATGATATATAACGCATGTTCATTCGTTACATGAATATTACTATTTTCTCATTTTATGTTTAAATGAAACGTTCGCAATAAACTTGACCATTCTAGCAAATTAAAGTAATTTGAGACTTCTTGCACTAAAAAAAAAGTTTGTTTGAGAATAATAATAATTTTATATATATATATATATATATATATATATATATATATATATATATATATATATATATGTTTACAAAAAGTAATGTCTGATACAAATAACCGGTTTGTAATTTTGTAACCGATTGCCATCCCTAATTATTTTTGATTGATTAGTTTGCAAAATGAGAATTTTTACATCTCTTATACGTGTACATGTACATATTTATACAATGTAACCAGGAATAATTTTTGTACATATAAAGTTACTAAGGTGTCTGTGCTTCCTAGTCGGTCGTTGATAGATAAAACTCATTTTAGTGAATATGGTCTAGTACTTATGAATTAAAGGAAATAAGCTACAACCACAGCATATGTCTCACAACAAGTGAAGCTCTTTAGGTTAACATTTTATGAAATGTATGCAAATAAACAAAACCCCAATGGAAACCGTTTTAACTAAATCAAAAATGCTTACGATTTAAACCGTTGAAGTTAAGTTTTGCTTCAGATTAATTAATTGCATGTATTGTAAAGCTCCTGCATCATACACATTATACAGCGATATGTGCGACGAATGGTTCATGTATGGTGCGACCAAGCTAATTTTTAATGTTTGTTAACATAAGAAAGTTGTTCGGAAATAATTGAGACAACACAACTATTTTTCTTTCTAAGAACTGAAATTTAGTACAAATTGGCAATCACATTGAAAAACTCCCGACAAATCATTCAACGATATAATATTGAGAAAAAAAAATTAATATTTTGTTTGAGACGGTACATAAACAAGTCAGTGGTCAAAGTACCCGGTGCAGGCATAAACTCAGAAATTAAAAAAAAAATAAAACCATATAATTATACGTATCGGTAAACCCACGTAAAATGATAAAAGAAATAAAATTGTATATGTTCAATTTTGCTATTTATTGTGACTAACTTCTGTGCAAGTTTCATTAGTCACTGTGTTGAATTAATCATAAGACGATATTACAAACATATTTACAAAGTAACAGAAATCTCACTAAAAAGGTATAGTCCCTGAAACGTTCTACTTTCTCACTTGAACGGCGAGTGAACAGTGAGCGCACGCTGAGCGAACGGTGAGCGAATGCTGAACGGAATTTAGTAAGCGCTTATGAACGGTGAACGGTGAGCGAACGCGGAGTGCAAACGCAATCGAAAAGTGAATGGTGAACGCACGGTGAAATATATGTGAACAATATGTGAATGCAAGATGAACGATTCATTTATTCGGAGTGCCTTGGAAGTTATCATTATACTGTCTTTCGTCGATAATCAGGAAATAATAACAAAAAACTATATATATGTATTATTATCAGCCTAAATATAATATTTTCTGACCGAACGATAAGTGCACGTTCAACGAACGGTGAGCGCAAGGTGAACGCTTTGCGAACGCACGGTGAACGCTTTGTGAACAGTTAGCACGATCGGAGCCCAAGTGAACGCACAGTGAACGCATTGTGATCGCACTTTGAGTGCACTGTGAACGCACGAAAAATGGGAAAGTGCAACGTTTTAGGGACTGTATATTGGATGTTGTAAATGTCCAGGGGCCACAGTTCAACATTTAAGAATCAAAAAATGTCAAGATGCTTGCAAAAAATTATACCATATATCATAACATTTGAGTACTTGAAAATAATCAAAATTATTAACAACCCACTCCCCCCGCCCCATTGTGGCCTCATTCTACTTGAATCTACATTTCCTAAGGATGCTTCTACACAGGTTACAGCTATTCTTGACATTTGGATTTGGAGAAGAAGATTTTTAAAAACATTTCTTTCTAATTTTGTATGTAAAAATTCCACACACACACCCCATTGTACCCCACCCTACCTCCGGGGATCATGATTTAAACGAACACAGGATGCATCTTTCCTGGCTGATTGGTTCTGAGTAGAATTTTAAAAAAGATCTTTCTCTATATTTTATTACGTTCAAATTCATATTAAATATTCACCTTTATATTCACCCATATATTGGCCCCATTCTACCTCCGGGGATAATGATTTGCCTTTTTCTTTTTTTTTATATAAAATTTTAAAGATTTTTATTAATAAATTCCGATGTAAACCACCACTTTTTCCATTGTGCCCCACCTTACTTGTGATGATCATGATTTGAATCTACACTATCTGAGGATGCTTCTACAAAGGTAAAGTTTTTCCGGCATATTATTTATTGAGAAGATTTTTAAAAAGATTTATCTCTAAATAATCTTATGTACCCCCTTACCCCCATTGTAGCTCCAACCTAACCTTGGGGATCATAATTTTAGCAATCTTGAATGTACAATACCTAAAAATGATAACATTCAAGTAACAGATTGTCTGGCCAATTGAAGAAATTCGTCTTTTTCATTAAAAGTTAAGGTAGACTTACGCGATTGTTGACAGTGGTATAGTCCATTTAATTGTGAAAGTGTAGCTGAACAAGAAAATCGGGTCAACTGCTCGGAAATAAAAGTGTGTTAAATTTTATCATTAAATAACACATAACGAGTATTCATCCGTTATTACTCAAATATTCTATAAATGAATACTTTTAAATAAAAACAAATTTTTTGTGAAATTTGAAATAGACTGCTCTTTGGTATTTTTATCATCATATAAAACAGCACCCCCCCCCCCCAAAAAAAAATAAAGCCAAAAAAAAAAATAATAATAATATTGATAATAATAATAGCAACAAAACAATACCTTTAAAAATATCCCTATATAACTAGATGACAGTGGCCCGTGTTCCTGTTTATTGAAAATGAATTCTTTATGTTTTCAAAAATGTTTCATGTGAGTAATGGGAAAACATATAATATTGAGTTTTCCAATATCATAACTATCCTCTTAATGATATTACATTCTTCTATACGTGTATTTTAACAACTGCATTTACCAACTTTCACATCTTATTGACCATATTTTGTGTTTTTCTTCAAAATTTCTAAATCTGACCTCTAAACTTACCTTGATTACACCATGTAATTCCAATGAAAACGAAAAAAGAAACCAGATGCATTGTCTTTTGCTCTATTTAGAATGTATTTCAGTCTGTGTACTTTATTTCAATCCATGAATGCATAACCAGGAAGTTCTGAAAAAAAAGAGAAAACAAAAATAACCCAATCACAAGAAACTGGTGTCACAAACCTATGTGCTGATAAAGCAAACTCAATTGTTGAATTTTGTAGCAATTTCTTTTAAAACAGCTGTTCTGCTCTATCTATATTTATTAACACCAGCAAATCAGCAAATGCTTATATTATTAATTTTCAGGAAATAATGAAAAAGGAACTTTCAGTATTTAAAGAAATAGTATAGCTTTGATATTTTACAACAGATAAAATCAATGTTTCTGGTAAAATAGGTGTTAATTTGATTATATCAGAAACCAAAGTTAATTAATCTAGTTATTGGCTTGCCCGGTTATCTTTTGTAACATGCTATTAACCCGTTTTATTTCTATACAATCAGACACTTGATAACGATTTCATAGAATCAGTGTATATTTTGGTACATTGTACCGCTGATACATTTTAAGACACTACGTCATCAGGTGACGATTTAAATGTTTTGTAAATTTTTTTGCATTAATTATCTTGTTTGGATATCATCATAGCTTAGTCGTTAAAATATCGCGCATCCTGTATTGCCCTACTATAGCATAGGTTCTCAGAGTGAGAAATACTTGAATCTGTACTTTATGTAAAAATACGTACTAATGTTACAAACTGTATCTTTCTTTTATTATGATAATTGTGAAAATATTTATAATATATTTTTGGATAGTTTCCTAACAATTCTTTCTTGTTTAAATAATGCATTTAGGTGATGCACATACGATGTAGTTATTCTCAGATGACAAGTACTTCCTCAATTTTTATTTAGGTCCTTGTTAGCTGTTTTCTGGTCTATTTGAGCTGTGTAATATGTCTAATATATTTTTGTAATGGTGATTTATGCCTTGGATCCCTAATTGGTCGTCTTAAGGGTTGGTTTCGTTTGAAACACTACAACGCTGTCTTATCCTACTTGATTCCATCATTGCACAAATATTTTCTTTAAGAGAAGAGAGAAAGTAAAACACCAACCATATACGTTATCAACATCACCCTTTTTGGTTTAAAATGATACTTGTTTAATTAAAGAGAAAGTTGTATAAATTGTTCATTAATACATGCCTGTTGGGTTTTTTTTAAAATCTCATGTTTTACGGTGCGACCGTTGGGCTGACCGCAGCATGTGATCAAATAATGAATTATGATGAATCAATAAAAATAAAATTAGCAACGTAAATGAATTTGAATGCAGCTCAGATGCAATGTTGTTGAATAATAAAGATTTTAACATAATGTTCATTGCAGTGTATTTCCTCTTTTAAAGTGAATGTAATATCAGTTCACCCCCGGCTCCCTTTTGTTTTGCAGCAGAAATTTTTCTTAAACTTATATGTACATATAAAAATTGACTTAGTCCCCCCCCCCCCCCCCCCACCCAATGTTCAAACAAACTATTTTTTTTTTTTAATTTACACATAACAATCGACTTAATAAAGAGTTGCTCCCCTTCACTTTTTAAACAAAATTATTCTTTTTTTAATTTACGCTTTAAGAAATTTGCTTATCATATATAAAGGATAATGGAGTTCCCCCCCCCCCCCCGGAAGCATGCAATAAATAGATGTTAAAATAAAGAAAGCATGGATCAGCTAAAGAGCTAAAGGTATACTTCGCACTCCCCATCATTTTCATGATTTTGAGAATTACCCTTTTCTTCTCTTTGATTGTGAAGATTTTTTGGATGAGGCTACCACCTCCACCCGCTGTTAAAAAAAAAGATGCTACAGTGTATGTATACGTTCCTGGAAATTACCGTAACTATAGTGAATAAAATAAATGTGAGCATTTATACAAATGAGTGCAAGTTACAATTGTTTCCTATCTCTGAAGAAATGTCCTCATTCGTGGCATTCAGAAGTTGGAGTTCTATTCGCTTTTCGCTATTCACTATTCGAATAGCGAATAGAATTCTGTGGTCGGTTCGCTATTCAAATTACCGTAAACATGCTAATAAACGTAAATTCAAAATTCCAGATAAACTTCATTTTTTAACGGAAAGAAACAATAATATATTAAAAATTATATCTTGCTGACCTCACCTGAACATTAACATTAGCTAGCCTGGCGAAAAGGTAAGAAATTCATCATATTGCAATGGGGATATTTCTCAAGGGCCTGGCTAGCCCCCTGTATCCCATATTTGGGCCTTCATATTTGGTGAGGATGGGGCCCCGGGAAAGCCCAGTCGATCCTCAAAAGGAATTGGGTTTACACGACCATTAACAGGCTTAGCTAGCCCGGCGAAAACAGGAAATTTCGTATAATATAGTTATAATGGGATATCTTTCAAGGGGCTTGCTAGCCCCCTGTATCCCATATTTGGGCCTTCATATTT
>WFKH01002636.1:43621423-43633354 GCA_016163765.1 Magallana hongkongensis
GATTATTTTTCCATCTATTTCACCGACGAAGCCAAGAAAAATTGTGAAATTCAGAAATAAGGACTGCGGATTCACCGTGTGATTTCCGTGTGATTTCTGTGTGTAAATATGTTTTTTCTTTAAAGACTTTCACTCCAAAAAAAAAATTGCTTCAATTTGTTGTTTATTTTCATTTGTGTGTTCCAATAAAAATTATGAAAACGTCAATTGCCTTATGAGGTCAATTACATTTACTACTAGCTTAAATGTCCCATGCTTTGCTAATCCCCTTAACCTTGGCTGACTATTTGACTGTCCCCCGGCAGATAATTTGGACAATTTCCCAGCCCCCTGACATTACCACAAGGATATTTTTTCCTTGTTTAACAAATCAATCATTAAATAGGAATGTGGGCAATAGTTCTATTGTCAGTTCCTTGGTAAGAAATTGATGTTGACCTCGGGCCTATGCTCTCAGGCAACAGTTCGTACCCCAGGACTAACACAATGACTACTGCCCCCATACCCATTTAAGAGATTTATAATGTCTATGAATGACACACGACGACAAACTTGTGATAGCAATGGGGCTCCTGAGTGACTCAGGTGCCCTAATAGTACAGAGTATATCTACATAAGAATAGTGAGATAAAATGAATACTATACCGCATATATTCCCTCTTGGATCTCTCAATCAACAGTACAGTCAGACACAGGGAACCTGTAAAGAGACTATCAACTATTACATACTACAGACTGGTATAACCTTAAGACTAAAAAAATGACACCCACTTTTCACAGGTGCGGGTATTGCGCATCATTTTCTGTGTATTTTCATTTTCCATTCTTGTTCCAATAAAATGATCAAACTGTCAACACTTCCTTCTATGACGTCATAAATGCCGGGCTAGTTGACCTCAATATTGACCTTTGACCTTGCACTCAGTTGACCCCCTATCTAGGGCCCTTATACTACTAATGTGTTAATAACGAACAGTGTTAAAAAATCAAAAGTCTTTAGGAAAAATACATAAGAGTAGCTGAGCAATCACGGACTTCTGCAAAAAATAGAGGTAGGATCGGTTGACATAGAGGATCTGGAGTGAGCATCCTCTGCTGACCGGTTACACCCGCCGTGTGCTCTTTGTCGTAATCGGGAAAACGGGAAAACCCGTAGAGAATTCGGGGATTGATAATGACCAAAAAAAGTATGAAAAACGTCAGTCAGCATGCGACCTTGCTAAAGATTGTATTTGCTGACAAGGTCGTTGTATCGACCGCATAATGGCATACTCTAAAACCTGGCCTGGCCCCATTGGCCTGGCCTGGCCTGAAAGTTGGCCTGGCCTCACTTTTGGCCTCAAATTTGGCCTGGCCCCAAATTTTGGCCTGGCCCCAAATTTGGCCTCTGGAAAAATTTTTGGCCTCAAACTCAACTTTTATCTTACTCACATTTTCAAAGAGTTTTCATTAAATTGTAATTTCTTTTTAATGTTTAAGAGATAATCATATGGAAAAGTGACATGACTGATTGAGTTTCAATTGATATTATCCATGTTTACACACACAATAAATACATATGCTATGCATGCACAACACTACTCTTACTATTGCCAAGGAATGGATTATGCTCAATATTAAAGCAATCATCGTTAAAATTCAGAGCTGCAACCCCCTCCCCCCCCCCCCCCCCACACACACACACACACACTTCAAAAAGTAAACGAAATGTAGATATTAGAACAATAAAGTAAAACATCATTTTAAGAGACTGACCTGTTTGAAGGATCAATAAATATCTCAAACATTTGTAAACTGGTTCATAACATCAAATCTCTATCCCTGTGTAATGCACTTTAAAAATGCCAGTTTGCTTGCATTACCTGTCAACACTGATGAAGCCCAAATTTCCCTCCACAGCAGAAATTTGATATCAGCCTCCTCTGTCACTGATCTGCTATATTGGGGTCAGATTCATTGCCTGCACTGCCGTTTAACATTTCACACGGTCTAATTTAATTAATGTCATTTGTGAATGACTGCAAACATTGAATCCTCGATAAGGATAACTCGATTCAGCGTTGGTCATTAATCATCACCTCTTGATTAGAGTAGAGTTTCATGCATGTGTTGTTTGTATATTTAGGAAACAATTTTTATCCTATGTGGGAATTTCGATATCAGAATTCGAACAAAGCATAACATTTTGTGACCTTTATTGTTGGTTAGAATAAACAAATTGGTCTCCACCATTATTTTTTTCTCAAACAAGTATTTGATATAGGTATTGTCCAATCCTGAGAGCAGTTTGAGTTCAGTACATTGAAAAAAAATATGCCATGGTAATACAATGGCAGTAAAACATTCTTTAAGTACTTTAGAATTTAAAAACAGATTGAATCAAAATCTACTAGAATCAATCACTTATACCTGTAGTCATATATATGTTTCAATAGAACTATCACTATAAGACACTAAAAGCAATCTAATGTGATGTTTCATGTGTATTGAATATAAATCAATAAAAAATCAATAAAATCATCAAATATGTAAAGAAAATATAAAACTAAAAATTGAGGCCAAAATTTTTTGTAGAGGCCAAATTTGAGGCCAGGCCAATATTTGAGGCCAGGCCAAAATTTGGGGCCAAGCCAAATTTGAGGCCAAAAGTGAGGCCAGGCCAATTTTGAGGCCAGGCCAGGCCAATGGGGCCAGGCCAGGCCAGGTTTTAGAGTATGCCTCGCAGAATTTACGAAATGATGACATCAATCGAGACTGTTGATAATCTTGTTTTATCAACTTGTTTGTCAGCAGCTTGCCTCTATTTAGAAATGTTCATACAGAGAGCATGTCCTTGCGTATCGAATTAACTGAGAGACAAAAACCCCATATGCAGGTGATGAAGGTATATTGCTACATAAGTAAGGAAAGTTGACGATAGAAATATTGAAGTCATCATGTTTATCATAAATTTTTGTTGTTAGGTTACCAATAATGTCTTTTTCTAGTAAAACATCTAAATATGAAACAGATGATTCAGACTATGTGGCATTTTTTATTTCAAGTTCACGGGGATATATCAAGTCGATGTAAGAATGGAAAATTAAATGGAACAGCATAGTGAATGCCACTTTGTATGACACTTAGTATGATCTCCTGAATTGACAGTCACGTGATATATGTTAATTTTTCTCTCGAATGGAGGTCATACACAAATTTTTAATATATTCGATCAGTGCCTACTATCTATTCAAGATATATTACTATAGTCAGGTACTCTTAACACAATTGCGCTGAAAAATATAGTTCTGTTCATGGTCAACAGATACAACATTACAATAAATGTTTAGAATATCGATGTATATGTAATACGTGGAAGAAAACAAAATTAACGTAAAATTATTTTGAAAAAACACCCCACCCCAAAAAATGTAATTTATGTGAAGTATTCATATTCCTACGCTAGCTGCCTCCTCAGTCTTTTTCACAAAAATAAAGGTCATTCTTCGATTGACAATTTTTTCACTAATGAATATTGCTTATATTATTACAATAATTATATTACTTTCATGATTCTTGTTCGTTAGTTATCACACAATCTCTTTTAATTATTTGTTGTGTATGAGTGTGTGTTTTTTCTTTTCTTTTCTTTTAAACGACGGAATGGTTACGCACACCTGCACCATATTTCTGATCGCAATCGTGTAGACTCTGTTTAAGCACAGATGTGTGTATGTTTGCTAATGACGCGGATGGCAGTATTTAATACGGACATGAAGAACTAAATATACGCCAGTTTCTTAACAAATTCAGTGATTTTAACTTAGAGATCGGCTGAGCACAGTGAAAATTCAAGTAATTTAAAAGCCGAATATCTTGGATATGGGGTGACTCATATCTATTCTTGTTAATATCGCAAGGGCATGCCCTTATTTGAATTAAATCTTTATTAAAATAAATATCAAAGGAATGAGCTCCGGTTGAAATTTATATGACCTTCGCTTAATATCTTATGTATTACTTCATTCTCTAGATTTCATCGAAACAGCAACACTTATCAATTATTTAAACATTGCTATAATTCAAATTCAAAAGATCGTTAAAAATCTTTTGAGTGTATACCCTTGTAAGAAGCGTATTAATATAGGCATCCCGATGTCAAACACACCGAACTTGTGCATTAAACACTCTAGGAAAATAATAATACATATTTTAAAAAATAATTACATGTTAAATCAAAACAAGCAAAAATTAGAATTTAATGGTATGATAAATGTTTTAAGATTCTGCTCCATTTACTTATGAAATGCATTTTCCTTTGTTAAAAAATTGATTGATCCACCTCTCTCAACACATAATATGCGTCAATATTTACAGTATGACGTTGCATCGACAAGTTCATTGCAATCAGTCAGTTGTTTATATTTAACGTTGTTAGACTTTTTGACTACAACGTTGCACTCAGAGGTAACTTTAGTAGTTTAATGTGTTTGTATATATACCAAACGCGAATAACTTTATTTTTAGCATATTTGATAACTTTTTGTTTTGTGTGATGTCATAGTTAATATTTATCGTACTTTCTGGTCGGCGAAACCATAAAGTAAACCGTCACAGTGCTGCACATTATCAATCAAATAGATCCAACAAACTTTTATCAATGGTGTCTTAAGTAAAAAAGACAGCCAATAATTAATCACTTTCCCCATTTGTTTTTACTTCTGTTTTTGTTTTTATAGATATTCATGCTATATTCCAACGTGCCAGCGTATCTATTCAAAATCAAGAATCTATGAGACAACGTGAAGAAATAGGATTTTTCAGACTCAATGGAACAATGCACACCAATAACGAGCAAATATGACTAATCTGACAAATGGCAAATTATAAAATGATGGTGAATTAACAATATTTCTGCCGTATTTTTTTTTTTAAGTAAAACCAATCCCTACCCCTTTTCACAGCCGTGCCAATGTATCTTTTTTGATAAACGCATCCGTTGCTTCAGTAATATGAAATATATTAAAACAGTTGTGCGCCATATCATATCAAATTACACACTTGAAGATAGATCCATTTAGTACATCTTCTTCCTCAAGAATTTTAGATGTCTACTTGGAACAATGCAGACCACATATCGATAGTTCAGTTTTGTATGATAGGTAAAACTTTTGTTGTGTTTGAATAGCGCATTGTCTTTGTAAAATTGACTTGATATGTTACAGATTAAGTGTCTGCCTGACAGTTATTGACATGTTTAGTAGGGACGGGGTTTCCATCCACGTGACTCTACATTGTATATTCTTAATGGCATGTTTTCTTTCAACTCACTATTACTTTTCAT
This sequence comes from Magallana hongkongensis, assembly GCA_016163765.1. Taxonomy (NCBI): domain Eukaryota; kingdom Metazoa; phylum Mollusca; class Bivalvia; order Ostreida; family Ostreidae; genus Magallana; species Magallana hongkongensis. The sequence goes on from WFKH01002636.1 coordinate 43,626,747, forward strand.
TTCGTCATTGATATACACGAGAATTTCATCTAAATCTGAATAGAAAACGATAAAAAAAAATTGTCAGGCAAGATCTCTATATATTGTTTATCATAATTTTGTTAAAATATTTCCTATTCAAAGTTCCGAGGGTAAAATATTTTTCTCCATAGAAAATCTAAAGCCTGTTTGCGTATGTTACAACTTATCACTTGAGTATAAAATACGCTATTAACAACTCGAAATGCTATCACTCTTTTGTTTTTTGTGGGGTTTTTTGTTTTGTTTGTTTGTTTTGGGTTTTTTTGTTGGTTTTTTTTTTTGTTTCCTGCATTTTCTTGTTGTTTATTTGCTCTAACAGTTTTTTGTGAAAACATTTTAGAAAAAAGATTCATTATCTTTCCATTCAATAAAATGTTTGATATGAATCTAACAAAAATGAGAAATTTTTGTGGGAAAATAGATGTTTGACACGTTAAACATTATTACTTATTAGGTTTGTTACTGACTGTTTACAGAAATTTGTGGGGTCGGTAAAGTTCATAGAAAGCGAGGCGAAGTGTTTTGTTTTGTCGAGGACCTAAAGTTTGATATGTATACAAACAAAAGATAATATAACAATTAAATTCATTTAATAAATCTTAATTACTAAACAAAGTTTAACAAATTTCACAAATTTTATTAAATAACATTTTTTTTAATAAACGTTTAAAGCTCTACAGTGAAACACAGTTTTTAACAATTTTGTTTTGAAGAAAAACAGTCACATTTATTTTTGATTAATTGTAAGTTGGTGGATGGTCACCGAGCAATTGCTGAACAGGGAGGCTGTTTGAAGGCTGGTCTTATTTACAGAAATAGACGACTGGGTACATGTGATTTCCTGACCCGCAAAATCATTAAACAGTTCATTCATATTGTCTGCCAGCTAAAGATCAACATTTTGAATTTCTTGGAGAGCCTTATTTTGGTGGCGGAGAGCGCAAGCAAATGATGCGGGCCCAGGCAGAATAGCAGGCTTGTTTAAGCCTGGCAACGCTGGCATGGAAGGTATAATGTTCTTGGTTAAGGAGTCGCCCATCATTATCTATTCATCATCACTGACTCTTTGGTACACACTCAAGCTTTGAACCGATTTATGTCCTGTGACTGCCATCACCTGTGACGGACCAAACATGGACTTTGACAAAATGGACGCACCGGTTGCTCTGATTGAATGGTTGGTATAAATTTTAGAAAGACCAGCTGCTTTACTAAGACAGCTTAGAAATGTGCTGAGTTTTTTTTCACCAACCCGTTATAAAACCAAACACTGTCTGAGTCAACAAACGATTCTAGAGGTCGTTGCCATAGTCTGAAAAAAAATACAAAAGGTTCGTGTTTATTTGACAAGCTGCATTTCCATTACTTTCTATTCTGATGAAATGTGTATTCAATGTATTAAACTGATAAACAAATCTATACTATTGATCTATAAATATCTTTTGGGTTTTTTTTACACTTACTTGTCACACTCTGGATGCAACTTTGAAATATACTTCCCATAGGAGAGTACTGGGCCAAAAATGGATCCTGAAAATATAAATTGATATCCATGTACGGGCCTAGAAAGTACACTTAATAACAGTTATAGCTGTACATTAATGTGAATATGATATTTTTTATAATTCAAAACAAACATGAACAGTTCACCTACCTTGCACTTCTGGCAATATTCCTGAAGACGATTCTTTGTCAATTTTATGATTTTTCGTGAGCTCGTCCACTACCTTTTTCACGTACTTTCGGCTAGTTTTGTCATCGGTAAAAACTCGGAATGTGTTTTTTGTCATTACATGCATGTTTTCGTTGCCCATGCGACAGAAGAACATCCGTACATCAAACTGAACTTTGTTGAACCGTCCTTGAGGAGTATTTATGGAGAGGTGCAATTTTGTGTACAGTTTCTGTATATCAGGCTCCGAAATGATGGGATAGTGCTGAACATCCCCTTTTCCGACACGTTTTGTCTCAGCAAGAACAGCTTTAAAAGAAGTATTGCTGTCCGTGAAAGCAGGGTCTTTTATTTTGTCATATTTCTTGTTGAATGGTGGACTTTTCAGGTGTCGGTTTAGTTCATGACGAATGCCCTCAAGTGAGTTTACCTTGTAGTGACTGCCATCCACTTTCCTGAGATCCATAAAAAAATGACCAAGGCATTCGTCCAGTTTCATGTTGTCATGTCTTTCAAAATCAACCGATTCCCCCTTTTGTTGTAAATATTCTTTAAACACCTTCGCTGCTCTTTTGTTTGATTGTAATGTATTCTCTGAATTTAGCTTAATTCTCTTATTTTTCCGTTCTTCCTCCGTCGTCTGCGCAAACCTGCTGGATGCCATATTTGAAAAATCGTAATATGACGTCACGGACAAAGGGGGATCACTCTAAATATTTTGGGGCTTAAAAATTAAAGGTATGATCGAACGTTTGTGTAAAAAATAAGCTCAAATAACGTTACGTCCGCCATGTTGTCGTAGAATTTGTAAGGCAATCACGTGACGCGTTTTACCCAATGACGTCGAGACATTCTAGTCCGAGGCAAAACAAATGTCTGTACTGAATAAGATCATGTGACTAATTGGAAGTGGAAGCGAGGTCATAATAGCTTGGTAATCCAGGATGTTGTTTTTAATTGCGTCTTTTATGCTCCATTCTAACAATTTCCTTCACTATTTTTAAAATTGCTGATATTTCACATTCGTGTTGGTTTTGTTAGTTTAATGACTTTAATAGATTGTTCTATAATTATACATGCAAAACAGGACATTTCATTATGTTAACATCCGTGTATTTAAAAAAAAAACTTTGACAATTTGTTTAAGTTCTTGTTGTAAAAAAAACTTTTCAAAAAGGGACAAATCAAAGACATTTTTGTGCTCGTCTGTAATGAAGACAACGGATGCTTTAAGAAAGGCTGGTTTGTGCAAATCAATTAATACGCCTGTAATAATGCACTTTGCCATTATTTAAACATTATTTTTTTAATGATTCATGTGGGTTATAAAGGTGACTACATTAAAGGAAAAATACGCAATGATTGATACCTTCATCAACCACTTGAATCATCAAAGAAAGCATTTTGTTGTTTTAGAATTACATTTTTTTTTACTAAATTCATTTATTGATTGTAAAATAAAAGTAAAATTAATTAAATTACTGTGAATGTACATCAGTACGTTAGCAAAAGGAAAAAGCTAAATCCTTTTTTATGGGAATTTGAGTCTGTCATCATGATGACTATCTCGTCCAGTCCGCGATTTATATATATATATTTTAAAAACTCTTATTTGGAGGATATGTTGGGTTATTATTAAGAGAACATTTGAATAAAAGATGATAAATAATTAAGGGGTTTTTATATTCCTATTGAACAGTTTTAAATTTTAAAATGATCACGCTCCCTTACGTTCTTAACCTTTGTTTTTTGATAGATAGTTTTGTTATATTCTAACATGAGTCATTCATATGTAAAACACAAATGAATCATTCATCTGTGAAACACAATAATGTGTTTATGGTGTGTTAATAGAGAATGAATATATTATATTATATGCATTTATGTATACAAAGCGAGAGGACAATCTCGAACGTTTACCTAGATAAAATCTAAATTGCAGGGTATTCAATGTTATAAATAACAAACTTTAAGCTTATTTTGTGAGTGACTAAAGGATACGAAATTTTCTCATTTTTAATTCATTATTATAAGGGATACATAGTTTTAGTTTTTGTTTGCAGCATAAAAGCTGTTTATCTTCAAACAAAATATGTATATTTCACCAGTTTATGGATTGTTGACAATGATTAACTCGCTTTTTAGAGACAAAGTTTAGAAAATGAAAGTGAAGAAGTTGTAATAGTTGTCAGAAAAAAAAGTAAGAAATATGGAGTGCAATTCAAAAAAATAAAAATAAAAAAACTTATAAAACAAATAATAATTAAGAAACATTTAAACCAAAGTCATAAACAAACACAACGAAAATGATTGATGGATCTATGAAAAGCGTTCGCCTAAAATGTAGATAACTTTGCAAACGTCAGTAGATGTAGCCAAAGTGCGTATGTATTTTTCATTAATTTCACGCCTGTTTTAGCTCACCGAAGTTTGAAAGCTCAAGTGAGCTTTTCTAATCATTTTTGTCCGGCGTCCTTTTGTCCACCTGCCCATCCAGAAAGCTGTTACTTGTGTAAAAACATCCTCATGTTAGGTAGATACAAAATGTTTAAATCATGATCCCCATGGGAAAATGGGGTGGCTATATAGAGTTTTTACATCGAAATATAAAGAGAAAAATCTTTAAATTTCTATTTTTTTTAAAATTGCCTACACACACACACAATTGTTAAATATCTTGAGAAGAGTAATGATCAATATGTGATATGACTATGGAATCCTTCTGTTACAAAAGGGGCCCAGTTTTTAAAATAAAAAGATTTTGAAAAAAAAAATTGAAAATGTTTATGCACAGGATCGATTCTATTACATTTTCCAGACAGTCTGTGATTCTACTACATTGTCCAGACAGTTTGTACATGACTACAAACAGCTTATTTTATATTGGTTATTGTTGCCCAGGTGACCATGTTGTTTCGCATGAAACTTTATCTACATTCCCTTCTCCTTTAACAGCGTCACTATTCATGCTTATAACTCTTCATAAGGAGTTTCTGGATCACGTCGACCTAGTTCTGTGTAATCTCTCTCTACAGCTGTGAAGTCTTTCTTTGCGTCCGTGCATTTCCCTTCTACAACTGTACCATGTACATCATCGTAGTGTTCTGTCATATTTTGCGATTCAAGTTGGATGCTTTCTTCGCCATGTTTACTGTTCTGGTTAACATTGCGATATCGTCTTTAATATATGACAAACAATGCCACAATTAGCCAGGTCAGTCCCAGGAGAATAGAAAGCAGGGAGATTACCATAATATATGTTATCAATGTCTTATTACCTGAAAATGCAAAGCACATTGAATGATTTTAAGATTTTCACTATAAAAAATACATAATATCATTTATGTCCTGTTGATTTTTAGTCGGGCTTATTGCGTAAGCAATTGTCAGGCTACAGTGATTGTGCACGATACCCGATGCTTACTAAACACAGTTTTTATTATTGTATATACTCTATGCGCTTATGGCCTGCCGGCTACACCTGGGACTATGTGATGGACTGTATGAAGATGTTTTTGTCCTTTGGTAAACCAGGGTATTTCATGTACATTTACTTTTATATCTATTTATTGCTGATACAGCCTGATTTCAACTAACAGGATTTTGTTGTTTTTTAAATAGTTTGTAACAGTTTTCTTTGGTAAAAAAAAAAAAGTTTTGGTATATGAGATCATAATGACTTGGGTTTATGAAGGTCCTGAGGCTGTCACCGTCTGTTACACCTAAAAAGAGGGGTTTTTTTAATTTGATAAACAATTTTAAATCATTTCTCGAAATTAACCATTATGATTCATTTTGCATATGATTATATGTTACTTTTCAAACAAGTAATTTGAAAAAAAAAATTCAAAAATAATTGTCTTTTTTCAAAGTAATTCTTAAAACCGCATGTAATTCACAAGCAACAATAATTCATAGATTAATGAATTATTCAATATATTTGTACGATTATTGTGCTTCAAGTTTTTGTATACTTTTGGGGGTTTTTTAATAAAAGATACAAATAAAACTTGAAATATCAATAGTTACGTGCATTGACAATTTTGTACCACACAATGGGAAATATAACAAGTAAAAAACTCCAAAATAAAACAAGAAGAGATATAAAGACAACCTAAAACTTACATTTTACATCTAGTACAACTTCTTCTATTGTTGTTTCATTATTATATCTCCGTTGTGCGATACATCGGAACATCTCCACATTTCTCTTCACAACCAGAGGCAATAACATTCCATCCTTTGAGGGAGGATCGCTAAAGACACTAGAGGTCCTCAATTTCCACGATATATCACAGTGAGGGTTACAGTCAGCTGAACAGATGAAAGGACCAATAGTATCCCCTTCCTTTACTGCCAACTTATTATTATCGTTCAGAGTAGGCTCAGGGCTGAATGTTAATTTGTCAGGTTTGTCTACAAAAAGAAACATGACATAAATGGGTCTTCTATGAATCAATAAAATTTTATGTTCCATAATCTGTTAGCCAAATCAATACAGACTTGAATCCAACCACACAACCAGTAAGCAGTGCCAGCAACCCTCTCATCGACTATGACCAGTTGGCAGCAGCCATCCTCAAGCAACAACAGCAAGCAATGCCCCCTATTGCTGATACACAACTGATACACAACTGCAGGCTTCATCGAGTAGCAATAGTTCTATTGATTTGAATAATGCTAATCTACTCAACAACCTTCAACAGCTATTTTCAGGTGAGTCGGTGGCAAATATAGGTTCAAACACTTACTCTTCTCATCCTGTCCCACTCACAGTTGCAGATGGCATACCTCTTGGGTCAACTGTTCCGGTCCGTGTCAAAAACAAAATTTGGAATGATCAATTCATTGATCTCAAATGTTTGCTACCAAATTTCAAACAAGAAGATTTGTCAATCAAAATAGAGAATAATTC
>WFKH01002636.1:43633454-43648173 GCA_016163765.1 Magallana hongkongensis
TTGGCAAATTACGGGTATTTAAACCAAAATTGTTTACTTCCGGAAAAAATAGCAATAAATTGTTTAGGGTCGCTCATAAATTTTAGGGTCGGTCGGGGAACCGGAAACACCCTATTAATTTATCTTCGCCTAAGCAGATTACCAGAGGATAAACTTCTCAACTTGAGACAACTCCTTGCAAAGACGGTACCTAGAAGAAAAGTTCATTTGAAGGAATTACAGTCTTTAATCGGCTCACTCAACTTTGCTTGCAAAGTAGTCACCCCTGGCCGCGCATTTCTTAGACGCCTTATAGATTTAACGTGTCATGTATCTGACCCATTTGAGGAAATAGACTTCACATCTGAGGAGCGGGTAGATATTAAAGCATGGCAACTGTTTATAGATAATTTTAATGGCAAATCTATCTTTCATCAAGATGAATGGCTGTCTTCACATAAGCTACATATGTACATTGATGCTTTGGGTTCCATGGGTTATGCAGCAGTCTATGGGTCAAAATGGTTTGTTGAGTCGTGGTTAGATATAAATGCAAATTATCACATTTCCATCAAGGAGCTTTTCCCTATTGTCCTGTTAATGAAAATTTGGGGCACACATCTCTCTAATCAAAAAATTCTCTTTTCCTCCGATAATTTAGCAGTTGTTCAAGTAGTTAATAAACAATCATGCAAAGACAAAACGTTGATGAAGCTTGTACGTCGATTAGTAGTAGCAGCAATGAAAAACAACATCTTATTCAAAGCAAAACACATTCCAGGGAAGCAAAATACTTGCCGATTACCTTTCCCGTTTTAAATTCCAGGAAGCCAAGAAGATTGCCCCATGGTTGGACTCGACGCCAACAGAAGTGCCAAACGAACTGATCTACATTTAAGTCAGTCAAGTCAACAGCTCCTTCAGGCATCCTTGTCCCCATCTGCGAAACAACTGTACCTCAGAAGTTGGACTCTACTACACAAATTCTGTGTTTCTAATAACTAACCTTTCTCCTTTCCCTTTTCAGCAATAATTATTTGTAACTTCGTAGGTGACTTATTTACACAAGGCTTAGGCCCAGCCACGATCACTTCACATGTTTCGGCTATAAGTTATGTCCATAAATTGTATAATGTTTTCGACCCAACCCATTCCTTTCTAGTTAGAAAAATTCTTAAGGGTTCACACAATCTTTCAAAATCTGTTGACACCAGACTCCCAATTACAAAATCTATTCTTATCAAATTGCTCTCTGCATTACAACATACAGTCCAAGAACATGACGTTAGAGTTTTATTGTCAGCTGTTTTTCTTCTTGCCTTTCATGCCTTTATGCGGCTAGGCGAATTGGTTCCGCGGAACATCTCTTTTTACGCCAAAGTTATACAAAGACAAGATGTTCAGTTTTTGGATGATAATGCGGTGCAGATTATCCTGAGGCATGCCAAAAACTTTGCCAACAGTCAACCAATAGTATTAACACTGTCTGCAAATGCCCTCAACCACAACTTTTGTCCAGTTCAAGCCTTGAAAACATTCACTACTCAATTTAAACACAGTTCTGGCCCACTATTTACATTTAAATCAGGGCGTCCAGTTCCTCACAGTTATGTGACAGCCCAATTAAAGCATGCTATATCATTCATTGGCTTGGACACATCACAGTATGCAGGGCATAGTTTTCGTATTGGTGCTGCAACAGAGGCTGCAAAGTGTCATTCAGCAACTTGGTCGTTGGCATTCCAGTGCGATCAAGCGTTACATTAGAATCAATTTTAAAACCTTATCTGTCACCGACTCATATTGGTAAGGGTTTAGCATATGGCTGCCCCCTCAATAACAAGTCATACCTAGTTATACATATATGGTTTGTTTTTAATCTACCTAGGTATTTATGACAACAAGCAACTGCTCATGCAATCACTGTTCTAGGTAGCAATTTTGTATTCAGGTGTTAGATATGCACAGTTGCAACATTGAAAAGAGTTGAGAATTTGTCTGCTCTACTGAATGTATATTTAGTCCTGACTTTACATTATCTGATTATACTTGTACAAGGAATTATATGTGTGTAGTTTAGAACATTTGAAATGAGCTTAGAATTTGTCCGCTTTATTCTTGTATAGGTAGTCATGACAACATCATACTTGTACAAGGAATTATTTATGTGCAGTTAGAACATTAAAATGAGTTGAGAATGTGTCTCTAGATTGTTTGTATGGTCATGACCTCATCATACTTGTATAAGGAAATATATGTGTGCAGTTGAGAACATTGAAATGAGTTTAGAATTTGTCTGCTCTAATTTATGTATACATAGTCATGGCATCATCATACTAGTGCATGGTTTATGCAATTTTCCTGAACTTGCCAGATGAATTAATTTTAATGTATCAGAGTTTCTTCTAGTCACGTCATGAACATATCATAATGGTCTAAACCTCCAAGGATTGTGTGATATGCTAATGTTTTTATGTGTCCATGAGTGAAATTCAATTGTTTTTTGATCCATTGTAGCATATTGTTTTATTTAGTCATGAACAACATGATAAGGTATTATACCTTTACCAAGTTGCTAAAGATTTATTTGAGTTTATCATATGGTTGCGCATAATGTCAATTTTTTTTGTTAAGCAAATAGCTTTAATTTTTCTTTATCACATGTTTTTGGTAGAATTACCTTTTCCTTGGGTGGCGCTGCATGCGTCATGCAAGCATTTAGCATGCCTTATGGCCCTTTTTTATTAACGCCACCTTCTTGTTGCAAAAATATTATATTCGTTATATAATAATAACTGGGATAAGCACTAATTGCATTTTAACATTTATAGGCTTAAATCCTTAATTTATCATAAGACCTTATCCCAGTTATTACATTAGCTAATATGATAATTGTAATTCTACATTTACTGTGCTTTAGTTATAATTTTGTCATTTATTTGGTCAATAAATGACACAATCACTCATTGGGTAGTCAAGTTTTTTCTTCTGGAATTCATGCAACAAGAACAAGCTGCGGAAAAGGCATTCAACATTGTACTGCTTTTAGAATTCTCAGTATGAAAAAGTTGTGAATATAAATAAGATAATTGTGTCACTATTTTAGGAATTTTAAGTACTACAAAACTTTTACTTGATTATTTGTGCTTAAATACTGGTCAATTAATGACCAACGGACTTCTTGTTTTAGTAAAATTCCCGCTGTTAACCACATGTCATTCCTGAATGATTCTTTTAAATAAACACCTATGAGACCTATGTTATTGTTGAGAATTACAATGCCGGCGTAATTAAGTCATAGCAATCATGAATTGTGTGTTTTATGATGTAGAGTTTTACTTATAGAACAAGAGATGCGATTCAGCTTGTTAGTAAAATAGAGATATAGCAATTTGTTCATCACAATATTCTGAATTGTATTTGTAAGTAACAATGGTCATTTAGTACTTGTAGTGGGGCTGTCATGTTAAGAGGTTCTGTTGCATCGACAATACTTACACAGAGGGTTGATATGTACTGGGTCACTCCTATCAGACTCCTGGGGTGCGTTTTACAAAAGAACTTAAGACTTACGACCAAATTAATGAATGCTAATTAATCACAAACTAATCAATGATTTATTCTTATGGCTGGAAAATATTATTACGGGAACTGAAATATTTGTAAACAAATGGTTTATGTCAATTTTGTTCTTTAAAGATCATTTTACGAGACTAGCAATATTTACGACTTTGTCGTAAGTTCTTTTGTAAAACGCAGCCCAGGTCTTCTTCGGTCACTGTACACTAGTACCTGTTGTACGTTTGAGCTCTAGTTACATTTAGTATCACTGACTCTCTGGTTTCTCTATCCATCTTTGTTTCGTTGACAAACCAGGTATAAGACAAGTTGATGAGCTTGGAGTAGTAGTCAGGGGCTGAGGTGGATTGACTGGAACACGTTAGTGCTATGTATCTATTGACCACAACGTCAAGGTAGCCTGTAATGATTGGCTTCGAGGGTTTGTCTAAAATTACGATGAATACTCAGAAACAACAAATTTTAGACAAACGTTAATGTTTTCCTGTAATGTTCGGCTTAGAAGGATTTCCTGAATTTAAAATTTTATCTTTTAGATAAATCTTATACATATAAACAATAATTCTGGAAAAATATACATGATTAAAGATAGTATGAAGCACTGTTATCGCCATAATTTGCAAAAAATGTATAAAAAAAAAAAAAAAAAAAAAATCAGATAAGCATTATGGGGTTTTTTTATCTATGAAGATATAACTGTAAATACAGAGATCATTTCTGCTTAAATAAAAATAAAAAACATAATTATTAGTAAGAAAACTGAAATGAGTAACAGTATCACTGGTTTGATGAGACTTCATTTTTACTTCAGATATATTCGTCCTATTTTTTTCTTCTTTTAGGGCTAGTTATCAAATATCAGCCTTAAATAAATTTCAAATGAAACATAATGAACATAAATAAGATTTAAATCATGAATGGGTTACACTTGCACATACCTAATACTTGTGATTACCACTACACATTAGCCCACAGATATTCGAGTAAACTTTTCCTCTCAACTACTCCTGTCAACTCGATAATAATAATTTTTAAGGAAAGACGGACGGTTTTTCATGTATATAGAAGTATTAATTAATTTTGTATAAAAAAAAAAAAAAACGCAGATTTTACTTTACAAGTAAATTAACATGTAAATGTATGTAATATAATTATAATGTAAAAAAAAAAACAACAACAAAGATTGTAAGCATAATATTAAATCGTTGTACATTTTTTTAATATAATTTCTACAAATTAATCAATTATATTTACATTTGAAAATATGTTTCCTTATATGAACCTATAGGATAGCGAACACTTTTAATTCTGTGTGAACTTTTTCATGACTTCACAATAATCATAACATGCGTTTATCGCGTGTCGGTTGGATTATTGTAAACATAAAATCTCGGTAATTTTAAAAATCCTAAACGATTTGCCTTTTTCAAATGTATATATAAGTAATAAACAGTAATGTTAAAAAAGTTCATCGGGATATGAACTTGGTTGGTACATGATCAAATCTTCTGAGAAGACCTTTCTTAAATATTGGTAATTCACCTCAGACCTATAGATCTATTTAGCAACTATCTTTTTTACCACGTACTCTTCGATTATTTCTTGTAAAATATATGTTAACGATATGAATACTTATGATTTTTTTTATATAATTGACTTCATCTTAAAGTGTTGCTAGCTCTTTTACCACGTAAATACCCTTTTCGCCTTTCACCAAAGCCTCAAAGCCTAAATAAAAGACATATGGATCAATGCAAAATGCAAAATAAGGAGACAACTTACCGGATACAATAAGTACAACCCTTCCACCATACCACGCAGCTTTACCTGTAACCCCACCATTGTAATATCAAGCGTCATCAAGAGTTATGTCCCCTATCTCAAACATAATGTTGGTAGAATTGAACGGTCTGGTGAGGTAGGTGTACTTTGTCGATATCGTATCTCCATAACGTACTCCACTGCTACTTATACTAATAAAAGCTTTGCTTTCTCTATATGTGTGGTAAATATTATATTGTCCGGCGGATGGAAAGTATGTTGCCGTCCATGACAGATTCACCTTGCTTCCTATCAGTGTTGTAATTTTCGAGACTACAATATACAAGCTTTATGTCATATACTGTATGTACACTGTATTCTACGCACTCTGCATTTGAGAAAAAAAATAAATAGGATCAACTTGTTATACAATGAAATTCTTCCATTCATTCATATCAATGTCCATAAAAAAGAAGTCTATAATTCAGTAACTTTTTTTTCTTTCGCTTTAAACAACCCTTAAAGCTGAACACCGCTCGTAAATAGGCACTGTCCGCCATATTTCTCTTTCATCACTGCTGTCCCTACAACCACTATATAAAGCGCAGACCTCTAAACAGTTCAAAGTACTTCGCTGTAGAGGTCTCACCTGTGTGGACGTACATCTCGCCTCGCCGTGTTACTCGGTCGCGATGAAATTATCAAATTTTACGCACTTTTTTCAAGCCAGGAAAATACTAACATCAAATTAATTGGCCAATGCATTATTTACAAACAGAATATGCACATAGAATAAGAAATAAATGCATAAAATCCAACGACCACGAAAGGAATACTACACGTCGGCCACGAGTTTCAGGTGTGCAATCGGGTGTAACGAAATCGAAGGGTTTATATACCAGGTATCTGTGTGATGGTGCCTATTTACGAGCGGTGTTCAGCTTTAATGGAAGAGATTGATCCCGTGATTGATTTAGACGATTTTTAAAACATCACTTGTGATATACATTGTACCGGATGTTCTTATCTATATGACTAAAAATATACTTAATTATTTCCAATAATCACATATATAAATATGTGAATATAAACTCATGTACATCTTGCTACACTGTTAAGGTAATCTTTGACTAAATTATTACATTAAACTAGCTATCAACGATGCACTATTTTGCTTTTTATGTCTAAAAGTTCCAATATTTCTGTTAATTAGAAATAAGATATATATACAAATAACAAAACATATAGAACTCATAGGCTATTGCTCAAGCAAATCAGTGTTTGGATCTGAGCACGAATCATAACAGGAAAATAATCACCACTGACCTGACAAAGTACTTAAAAATAATCGGTAAAGTCGATGCAATGTATTATAAAGCATAGTTTTTCAAGAAAAGCAATTCATAAATACATTTCAAACATTAAATCTTTAAATGGTACGATTGTTTTGGACAGTTTTTAAAGTCGAATATTTTCAAGTGATTCGTCTAGCCTATTTTCCTGGGCAACCCATACTGCTTCGCAGATGTAAATATGCCTAGCATTATGGGTAGGCCAGGAACATAGGTTATCGCCTCCTCCACAATGCGCTTGGGTTTGGAATCATTTTTATTGGCGTAGACTCTATCAGATCTTTTATCTGCAAAACTAATGTTTCTTGTCAATTACAAAATTGGATGCCAAAAAATTTAATTTCTAAACGTGCAAAAATTAAATTGTCAAACTTGATAAAGGAAAAAATGGGAAAAATAATTCAAACAAAACTAAGTTACTATTTCTGAAGTAAATAAAAAATATATTGTTAATATAGGATGACATGCGTTGATAACAAACAGTGTTCAAAATCAAAAGCCTAAAGAAAAAATACAAAGCAAGAACTGAGCAAATACGGACCTCTACAAAAATTAGAGGTAGGATCAGGTGCCATGGAGAAGCGAGCATCCTCTGCTGACCGGTCACATCCGCCATGTATTCTTTGTTGTAATCGGAAAGCGATAAAATCCGTAGACAATTAGGTCAGCAATTATGGTCTAACAATAAGGATGAAAAACGTCAGTCATCATGCGACCTAGTGGAAGATTGTATTTGCTGACAAGGTCGTTTATCGACCATAGAACTTACGAAAAGATGTTGGTAGTCATGTTTTATCAAATTGTTTGTCAGTAGCTTGCCTCGCCTTAGAAACTGTTCATACGTAGAGCACGCCCTTGCGTATCAAATTAACCGAGAAACAAAAACTACATATGCAGGTGATGAAGGTATATTGCTAAATAAGTAAGGAATGTTGACTATAGAAAAATAGAAGTCATCACGTTTATCATAAAATTTTGTTGTAAGGTTACCATCAATCTCCCTTTCCATTAAAATATCCAAAAGATTCCGATAGCAGTGTATTGATATCTGTAGACTTAAGTCATTTATTTATTTATTTATTATTTTTATTTTGTGAAAAAATGTTTGTCTATATATACAAATATACAAAAATGGCATTGTAATTTTGTATTGTTAGAAATTCGTGATACCGGTCATAGGTTGTCAGTATTTCGCGGCATTACAGTCATTATATCTTTAACAATTTTATGCTATGCTATGGTATGCCATTTTAATGATATGCTAGCAGAGTTTAGAGCTGTTAAATTTGCATGTTTTGCTATAAAAAAAAAACTGAAATAATAGGCCCAATGATATGAAATGCTATGGTATTCTATGCCATGGTATGAAATTTAAACAAACACACCTTCTTTTACAGAAGAGTTCCAAACATTTTGAAGTACAGCATTAAAAAACCAACGTTTACCACTAATCTGCAATGTAAACCTTTTTTTTAAATAAAAAAATTTAAAAAAAAACAAATTCAAATTATGGTGTATGCTATGCTATCGTATGCTTTGACAAATGATAATATAATGATATGCTATTGGATTCCAATACTATGGTATGAAATTCCAATGTTATGGTACGAGATTTAAATGTTATGATCTGCTATGGTGTATGTTGTAAAAAAATTATGCTTGAACTGACTGTAATAGTTTGAAACCCCTCTCCAGTGAGAATTGAAAATAGGAGAGTGTCAATATTTCGCGACCATTGTATCTTGAGCTACCTTTCCAACTGACTGGTAGTACACTATTTCGCGGTCATAGTACCTTAACTTCCATCTCTACAAGCAACTGAAAATCAGAAGGGGGTTCAATATTTCGCGGTTTTTAAAGCAATGCAATGCTTTCTTTGCTGATTCAAAGTGATATAGAGGTATCGACAAAATTAAAAGGTTACTTGTTTAGAATCTGATTATGATCATTTGTGTTTAATAATGCTTATCAAAATATTTCCTGTTTTGGAAATATAAAGCATCTAATATTTAGCATTTGGTTCCTTATGACCCTTATTTACATAACAGTTGACGACAATTTTGTAATATATAGTTGCAGATCATTACAATTAATAGCTTTGCTAAAAAAAAAAAAAGATAATATATTATTGATCGTTTACGAGTTATAGATAAATGTGTTTTGGACTTTTTGAGTCCTGAATTTGAGGAGGGAGTCCCTATTTCTTATTAGCATAATAATTTTAAATGATCCTGATGTTTTTAACACATTTTGTTCATTATATGTTAATAAAATACGTAAAGCTTAAACGTTATCATAAGAAATGTATCTACATTTCATGCATAGAGCATGTCTTACATTTCGACCATACGGATCTTCTATACTAAGGATTTCCCGAGAAGATTTTATTTTTTGTTAATTTGAGTTTATATGCAGTCATGATGGTCATTTGAAAATTGTTTAAAAGGTAAGAACTTCAGATGGGAAGTGAATTTTGGAAAACATAAAATGCTCGTTCAGACATCTGATGGTAACAAGCAAGACCCAGAAATAGCAGCTTAATTGATCCATCTGAAGACGGAAGACCCAGATAAGAAGAAGCAATGCGAAGCAAGAAACAAATATTTAGATATTCCGTTTAAAACAGAAGAAACTCTTAGCACAAATCTTACACAATTTTTCTCAATGCATTGCATGTGTTATTTGAAAAGATTCAGCTAACGATATGATACCTTTTGCTTTGTATTTATCATATTAACTTAGGCAGTATCAACCAGAATTTGCAGAAAAATTAAACTTTGTATTTTAACTATTTTATTCCGTGTACGTTACGAATGTTTTTGTTGTGTAAAATATATGTTTTATAGCTTTGTAATATATTATTCGTTTTGACTGATTGTTTCAAAACAAATCCAAAATATTTTTAAATTAATACTTAATGGTACATCTCAAACTTTACCTTTGAGTTCCAATATGTATTCAACGTTGGATTTAGGTAATTTCACATTGATGCTTATGTTATCATATAACAAAGCATCCCGTACCGTGTATTGTGTGTTATACACACGTGTCCAAGGACCTTGAGTTGTATCTTTGCTTATTGATACATTGTTCATCGAACTGTTTGTTAATGAAGTCCACATGAACGTCACATCACCAAATATAAACGTGCTATGACGTGAAAAGAGTTGACCTGGAAATACATTCAAAGTTATAATTTGTTATTGGTAAAATTAAACACAGGTATTTAGATTTGATATTTATTACTTTTTCCATTTTTTTTTATTTTGATTATTTGCAATCACAATTGTATATACACATGAATTAAGAATATATTATGCCAATATATATCTACAGATTTGATAATATAAAATTCATATCATTGCATATACATATACATGCAAGTTTGATTATATCACAACGTGTTAACTTATGATGTATAAATTAATGTTTATCTTTTAAGAGATAATGTGATCATGTTATTTTGATTTCATCTATTGTTTCTTGCCTAGAATTTAAACCAAATTGTTGCGTTTTTCAGTTAAGCCCCCCCCCCCCAAAAAAAAAAAAATTAAATAAAAATAAATAAATAATGGTTACATTTAATATTTCAGTCCAAAATTGCTTGCAAACCAATGTTTTTTAAAACAATCCAAATAATTATAGACGCTTATTATTTAAGGATATACACTATTTAACATCCTTTAATACAGGTGAAATATAATTTTTTTTATAAGTAGCAAAGGGAGCTAACGACAGTTAAGTGCATAATACATAAAATGAGGTGTGAAAAAATTTTATTATTTTTTTTTTGGCATCATAAATGTTTAAATTCGTAGAGATGGGCTAGTTAAAAACTTTTACACTGGTTAATTAACAATGACTTCAAAAAAAGTTTTTCTCACTTTTTTAAGAGTATTTTCATTACACCACTCACATAAGATTTTACAAAGAAAATTCTCTCTCTCTCTCTCTCTGTTTCTCTGTGTCTCTCTCTCTCAATCTCTCTCTTACACACACACACACACACACACACACACACACACACACACACACATGTATATATATTTACCTCCTTTAGACAAAGAGCTCTGCATAAAGATGAAGGAAAATGTTCAAAATTTCAAGCTAAAATAATTGTCAAAATGTTTTACAAATTGTTTTCACTTTCAATCGATTTAAGTATCAGGTAGAGAAATTTGATTGTCTCCTTATATTAGTATATTTTGGGTTATTTGGTTTGATGTAATAAAGTTCAGTTTTTTTAACAGATACTAGATAAATTTATATTTATTTCAATTTTTATCAAATTTTTGTCATGGAATTTGATGTTTCTGGAAATTATGGGAAAGCCCGATAAATTACTATTATATTCTGATTACGAAGTTAGAGAATGTTTCTATTCAAATTCCAATGGTCATGCTTTTTAACCCAGCAGAATCAGAAGCTACGCTAAAGAGACCCCCAAAGCCTTGAAAATGATGAAACTTGTCTTGTTGATCGTAAAACTTTCATTTTTGGGAGTTTTCGCGCAGGATCGAGAAATTGCAGATAACCTTATGATGATGAACCCCTGCTACCAATGCAACACGAAGTTCCAAGAATGCTACAAGTTCTACAGATGTTCGGATCGTCTACAGTCTGAACGGAATACGTGCCTGACATACTGCAACAAACAGTACAACAGCTGTATGAAATTGTGCAAAATATAATAGATATCATGTTGATCTTAACATGTTATAAAACATGTTGATCTCTACATGTTATAACAAATTCAAATAAAATATCTTACAATCAGCAAACAAACTCATACTATTTCTAATTTGTTCGCCTGTTTTTTAAACGAAAAAATATATGTGTCGTAGCGCGTTTTGGAGAGAAATGTGTAAAAGAATCCCATCATCGGCATCTCAGTGGTGATATTTGATTGTCTGATGATGATTAAAAAGAAGCTTGAGAGGACTTAGAAGAGCAATCAACTACCGGCATATTTCTCCACATTGATCACTGATTTCTGGCGAAATATGTCTTGGAAAAATAAGCAAATGTACGAAGCATATCCCTTACGTAATAATAATGTCTGCATGCTGTATCATGATATAAGCGCTGTGACGAAACGTCACTAGATAATGTTACAAAGTCTGATCAATTACGCTCACTTGAACAAATGAAATATCACTAAAGTTTGAAGTAAACAAAAAAATAGTCAGTTTTTATAGAACAAAGAAATTAGCGCAGTTTTTTTCACTGCAATATAACTTTGAATTATGATGTTTACGGCTGGTGGAATAAAACTCTTGAAGGCTGGTCTAATTTTCACATTATAGTAAACGCCATTTAAGCATAAAATTACCGCGTATTGCAGTGGCTTTATTTCTATTGTACGATTAAATACGACCACGAATTTACGTTGACCGATAATGATCAACTGATCAACAGCAACATTTAAACAATAATATTTTTCCTGCAGTGTCGCTACCTTTATATCCCGCATGAATCACCAAAGAAAGCATTTTATTGCTTATATTTACATCTTTCTTTTAACAAATTAATGAATTGATTGTAAAGAGTAAGTAAAAGTAACTAAATTATTCTTAATGTACACCACATCAGTTCGTTAGATAAAAGGAATAGCTAAGTCGTTTGCATTAGGTTAATTTTATCCTTAAGATCTAAAAATGTCTTTCAAAATTCCGTCCAAAAAAATGATGCATTACAATATTTTTTTTCAAAAAATGGAGAAAAAAAATTTAATTTTAAAAAGTTTCAAATATTTGAGTAAGTTTTGATTCTTTACCTAGATCATTCTCTATTCTTCTTTTGCTTCGGAGTACCTGTAATTCTAAAGACTTTTCGACTGACTTGAATGTATTTACATAACTGTTTGGATTGGTCAAACTTTACATGTTTTACAAATTTGGATTCACTTCCCATCGATTTATGTATTAAGTTGAAAAAATTGAACATCTCTTAATAGTAGTTTTTTGAGTGGGTTTTTTTTCGGGGGGGGGGGGGGGGAATGTAATGAAGTTAAGCTCTTTTTTTAACAGATAAGATAATGGAAAACTTAAGACATGCTTATTTCAACATCTATCATATTGTTATGAAATATTGTTTTCGGAAATCATAATATCAAAACCCTAGAAGTTGCGATTGAACTTTGATTACGATGATTGATAATACAAGGTTTTTGACATTTTTCAAGTCAGAGTTTTCGATTCAGATAGTCGTAAATGTTGCATCCATCTTTCAATTTTGCTGATCCAGATGCTAGCGCAAAGACCTGATATGATGAAACTTGTTTTGATTGTCGTTCTACTTTCGTTTTTGGAAGCAGGACCGCTAGATTACTGACAACATTATGTGGAGCCGCTTTTCCAATTAGTCGGTCGTCGATTTGAATTCCCTTCATCTGCTTGCTGGCCTGGAAACTTTCTAATAGTAAAGGAGGCTAGTGGTCAACAAATTACCCATAAGATCTACCTTAAAATTTTAGAGATGCTTTTATAAGCCATAGATAATTGTGTACATGTAGTAAAGATTGTTCAAGCTTTTAAATTTGAAAATTTGCCTATATCTTTATACAAAGTTCTCATTGGAATGGAGATAAATGTAGTCTAAAAGTGGTCATGTCTACCCAGAAAAAATATTGTAAATCTTCCCTGACATGTGCAATATCACTAAAGTATTTTAGGTTTTATTAATATAATATTAAAATGCCAGAAAGCACACTACTGAAAATATAAAAGAAAATAAAAATAAATACATGTATATTTAAAATCGATTTTAATATATTTTTTTGGACTTTTCCTTTTTTTAAGTCTTAAAAGTGGAAAGCGTATCCTATAATAAATACTTTGGGGATTCAGATCACACATTGTACATTTCGAATGAATTTTGTTTTCTATTCACATTGAGATCTAAACGTAAATTTTATGTTCGGTCCAACGGTTACACAGTTTACATGCTTCAAAAACTAGTATAGGAAAATTGTTTTAACTGTTTTAGGCAATACAGATTTTAGGCAGAGAATTCATATGACTTCACAAAATAACGAATTATATAAAATTATTTTTACCTTTATAGAAAAATTGATACGAAACTGGGTTAGTCCAGATCTGAATGCTTGTTTGCTTTGCTGTGTCCAAACGTAAATATAAATAATGTCATAGTGAAATTGATTTTGGGCATTGGCGTTATGTAGGTATCGGGATATTAATCATTGAAATTAAATTATTAGAATACGTAACAAGTACGGCCTGTCCTTTTGTTAATTGACAAGCTCCAGGCAATACTGGGTCAGTCTTCGTCAATGACTTTATATTGTTGTCCAATATAGGTTTCAGTGTTTTGTGGACTGAAGAGTTGTGACATTGAGGAGATATAGAGGAGATTCTGAACAAAAATGACAATGACTTGCCCACGATTTTTCATATTTTCCGTAAGTCAAATACTTTGAAATATCTCGGTTTTTAAATTGTTTAAAACCTGCTTTATGAGGAACATTTTTATCTCAATACTTTAAAGTTTTAAAATAAATTTATTTAAAAACCTACTTTTACGGAGAACATTTTTAGACATTTTTTTTTTTGTAGAACTGTATATAAATGACAGCATTTTCGTACACGTTAAAATCGATTATTAAAATAGCATATTAAACTTCAATCTTCTTAAAGTTTTCTGAAATTAAAAAAGTACCACATTCACTAGAAACTGGGATACATGTGTGATGAGAATGGAGTTAATGTATATAATACAAAAGAATATAATTATCTTTATATTTTAAGTTTATTAATTCTTATTTTACAAATTATTGTTTCTGGTGATGAATTACTTCATAATTTAAAAAAAAAAACTAATTTCAATACGGATTATACGCTGCTTAAATTAATTTGAAGTGATGCATGTATAGCTTACTGATACGCAAGTATATATATATGAAAAATAACTATATTTTTTTATCGAGACAGTAAAATATTGCCAACAAAAACTGAAAAACAAATAGTACCGGGTTATCTGTACAATATAATTTTTGTAATATAATAGTTTACATTAACTTTACAATACAA
>WFKH01002636.1:43676493-43745508 GCA_016163765.1 Magallana hongkongensis
CTCTCTTTTTCTCTCTCTCTCAAAAAATTATTTAACGCTCGTTGATAACTAAATAACACTAAGACGACAATGATGCAAGGTATGTGTAATTCTTGCTGCGCTCGCCACAACGGTAGAACATATTATCTGTGATATTCAAATGATCATTTGTTTGACCATAATCATTTGTTTACGTATCTCACCTCAATACGATGGAATGGAAGCATGTAAAAAATCTCTTGGGTCTCACCAAAGCTTGTGTGGTACTCAAAACGTGTCTTCAAACCTCAAGGCACCGTAAATTACGAGTTAAATGTCAGCCATTTTTGGCATAGCACCACGGGTGAAAATATTAGAGAGCATTATGGGACCGAGACAAAAAATTTTGTTTGATGAATCTGTAGGTTTAGCTCGTTCTTTTTCCCGCCCACACTGGTTCTTAGCGCTCGCTACGCGAGCGGCGCTTCGCGCCGCTCGCGTAGCGAGCTATAATAAATCCAATAATTTTATCCGTCCGCGTTAAAGATGAGGTCTTACCCGAAGCAGAATGATCAAGTCTTAAAAATATTTGTTCTAGAACCATTATGACGTCATAATTGATTTGATGAATCTTTTTTCACGTACTTTAGGGCTTTAAAGGAATTATGTAGAAAATGAAACAGTTTCTTGAAATTCTATTTCAAATCATGGGAAAAGTGATCCCGATACCGATATTCAATTTGACATCATTTTAAAGAGGAGGTCAAGAGCTTGCTTAATGCCGTTTTTGTAGAGACTGTAGGCACTCTAGATATATTTCATTAGGCAAAAATGGACAAAACTCAGAGATTTGTTACTTATTTCCTTCATATTTCATACAAAATGACAGTTCAAAACATGATTTTTCGTTGTGTTAACCAAACATTTAAGCCCCTGTACACCCTATCAAACAAAGCTATTGTTATGAAGCATCATTAAAAGGATTTATATCTAGAATTTCATGAACCTGTAGGCACCTTTCATTTACTAGATCTTGACCTTAAAAAGAATTCGTTTAGAATTATTATTATAAAACAATTATAGCCTTTTGATATCGGTCAATACCAGAAGAGAGTATGTCAACCTCGGACTTCATCCTCGGTCGATATTCTCCCATCATGTCTATAAAACCATGTATTGACCTCATCAAAAGGCTATCATTGTATAATATTTCCGTAACAAACCTAATAAGTAATATTATAGGCCCCACCTGTATACATAGTGCTTGTATGTGTTATGCTGCTTCGCTTTCAACGAAATACGTCTGAAGATTTATTATATAAAATCAGCCACATTGCAGATTAAGAGGGATAGATAGTCGTTGTCATTTTGATACTATATATTAATCTCCCTGAGAAGAAGAGTTCTGTAAAAAGATATAGGAAAATATTTAAATTTTAATAAAGCTAAAATATTTGCAATTTTTCTTTACTAAATACAGTGTATAAAAAAAAACATATCTAGAATTTTGAAGTAGATCTGATATGTAATTTGTTGACCATCCAGTGTCCTTAAACTTAAAAAGCTTATATAGCATACAATGGGGCCCTTCAAAGTATCGTTGGTTCGTGACCGAGTATATATGGTAGAAAGATTGTAAAATTTTGTTCGACTGGAAAACTTACTCTGCATGATTTTAATAAAAGATTATGTGTTATGAACAATAAATTGTAATTTTTTCCACAGAGCAAAATATTACATATAAAATTCATGTTTACCCAATAATACAATTATATTAATTATGAATTTCCACTTCCTTTTTTTATGTTATTTATTACCTGCAGAAGCAGGTTTCAAAATTTCATATAACAAATTCTGACTTATCGTCAGGTGAGCGAATGTGTTATATTCTGATCACAATTTGTCTGTCGTCCATAAATAAAATCACAAGTATTGCCGACTGGATTAAAAAAATCTTTAAATCGCCTGAAGTTTTTATCTTAAAATTTCATAACTTATTTAAGTCAAAGGTAGTTGTGCTCTTAAATATCGTAGCATTTACAATCATTACGTATGATGTACGTTCTGATTTATAAACGAGGAATATTTGATTGAAATTTGACAAGATAATGGAGATAATTGAAGATAACACGTCGCTTTTCTCACAATTCTTACGTAAGAGTTAGCGCCCATTACTGTTCTCACCAACGTACAAGTACTTTTCTAAATACTCGTTCGTACTTCAGATGTATATATTTTTTTTTAAGTCATTGTGGCTTCTATTTGTTCCTATTCTGGACACACAATTAAATATCCCAGGGTCGACCAATAATAACTACCTCTTGCAGAATTTTTTCACAGTATACTTCCATCGTTTCTCCTCATACCCTTCACGATTTCTTCCTTCTTTTTATAACTTCCATTTCACATTTGATTTATTACCTGCTAAAGCAGGTTTCAAAATTTCATTAAAATATAACTGACATATCGTCAGGTGAGCGAATGTGTTATATTCTGATCAAAATTTGTCTGTCGTCTGTGCCCACGTGAAGGTGAATATGCGTTATCTTTAGAAGTAAATTTACATCACCATAATGCTTTATTTAAATGTCCATTATATTTCATTCAATTTTGTAAATATGATCAATTTTGCAATAAAATATTTAATAATTACGTACAAATAATAATGTAGGATGTGATTTAATAAGAATTATTGTTATTTTTTAAAGACATTGACGATTAATGGTCATAAAATTCCCTGTTTTGGAAAATTCTAAAGAAAGAGTTATCGGACGTTATTGATGTATTTCCAGGGTCATTCGTTTCAGATGCAAAGCTTTACAAATGAGAAAATTGGGTTTTATTATATATTGTATATATTTAATCAATTTAAAATGTTCCTCTTTCTCTCGAAAAATTATCAAACATTGAAATTTTATTTCAAACAAATCGGGATCGCTATTCAGTTTGAATATAAACGAAAACAAAACATGTTGTCTTCACAGTCTTGTACAAAAGCGTGGATATTGAGAAACAGAGAAATCACATGGCATGTATTTATATCTAAGTTCTCTCTCTCTCTCTCTCTCTCTCTCTCTCTCTCTCTCTCTCTCTCTCTCTCTCTCTGGTTGTATACCTACAAAATTAATCCAAAAATGCATTCAATGCAGGCTTTCTTGTTGAAAAAAAAATCTATGAATCCATGCCTGGCTACAGAATGAATGAATAAATAAATAAATCGTAAATTTTATGCATGTGATTTTCATGATGACTGTATGTCCTGTTTTGTCATCAAATTACTATATGTCCTTTTTATTGGAAGGAGCACTTTGAAAAAAGCATTATCCACCATGGCTGACTCGGTCCTGCACGGTTATGATAATACTCAGGTGGCATTGATGAAAGAGGAGTGTATCCTTATTGACAGGAACGACAAAGTTACAGGGTCTGAATCAAAGAAAACGTGTCATCTCATGGAAAATATCAATAAAGGTATCGGCAGCTATGTCATTTATTGATTTGTCCTCCAAATGTCCAAGGAATGGGTTTGGGATTATAATCAGGTTTTGAGGGAAGAAAAGTATTATAGCTTGTCAAGTTTCAATAATTGGCTAAAAATAAAGTCTACGGGGAATTTGCATTGCAAATGACATGAATTAATGCACCTCAGATGAGGTGTTCCATTTACTTCCTAATAAAGAAAAGATGTCAACATTTTCCATTATAAATCTCAGTAAGAAATTTGCTTTTGTTCCTGTGAGTTTCTCCAGGTAAAATCAGATGACATGTCAATGAAGAAATCTTGGATTTTTTCCATTTCATCAATTTCAAGTGAACTTAATTAATAAGTATGTTTATTTTTGTTAAAAATCTCCAAAGTGTGACAGAAACAATAGCTTGGGACAAACTATAGATAATCTCTCTCTCTCTCTCTCTCTCTCTCTCTCACACACACACACACACACACACACACACACACACACACACACATTTTCTAACAAAAAGTGAAAGCATGCATAAATTACAAATTTAGATAAGCAAAATTCAAAAATTTGTTACATATATGTTGAACTGTACATCACAAATTAAAAAGTTTGAACATTATCTAACAAAAACTATAAAGTTGGCAGATAAATCTCTGGCACTCTGTAGGATGACCAGAAACCAAAGATCATATTTTTTTTACATGGTTTTAAAAAGCATTTAATTGTGGTTTATTTTAAACTCACATTCTTTCTTTCTTGCCCCCTAAATTTATAACTAAGGTTATTGCATGCTTTGATTATTAATTGAGAAGTTGATCTCCCATGATGCATTTTGAACTTTGTTGATACATTCTTGTAGGTATGCTGCACCGGGCTTTCAGTGTCTTTCTCTTCAACTCTGATGGCCAGCTACTACTGCAGCAGCGATCCCAGGCCAAAATCACATTTCCTGGTAAGAAAATCTCCTTGTAGTGAAACAACTCAGGTAGTAAAGGTTTTCTATATTATCTACATGTGAATACTTCACAATTATCAGTATTCTTCTTATCATGCAGATCAATGCACAACTAGTAGGTCACTTTCACTTTTAGGAAATATTCACCATTAGTTACTCGTTTATTTTTTAATGCTAGTGCTTCTACAAATTACCCAACTTCCATAGTTTCATTATCATTTTCTTTTCACAATGGCTGACCTTTGATTCATTTCTTGGGGATACAGACAATTGGATGATTTAAATATATGGGGGGTAGAAGTGTTATTTATGATGACTTTTTTTTTTTGACCAGCAACTTTCAATGAAAGCTAAAAAATTTATAATTATTATAAGGCCAGCATTTTTTTATTTTTAGGTTTATAAACCCGCCGCTCGGTTTTCTGAGTTTTTAGAAAAAAATAAAATTACAAAAGAGATCTTTTTTTCCCCCCGACAGCAAATTTTTGACGGGATTGAGATTTCATATTGGGATCGATATTGTAAGGCAACAACTTCCTGTCTAATATGGCGCGAGAAAATGTACAGATTGAACTGAGGTTTGTGTTTATTATGGCCTGGTTTAGTCTGAAATTTGTTCACGGGGCTGGAAAATGCTGAGATCAACAACTTTAAAAGATCAAACTATCTTGTCAGACCGATCGATATGTAATTAATGCATGTCGATGTGTTGCAAGTGGAAAGGAACCGGTCACTCGAGCATCCAAAACGCAGAATAAAATGAAATTTTAATATCATTTATTTATTAATAAAGAAAGTTAACATATTCTAAAGCAACATTGTCTAATGATGATGTCCATGCTTAACACCTCTGACTATACATTTATATAGCATTCCTTATTTCAACCATTTTTTATGAAATTTTGTTTCATTGGTATTAACGAAGATTACCCTTAACAAACAAATTGGAAAACTATTTGTACCTAGCTAAAATGTTTATATGATACAACTATAACTAAAGATTCTTATAATGAAAAATGACTCGATTCCTATAAAATGACAAATGAACATTGCTACATGTAATATCAAAGCTGTAGTCTAAGATTCTATTGTACTTTTTCAGTGATATGTTTCACAGATTACATACTTTTCACATGCTACACTTCATGCTACACTTGATGCAGTTACACACCACAATCATGAAGTTGCCATTCATTTAATATTATTAGAATAAAGATGATGACAAAAAAAATTTTGTCCTCCAACAGAACTTTACAATTTTGTGGTTCGTAAACCTAAAAAAAAAAATTGCTGGTCAAAAGTGATTTTTTTTTTTCCTCCTCCTACGGAACTTTATCTTTTTATTGTTTGCCTAAGGTTACAAATGGGGGCTCTTATTTTCCGACAATCAAAAAAAAAACCTGGGGGGGGGGGGGGGGGGGCTAATAATGGCAGGGACACTTATTAGGGATAATATGGTAAAAAAAAACTTCTAAAGATGGTGGGCAAGGGACATATCTTTTGGAAAGTTTAGATTTATTTATTAAATTGATTCCATTTGTTTTTCAGTCTCTAGCTGTTGATTGTTAGTTGACAGGGCACTTTAACATTTAATTTCATTTCTATCCCTGCAGTCTGTATTTGTTGATTGGTGTTTTTATTACAGGTCACTTTACCAACACCTGTTGTAGTCACCCTCTCCATACCCCGGCTGAACTTGAGGACAATGAAGCAATAGGAGTAAAAAGAGCAGCACAAAGAAAACTTCAGCATGAACTCGGGATTGATCCCAAACAGGTACTGGACATTGTAAAAAAAATACAGCACAAGCTTTGGTTAGATCCCAAAAAAGAACAGAACATTGTCAAAAACTACAATATAAAGTTTGGGAAAATCCCAAACAGATAAAGCATGTTGTCAAAAACTACAGCATGAGAGCAGAATTAAACTTTGTCAGATCAACAGCTTTCTATATGTACTCTCAATACTTTGATTTTTGTTATCACATCTTAACTATCAGTTCCTTGATATATACTCTTCTCATCACATCGACAGCTTTCAGTATTCTCAGTGCTTTGATTTTTGACAGCTTTCAACAGATGACCTCCATTACCTTACCAGGGTGCACTATTTAGCGGAGAACGCCCCGGAACGGGGAACGTGGGGGGAGCACGAGATAGACTACATACTGGTCGCCCAGAAGGATGTAGATGTCACGCCTAACCCCAACGAAGTCGAGAGCTACACTTACGTCAGTCAGGAACAGCTGGGACATATGATAGGTATGCTCTTCACTTTGTTTATTTATCAGAGCCCCCAGTGAAAATGTTGGAGCCCTAAAGGCATCACATTGGGGTTTTTTAGGTATGTCCTTCACATAGTTTACCTGTATTTCTCAGAAGATAGGTTTGCTCCTCACTTTGTTTCTTTATCAGATTCCAGCAGGGAACCCCAATGAAAATGCAGGAGCCCAATAGGAATCATGATGGCTTATTTTCAACCTGAATGAGTGCTGTCAAAATATGAATTAATAATAATATTTTTTGCATTGCCGAAGTCGAGAAAATGTCACAAATTTCGAGTCATAGATTTATAAGTTGTGATAAAGTTTATTATATGTATATAAGCTTAATACTGCCATGTTTTTACTAATACAAGATTGCTGGTTAACTTTTTAGCAAATGAAGAGTCTTGAGTTTGAGCTTATAGTTGTGTGAGATTTCTAAGATCTCAAAAGAAATTGTGGAAGAGAGCGATAGAAGATTTATATTGGCTCAATACTGCCATGCTCCTACTAGCACTAAAGTTTAAAATTGAAATCAATATACTGCTGCTATAATTTCTTTGAATCATGATTTTAAAAATGAATATACAATGTCTTTTCTCCATTTTTTTTTCTCTCAGAGAAATCGCAGGAAGACAAGTTGTTGATAACGCCTTGGTTTAGACTGATAGCGGACAGACTTCTGATGAGATGGTGGGACAACTTACACAACATACAACAGTGCAGGGACTCTCAGATCCACCGATTTTGTGATCAGTGACAACACTAGAAATCTTACTGAAATTTTTACGGAAGAATTTTTAATTCCATCAAAAAGGTTACTGTGGAATTGTAGAATTTGCTTGGGATTCTAAACCCATGGTTACTCGTGGGTACAACTTACCATCCAGTTTTCATGGGTCTTATGTGTAGGCGGTTCTAGACTACCAAGAAAGGCGAGTGCGCATCTTCACAAATAATGTGAAAACTGATTTGATTGAAGGATAAATTATTAAAGAAAATCTTTGAAATAATGTGTCCTATGAACATGTCATTTTTTGACAATCCACAAAAACTGACCCCAACAAATTGATTCCATAGCATTTTAAACTGATGACTACTGGCTTTGTAGTAAATAAATATCTTCTGCAAGCAAGAGTTAAACTGTATGATATTAATGTTGACATGTTCTATGATCTGTTTTCAAGAGTTGTCTTTCTTGCTTCATATGTTTCAGACTCTCACAAAATTCATATTAACTGAATTTTTTTTTTTTATTATATTTTGCAATATCAGAATATTTTTATGTGTATAAATACACCCATAACTTTACCTGTGTTTTTATGGTGAGATTGTGTGGTATACTGCCTGACTTTTTAAATTTTTATATACCCAGTACCTGACAAAAACTTCATTCATGGTGATTCTTCTTGATGTAGTTATATCATGATTAATTTAAAGCTTTTCTTACCAAAAGAATTTCCTCAGTTTCTCTGATGAAATGCAATAAATTTCCTTTACAATTAAGGAAGTGGTGGTTCTTTTAGATGTAAAATCGTATTTCAAAAGAGGTACTTTATAAAACAAGAATGTGTTTAGGATAATTAATGTCTGTAGCATTAGTGCCTATTTGAAAGACATGTATCAGTATGTATTGTCTTTAGATATTTTTGTGGTTTATTTGATTTTCATACAAAAAACAAATAGATAATAACCTAATAATTGGAACTTTTTTTCTTTAGTTGTTATCTCATTGGGCAATATTTCAGACATTATATTTAAATTTGCAAAGATGACAAAATCATATCCTTAAGCAACAAAGAATGAAATCTAGCTGTTATTCAGGCCTATGAACTGCGATTAATCTTGGGTTGTATTCCATACACCTTTCAGTCGTGTTTATATGAAGATCTAGTATAGCATGTCGAAGGAATTTTGCTCCACCTGGTTATGGCATTTAATGACCAGGCATCATCTCACACCAGACATGTTACTAATAACATACACCCGAGTTTGACCTTCCTAGGATCATGTATAACATGTCACAAGAATTTCGTTTCACCTGGTTATGAAATACTGACCATGTATAATTCCGGACCTGGTCACACGTTTATGTAGCTTATATTACATGAATCCGAGTTTGGCCTTCCTAATTCTACCCACAAGCAAGTGGGTCCAGTGCAATCATCAAAACAAACAGACAGTTAGAAAAGGACTTTTTATTATGTATTGCCCAGAAAATCTTTTATGTAATACATGTATCTCTCCGGACAATGGTAGACATTTATATACACAATAGCATTAAATCATGCAAATATGGAAAGAAGTCTGGTCAACATCCTACCAGCTCATCTTTCAAAACATACACACACATACACACAAACTGTTACACACACAGTCAGTCTCTCTGAATGAAATCTTGGAAGATTTTTTAAGAGGAAAGAAAAAAAAATTCTGTGAGAAATAATCCTTTGTAATAACTAGATTCCTGCAGCCTTTAATTAATGTGTGCTGTGTGAATATATTCATTATAGGTAGTTACGTATCTGAATTGTCCAAAATGGAATACATGGTCCTTTTTAAATTAGTGATATTCTGTTGTCTTTGGAGGATGATATCTACACCTCTAAAATACTGATAAGTTCATGTGGCTATTTGGTTAGTTTTCTTCTGTATTGCAATTCCCAAATTAAACATGCATATATCAAAATCCGAAAAATAATATGGATGAATAACAAAACATAGTGTGATAATATTTGCTTTCTGAAAATCAAGAATAAATTTTCCAAATAGGAACACAACCCAGATTATGTTTAGCACTAAAGTTTTTTCCTTGGTGATGTTTTCATTCATTTTTGCTACTAACATTTATATCAACATAGTAAAACAATGTGATTAAGGTGAACTTTCCAAATGCAAAGGGAGAAAACTCTGAATAGTCTTGATCTCTAATAATACATGTTGTTTTTGTCAATCTTTTTTACACAGATTACCAGTTTCTTATCTAGTTTCGAAAGATATGTGAAATGTTCTCTGAATACAAAACTCAAATGTCTGGGAAAATATTACACAACCACATGTAAAATTATAACAGTGGGTGTTCCGAAAGGTGTGCAACCTTTAATGTTTTGTTACAATATCTCTGGTGTATTAACTTTGATTTCTTTTTTTGTAAATTCAATCTCTTTCACTGCATATTAGTTACAACATAAAAAATACAATATAATAATGATAAAAATAAATTAACAAAAGGATATTCATAGAATCACATCGTTCTGTGGAATGTAAAATAAACAAAAAGAAAATTTTTAAAACTGATAAATACTACATAATAAGGGTACTTCTGCTCTCAAATAAAAATAAAAAATTACAACACCATTTTACTGTAACCATGGTAACAACTCAAATCAGCAGAATAAAAAGGGAGAAAACATGTTCACAATTTCATGCATTTTCACAATAAAATTAATCATTAACATGACCATAGATTCCCCCCTCCCCTCCCAAAAGAAATGAATGATTGTCAATGAAGTATTACAAACATCATTTAAGATAGAGTTAGTAATTTATTTAGAATTTTTGTTTGACTTTAAGAATCTACAAGATTCCATTATTGTAATACATAAGGCAGCAATCAGGGGCAATAACCCAGTAAGTCAGGGTGTACTGTTTTCTATATGAGGTAGTGTTTTGGAAAATCAGGGTTTTATAATGTGAATTAGAAAACTTCATTATCAGACACTAATGTGGAGGAAATTTATTGCAAAAAAGGTCAATGTATTGCTTCTGCTTCTATGATGTATTTGGTATGAAGATAATTTTTTTTTTATGAAAATGATAAAATTTGACTTTCTTATTTCAATATTATTTTGCGAAAAAAATCCAGCTGATTTAGGTAAAAGAAATTTCTCCAATTAAAATATTAAAAAGTTTTCACAGAAGATTTCTAGGATAAAAGAAAGGTTTAAATTAATACAACCATCTTAACATAAAAATAAAATCAAAACAACTATGATATTATCGCAACCATTCAAAAAAAAAAGAAAATAAAAATTTCCATTCAGTCACGTCTGTTCTGAGAATTAACATCTTAAAAAAAAACCAAAATTAAATACCTAAGCCAGAAGCAAACATTACGAGACAAATGTACCAACTGACAAATGTTATAATTCAGTATCGCTCATTCAACAACAAAGGAGAAAAAAATACTTTAAAATGCTTAGGCAAAACTGCTGGATTTAACGATGACATAGAAATAATGCAATAACTTAACATTTACACAAGATATGCAATCTTTATAAACTCTTCATCTCTTGTTTCTGGGAGGAGAGTTGAAAAAGTCCCTGTCTTTTTCTCATAGTTTTCTCTCTCCATTCAGAACTAAAAAACTGAGGGCAGGTGGAAGAAGCAACAAATGCACATAGAGGAGTGTCAGTCTCCACTTCTCCACTTGCCCTTCACCGCTCCACCAAATACAGCCACGCATCACAAACATTTAACATCTCCGCATCCAGCCAACTCCACACCGAACAACCACTGTCTTCACTCTCACAACTCCAGATCCAGATTATCCACATGGACTCCAGATCATCCCTACGGATCATCCACATGGATTTTCTTCAAGTCACTCAGGTTTGGAAGATAAAAATGGATTTTCTAATTCTATATCTCTCTATCTTTCTCAACATTTTTGAAAATAGAGAACCCCAAACTGATTGTGGATTTCTTTCCAATAAGTCTCTTGGATTGCTGTGGGACTAATCCATTTTCACTGTTGAGTACTGGATAAAGTTGTTTTTCTGATTTTGAGAAATAAATAAATCCATTTCCATGTTTCACCTGGAATAGTCTTCTAAAGGTTTCACAAGTTCTTCTAGGGAGAAAAACAAGAAATCATTATATTTTTAAATCTATAAGTAACAATCTTAACAATATCTTCGAAAATTCATATTATAATTTTCTACAGGTATATTCTTTTGTTAAATTTAAAATCCAACAATTGAAAAATCTGAAAATAATGATAATCAGAAAAACTTCGTTTTCGTTTACACATCTATATATATCTTAAGTGTTGGGTTTTTTTTCTGAGAGATAGAGATTTTAACATAAAGACAATTGCGAGTTCGTCAGTGCCTATTCCAAAAACAAAAGAAAACATGCTTACCATTAAAAACCTTCAGGATGGCTTCACAAACAAATTTATACTGAGTCTGAAAATACAAATAATATACAGCATTAACACAAATCTAGTACAGGTGAATCTCAATAACTCGAACTTCAGGGGACCATGATTAAACTTCGAGAGATCAAGAGTTCGAGAGATCGAAAGTTTAAAAAAAAAACGGAAATTTTTGTTCCGGTCATTTTGGTTCTAAAATTATAGTAGCAGGAGGTTTATATTTATAACATGGAAGGATAGTCTAACATGATTTCATTCATATTTTCTGCTACAGTACTTCAATTTAAACAATACAGTACTTAGTTGTGTGGTTATTAAGAGGGTTTTTTCACCTTAAAACATTAAAGTATATACTCTCTTCTCATTGTATCGCGGGTTCCATTGCATCGTGGTATGTTCCAAAAAATAGCATTCCCGTTTTTCCCGTGATTTCCCACAAAGAGTTTATGCACCAACTTCAGGATGATAGCAAAGAAAGTTGTCAAATATATCGGCAAATAAAAATTTTCTCACAAGTAAAAGTTTTTCCGGAGAAAACGCTATAGTTCAAAAGTCCACAGTGTATTTGATGAAAAAAAGTAAATAAAAAGCAAGATAAAATGCATATTTCATTCCCTATCCAGTTTAAGTGACTTTGTTTTCATGAAGAATCATATTCTAATTTAAAAAAAATAAAACTGTTCGTTTAAACTGAACCAGGCTTCCAGATTTTCAATGCCGCGATACAATGGAACTCTCTAATTTTAAAGGTGTATAAGACTTGTGATTTAAAATAGCACACAAAATAAACAAAGTAAGTTGAAAAATTGATGTTCCTCAGAAAAGCTAGTCTTAAATACAAGCTTTTTGAACAGCACTTAATGACATGTGAAAATGACAACTTGGAATATCGTTTTTTAGGGAAAAAAATAAGTACCGCGATATTATGAGACACCAGTATATTATGTTTTCTTAATCACAGAATATTTTAATTAAAGAGCGGTTTAATAAACTGTAACTTTCACAAGTTGTTGAGATTAATAGATCAGTTTCAAACTACCTATCTACCCTTTGAAGGAAGAAAGGGGTAGTGTTACTAACGTAATCAACCAATTAACACTACCACGCTAGCCCCCAAGCGTTCACTCGACCATCCAGGTAAGTCCACGCGGGGCTATAATTATACGCTTGATCGACCGCGTGTGTACACAGCAACCACTTCGAGTTATCAAGAGTGAAAAACAATGAAATATGAATAACGGGACCCAGAGATCAAGAACTTCGAGAGATCGGAGTTCGAGAGATCAAGAGTAAATTTGCTTAGTTATATAGAGAAAAAAATCGGGACCTTGATTTCACTTCGAGAGATCAAGAACTTCTAGAGATCAAAGTTCGAGTCATCGAGTGTCACCTGTACATGTATTAACACAATGAATTTTCTAAAACATAACATCTTTACAAGCAATTATAAAAATGTTGTCAAATACACACAAAACTTTTCAATTTTTGGTATGTCATATTGACCATAGGCACTTCCAAATTAAATCAGTGTATTAAAGAAATATAAGCGTCTGAAAATACCTGCATTAGCTGATTTAGGCATTTTAAACATAATTTCTATGCATGATAACTGGTTATCTAGGAGTGTAAATTGTTTATGAAAATATAAATTATCATTTAAAATAATCATAGTTTGAAACTTTAGTCACTTCTGGTTGAGATTAGGAGCATACAATGGCCGACTTGCAAGCCTTGTTGTTTTTATGGCAATGAGATGCAGATAATACGCTGATGTGAAGTGCATCTATGATATTGACTTTTAAATCTGCACATCCTCTATAAGAACCCATTTCCTGTCTTTTGTAAACTGTTTTTGGAAGTGTCTCTTACACAATAAGCATATGCATGCATACTCTTAATATAAACATTTTTCAGTTGTATAATGGAATCGACTGTGATGTGACGTAGAAATAATTAGTGCTCATTAACACTTAAACTACCACAGTATTAAGACTACTGGGCGAAGTTGCTAAACACATCTTGCCATTTCAAATTTAAAAAAACCACTGTACCAACGTAAGTAATTTAACAATTCTGTTTAATATGGAACAGAGCATGATGTCACGTACAACTAATTAGGACATGTTCCCATTACATCTGGGTTAACTTAACAATATATGCTGACAAATAGAAGGAAAAAAAACATGTCTTTAATTTTGAAAATAAGAGCCTCCTATTCAAAACTGTATCCCTGAAAACCAGGCCCAAAAACCATAAACTGAGATTATACTCAAGTAAAAATTTACGATTATGGTAATGTAACTTTTTTAATAATTTCAAAAATATTTGATCATCAAAACAAAATCTGTGGGTTGGTATGCTTGAATATCAAACAAAAGGGAATTAAATATTTAAAATTGATGACAGGTTAGCCAGATTATATCAAACAAAACTTTTCTATGGTTATTAGCCAAAGAGACGCAGTCAAATAATTAAAGGTTTACACTTACTGCGGTCTGTATAAGCATGGCTCGCTGATCTCTCATTTGCCGTACTATTGACAGTGGGTAGACCGGCTGGTTGGCCTCGATTAGACACATTGCCGTCTCCATGGTAATTAATACTCCGGTTCTTCCTATTCCCGCACTGAAAGAAGAAAAGAAAAAGACATATATATATGTAAAAAAGACATATATAAATATTCAACAGTAAAAAAAGTATTCAAAATATTATCAAATCAAGAAAAGGTTATTTCAATAAAGCAAAACCCACAGAACTAAGGGATTTTGTAGAAGTTTGTAAAAATACCACTTCCTCACATTCAAGTTTGAGCAACTTTATAAGGCTATGTACTTGCTTAAACTGAAGTATCACATATTGTCTACCTGCATACAGTGAACTTTTACAGTATGTTGACCTGTCTTCAATGAACTATTTTTGTTTGGTGTACCTACCTACAATGGACTATCGTGGGCTCCACCATACCCATTCGTCGCTGCCGAACCTTGAGAACAAATTCCAGGAAATCGGCTGGATCATCAGGGACGTTGTGGTCGGGCCAAGCGATGTACTGCATGTGTGATATGTGTCGCTCCTCGCTGGTCTGTCAACGGGAAAAATATAATATAGACACCATAACTTCATCGCATGTGATTAGGCCAAAAAAATTAATCTTTTGTTTTAACTGCCAAAACTTAATTTATACAGACAGGCAGGCATTTCACTTCTTTTTCTTTTAAATTGCAATATTACTGGTACTAAATTAAAACTTTTTGTTAAAAATTGAAAAAAAAATCTGAGTTTATAGTCCCCTTTTGAATGGGTGAAAACAATAGGCTTAGGTTTTAATTCAGTGATAGAGAAATGTTCCTCTAAAAAAATACTTTCACTTTTATGTACCCAATATGCATTATTGACCCATCACTGACAGAGAGGAAAAAACCTACCTCTACATGTGTTAAATTAAATTCCCTAAATGCAAATGAAGGTGTTTCCTCTTCTTTCACACACGTAATTTGTAATAGTCCATAATCCATTGTTTCGTACATTTCCGGCCAGTACTGGTGACATTTGACCCGACCTTTCTCGACCTTTGTGGTTAACATGACAACCAGAGAAGAATGCTGCTCCCACACCATCTGCCAGAAGTCCGTGCAGGTTTTGGGGAGCGGGCCCTGAGCGGCAATGTACCGATTGACGATTCCACTGCCCGGGATTTCCATCTGAAAGAGCGACGGAGAGAATGTTTATCTATAAATCAACATTAATGTATTCATTACTATATTCGTCATTTTTTATTGCAGTTAACAACAAATCTGTGAAGATTTATTCTGCCAGCATGTAGTCATTTTCTTTTAATTTGCAAAGAGAAATGAACAACAGGATAGCTTATAGATAGACATTTACAAGCAGTGGTTGCATGTCAATGATATTCATCATGCATGATTATATAATACCTGTTTTTAATTACCTTATGTTTAGAATGGAATTAAAAATATATATATTAAATTCCCTCAACCTTAATTTAATTTCAATTTTTGAAGAAAAAAAAAATTACTCAAAAGATTAAGCTTGACTGCTCAACATGAATATTGATACATAATTATACCTTTAATTACATCAACATGAATATTGATACATAATTATACCTTTAATTACATAAAAAATATTGAAAATGACTCATCAGACAATGAGACTGTTTTTAATATCAAACAAGTAATCATCTAATTGTATCTATTCTAACAAGTCTGATATAAAAACCAGATTCATTATTTTATAATTGTGAGTGGGTCTGGCAGACTTGATAATTAAGATTCTGTTAAAGAATTAGGTTCTGACGCAAACTTTATAAAAAGATTTAAGTGTGACATCAATCCAGACCTATTTTTAATATAACGTTTTGCATCATAATGTCCAACATCTACACAGATCATACGGCGACACTTACAGTGACATAACTGGCATCAATATAATTAACCCCTGACATATTTTGTTCTTTGTGTGTTTAATATCTACAAATATTTTACTTAATTTATACTGCGACACTTAGATTGACATAATTGGTGTTAATATAATCTTCCCCTGAAATATTTTGTTATTTACGTGTATATTAATGAAGACTGTATCTATATCACATGGCGACACTTAGATTGACATAATTAGCTTTGATATAATCGCCCTGACATATTCTGATCTTTATGTGTATATAAACAAAGACTATATCTATATCACATGGCGACATTTACATTGACATAATTAACCTTGATATATAATCGCCCCCTAACCTATTCTGTTCTTTATGTGTATATTAACGAAGACTATATCTATATCACATGGCGACACTTACATTGACATAATTAGCGTTGATATAATCACCCCCTGACGTATTCTGTTCTTTTAAGATCACTCTGGTCTGGTCATCTAAAATTAATAACATTTAAATTTTAATTTCCACCATATCTAAAAAAATATGAATGTAAATTAGATCTAAACTTTAAGTTGATATTTTTCCTCTGGTGAGAGATAAATTTTTAAGACAGTCAAAAGACTATTTATAACGAGATTAAGAGATTATGAACAGAGATGTAGACGGATGTAGAGGGATATATCGAGCCTTACATGGTGAGATGTCTCGGTAGCGATTTTTGGCGATGTTGTCATCA
The DNA here is from genome assembly GCA_016163765.1 of Magallana hongkongensis. NCBI lineage: Eukaryota > Metazoa > Mollusca > Bivalvia > Ostreida > Ostreidae > Magallana > Magallana hongkongensis. The sequence continues at coordinate 43,693,433 of WFKH01002636.1, forward strand.
AGTCGAGCGGCATTCATCGTCATGCCTGGCTTCTTCCTGTACAGTTGCTATGGAAACAGATACGATTGTTAGACCAATATAAGTCACTGTCAATACACATACTTATAAACAAAAAATAGCCTCTAATTTTTTTCAGTGTTCAATGTTCCTCCGTTTTCTGCATACATGTGTATTTGAAGAACCATCAGAAAACTACAACTCTTTTATATTTGTTTTAATTTTAAAAAACAGTTTATGCATTGCTAATAAATCGGCCAGTGATTCTGTTACTCTACTGAATTTACATACATTGAATAATTTTTTGCATAGGGAAAATTGTAAGATAATAGTTATCTTGACAACAAATAGCATATACTGAGATAAACTCCACATAAGGCTATATAATTAAACTTGATTATAGTTTTATTGGGACCAGTTCATTTAATTTGCTATGTCTGCAATCCACAAAAAATTGACTATTTACCCCACCGAAAAATGACTGATTCTACAATACCATGACATGCTGTACAGGGGTTGAGCTATATACTTTAGAGGGGTGGGGCTTATATATAAACAGTACAGGAGATATAAGCGGTAAAGGGGGCGGGGCTATATATGATACAGGGGGTGGGGCTATATACAGTACAGGGGGTTGGGCTATATACAGTACAGGGGGTTGGGTTATATACAGTACAGGGGGTGGGGCAATATACAGTACAGGGGGTGGGGCTATATACAGTACAGGGGATTGGGCAATATATAGTACAAGGGGTGGGACTATTTACAGTACAGGAGGCGGGGCTAGCTACCTCAAACTGAGCCAGGGCGGCTCCACTGTCCAGACTCTCCTGTAATAACATGAGCGACGCTTCCAGCGCGTTCGTCCCCGTGCCCTGTGGCGCGATGATCTGGTAGTTGTCTGGTAAATACTCTAGATTGGGCTCCTCTTGTGCCTCCTCACCCACGTACACTGAAAAAAAACGACAACATCACCTTAATAACAACTTGTTTCATTAAATTAATACTCATGCAACTGACTGGAAAATCATTACTGGATATTCCAATGTTTTAAGGAGTAATATAATAATTTTTTTCTAGACAAACTGTAGGCTTGCTTCTTTGAGTTACGAGGGTAGGAAATATTAAGATTGAAACTTGCCCCCACACAAAGAACTATAGTAACATCCCACTATTTTTCTATAGTTGTAGGAAGTGTGGGGGGAATGAAAGGAGTATATGATTGGAGTAAAATCTTTTCAGTGAAGATAATCATGAAGATTTTACTTACCATTTGGTCTAACTATGAGCACTAATTCTCCTGAGTGGGTTTCTCGAGACGCCCGGATAAACATCACCACCTGAAAGGAGAAAATTTAAGGTACATCATCCCTGTATAAGGAACAGTAACTCTTTTCACTGTTCAAAATATTTCAAAAATTTTAAAATTTATATCAATACAATAATGGATGGGGAATTATATTCAAAATAAAAGACTTTTGATTAAATTTCCTGACTAATTGTCATATTCATATTTCAAATTACACTTTGATAAAAGAATTCAAAACTACCCAATATTACACCAAGCATTTATTATAAGTAGAGGACATTCCAAGGTCATTTCTCTCACCTGTTCATGTGTATGCTGAGAAACATCCCGTCCATTTATAAATAGCACTTGGTCTCCCTCGTTGAGGCGGGGTATGGCAATGTCGGCCGGCGTTCCCGGGGCCACCCTGGACACAATAATGGGCATCCCCTGGTCAGCACCACCCTGCCAAAAATATAACAATCTCTAAATACTCTAAACTAACTTCTATTCGTGATTGAGAAAATTTCACAAAATTCATGATAATTGTTGTTTGAACATCTTTTTAGCTAGAAAAATTTCTAGCCACAAATCAGTCATTTTATGTCTCTTGTAAATGTTCAATACTATCTTCATGGACTTGATTGCAATATATCACCATGAACTGGATTAGCACAGGTAAATCTTGAAATAAAGTCATCGCAAATAAAAGTTGCCTTACTGTACACTATGCTAGATATAAACAAATCTTTGTGTGTTAGCTCCCTTGAATCAGTGTTGGATTTTTACCTTGACATTAAATCCGAATCGGCCCTGGTCGTCCGGCCTCATCCGGATGGTAACCAGACCATGTCCATCAGTGTGACTATTGCCGTTAGGCTAAAAATAGCAATAAAAATATCCACTTAGATTAAAAATAGCAAAAGCCCTGAACAAGCTAAATATAGCAATAAAAGTACCCCAAAGTTTGGCCTTAAAATGGCCATAATATATCCAATACATAAATACAGCGATAAAAATACCCCAAGTTTGGCGTTAAAATGGCCATAATATAGCCAGGTTAGACTAACCATATGGGCAATAATTTTACTTGATACAGAATGCCACTAGCACAATGCAATATTTTGCTGTAATAAACACCATCATATAAATTTAGGTGAAATTACAGGTACCTGAAAGAGGGTTATTGTTTAACTTTATCATGAAATTCAACTTCAGCGTTAATTGCAAGCTCAATTTAAGCAAGTCTTCCATCCCCCCCCCCAAAAAAAGAGATCCTTTTTCATACATTTAACAATGAATGAATGATCATTTTAGTGCAAACACACTTCCAATTTTGATCAACTAATCACCAACTACATCATTATCTGTGAACCATACTCTAAAGTCATCACTCAAGGTCAGATAAAGGTCAAGAACCACCAATTCCAGCAGCCCCTGCATTCATACTTTACTCAACCATGTTTGGGGGGGGGGGTAATTCATCATTAACTGGAGTTCATCTGGACTGGATTTGCAATTAATCTCAGAAATCAACTACACAGGTTTATTGCCCTTAATTCGGCTGAATGAAAAACAAGTGGATGGCCCAACCAGCAGAAAGCCTTGGAATTGTTCTGATCCAAAACAGATTCAGATGTAATGTCTGCAGCAGTGATTACACAGGAGGCTCATCACTGAGACTCTGCAGAACAGATGTCTTATCATATTAGATGTCTATACCTGTCTTGTGTCTTTCCCTTACTCCCTCTCTCTTCCTTCCATCTCTCACTCTCACTTTGTTGATCTCTTGTTTTTCTTGTTCTACTAATTTTTTCTTCCTTTCATTGTCAACACTAACATATCCTGTCTTGCCCTTCAGATCTTTTCTTTCTCTTGCTTTCTGTCTCCCATCTCTCTCCTTTTTTGCACAAGCTTAACAAATATATCCTTCTCTCCCTCAAAATTCATTATAAGAATGGAAAAATAAATGTACTATACAATTACATTAAAAATCATAAACTGATATTGAAAAATTGGATTTGAACAACATTATATCTAAATTCAGCTCATTTACCTATTCCGTTTTCTGTGGCCCACAACATTACCTTATTGGACGGTAAATCCAACTCATTGAAGGCAGTAAACAGAATTTCTTCGTAATTAAACATGGAGTCCATGGTTTTGAACTCACTTTCTGAGGAGGAAGAACATTCACTAGCTTGATCCGAGCCAACTTTCACCTTCCTCGGAGAAATGACATCATCAAACGAAGCAGATTCGGCTATCATGCTTTCAATGTATCGGTATCCATGTTTTCATTCACAGCGCTTTTCTTATAATGTCAGCGTGATCAAAAGTCATTCATTATTATTGCTAATTTATATAACAATTAGCAGTGAAAGACAGTGGGGTTCAACCTTAATTTATTTGAATGAAATCACCTTAACCTCATCCATTTGAGAAAAAACCCCAGGCATAACTGACATTTTGAGTTTATATATCTTGCATTGTCTTTTCGAAGAAATTTTTTTATCACAAAGTTATGAAGCAAACAGATGTCACTTCCTCAGATTTCTATGAAAGTTATGCAATATGGTGTTCAACAGTTTAACGACAAGGTGTTCCATGCTTCAATATAGATTTTCAGTCACTATCATATGTAAATGACTGTCTCTGTTGACTCAACTTCTATTCAAAATCTACAACAGTTACAAACATTGGAGTTCAAACCATCAGTTCATTCCCACTCATTTTTGGCACATAAAATTAAGGTATGATCTGATATTTCTTCCAAAATCAGAATGTCCTCAAAATACATCATATTCAACAGAAAGACTTCCATTCACAAATTCCCACGTAAAGCTCTTCATGTTCATTGGTAATTAGTTCTAAATTAATTAATCCCCGATGGAGCACAGTTTGGGGAGTATTTTGATGATACACATGAACTTTATACTGTCTCTGTACTCAATCCCAGCTTCCTGCCAGTTTGGAATAAAAAACCACTCCAGAAAAAATCCAGGAATTTCTTACACAATTTTTGTAAATAAATCAACATAATCTATCATACCTGAAGTTCCAATAAAATTAATATCTCATCCAGACAGAAACATTCTGCATTTTTAATCCTAGATAGCAGATTGGATGGAGATAGAGAAAGAGAAGGACAGAACGAGATATTTCTTATTAGAACTGCAAGGTTATAACTGCAAATATGAACACAGGATCCAATCAAAGAGAAACACAAAAAAAATGCGAACTCCAACGAGCCGAGCTGATGTAATTACCCACACTATTACTGTCACAGATCCAAAGACGCAGTCAACAAGATGCTACTGTAGTACGTGCGGCCCACGCGATTTTCTCCTCCACGATTAATCCATACTCCTCACTTTATATACACACCCCCTCTATTAATTCCCCCAAACTCCATTTCAATCTCTCCGTCACAAACTCTATTTCAATCTCTCTGTCATCACTTTGGCAGGATTATTCTAAGGAGTCAATAACACTTCTTCTTTTTTCTACCCCTCTTTTCTTTCAAATGAATGGAGAGAAATTCTAAGTCTCTATACTAATCAAAAGCACATTCAGCTTTCTTTTTCTTTTTCCCACAGATTATTCCTTATAAACATACACACTAATCTTTCCACACTGGTTATTCCTGAAGTCATTCCATGAACCAAGGACAGTCAGACCTTCAAAAGATCCTAATTATCAGCCACCAGAATTAGGAAAAATTTGGAGTCAAACATTTCTCTCTCTCTCTTGCAGCCTAGTGCTCCCGATCGGCTTTGGGATGCTCTGCCATATGTAAGCGATATTTCTCCCCCAGCTTTTATGAAGACAGGAAATCAGGACATAAACAAGAGAGCCAATAATCACAAGCGTAATGACATTTATATACAACCAAATCAGACAGAGGAAGTGTGTGTGTGTACAGGTAATAGTGGCAATTAGGTCAGCAGGCAGGTGAGCACGACAGAAACACCTACATGTGCATCTACCTCATATCAAATCAGGTCAGGTTATACAGCTGTTAATGAGTTGATGAATTTATGCTTGTTTGCAGAGAGACAGAGAGTGAGACAGAGAGGGAGAAAGAAAGAGGAGAGAGAGAAAGAAAGAGGAGAGAGAGAGAAAGGGAGGGAGAGAGAGAGAGGAGGGGGATGTGAGAGTTAAAAGAAAACGATAGGTGTTTAAGGTAAAAGAAAGGATTTCAATGTTTAGGGAGGTGACAATGATGAAAATGAGCATCAAATGTTAAGGATACACTGACTTATTAATATCTTTCCCTCAAGATCCACACAACAAAATCCAAGTACTGACACAACAACCTATACCCACTTTGTTTGACATGTGGTCTCTCTCTGTACATCCAGAAAATACACCAAAGGAATTCTGACAGTAAGGAAAACATTGCATGGCACACTGTGGTACAGTGAGTGCCTCGGTGCTCATCCAATGGAATTCCATATTACACAGAAAACATCATAACACTGTCAAAAGCCATGTATAAATCCCTGGCTCATTATGTCAGGCACCATAGGATGCAGCAACATTATTGCTTAACAGATGTTAGCAACAACATCCCCTCTCTCAAACATTAACTGCCAAATGCCTAAAATCTTCCTCATATGGTCAGCAGCAAGCTCCTTCAGGGTCAAATTTTAACCACCCCACCCCACAGATCTTGTATCCCCAAAATCAAAGCTGAAATTGTATCATATATTTATTACTATAGTATCAAGTTCAACCAAACTTCTTTTATTACTCATTTTCCATTCAAATATGCTTCATTTTATATTTTTTTAAACACACATATTGCCTAATGACCTGTGAGACTTGCTGTTGCCCTCCTTTAATTAATTAAGGCATGGGAAAGCAAGAAATGAGAAGACCTGGTCCTTCAGTACATAGACACTTTTATGACCAGAAAAACCCGGTAAAAACTCTCCATGTAGCAGTCAGGTGGTAGATCCGCAAATGGTTAGGTGACTCATTATTTGTTTGATCTGTCTGCCAAGTTATAGAATGTGACAACCTACTAGTCCCAGTGAAGAGTGGAATTCATTCTTTAATAACATTTTACTGATAGTACTTTCAATTGTGTAAAGTCCTTTCAAAGCTTTCTTACCTCTGAACACTCAAATGCACAGAAAAATACTCGCACAATTCTTCACCCAGACAAACATATAAACTCACAACACACTGTAGAAACACTAAGAAATACACCTTACACTCAGAAATACTTCTCCACACTCATAAACTCTCACTTATTATCTGAAACACTAACGTACACTCAGAAACACTCAAAAACACTAACATACACTAAGACACACTTGAAAACCTGAAAATCTAGCAAATGCTCTAAAAACACTAACATTAACAATTTGAAACACTAACCATACACAAGATGTCTCACAAACACTTAGACACACTAACATACACTCAGATTCAATTTCAATCAAAAAACAGTTATATTTACACTCAAAACACACTCACATCCACTCAGAAACATTTACTCAAACTCAGAAACAATGACATACACCCAGACACTAGCAAAAACTCACATACAAAATAATGAAACACTACCATAGTACCATAAGCACTTACACTCAAAAACACTAGCATAAAATCACATTTACTTTGATACTTCATGCCATACACACATTAAACTGTGGGCTGTTTTCAAAGACATAATAATGTATCCAAACTCTACAAGAGACTATTCCTTGCATTTTAGCAACAGGAAAATGTATATATCGCAAACAGGACATACAAATTAGCACATTAAGATGCACAAGACAAAGGTCAAGGTTGTGTATTATTCATCGCCTACCTGTGAAAGAACTTGTCAAGCATGAGAGATTCTTGTCGTCTATGTTATTCTGACTCACTCGCAATAATGACATTATCATTTTTTCTTCTTTACAATAGTCCATTCCATTGCACATGTATTTTTTGTTTTGTTTTATTTTTACTGTGTTTAGTTGCACCAATCTATGAGTTGTTTATGCTAATTCTGACTCACTCACAAAAATAATGACATTTCAATTTATTTTTCAATAGTCTAACCCTACATGTATGTATATTTTAATATTACTCTTTTGAACCCTTTTTATAATTTCCCCACCCCTATTCACTTTTACACTTTTACACTATTTCACTTATACATCTTAATATGATACCTCTATTTTACCTCCCTCCTCTTTTTTTTTACTTACTCCTGTGTTTAGTTGGACCAATCCAAAGGCCAGGTTAGTTCCGATCAGACATTGCCTGACGATGAGATGACCTCCTGACCCCGACTCTGTGGAAGTCTGACTAGTTTTCCTGCGCTCTTCGCAGCTAACTTTCTCTTCTTTACTCAGGGTTCTAGAATGGCTAGGTTTATCGTCCCTTTGACTCTCGGCCCCTCTGTAGGACACAGGCTGAATATCTTTGGCACTCTGTTTTTCTCCTCTACTGGGAGTTCTTAAATAATAGTCATAGTCACTTGGCATAAGTGAATGATTGTAGTTAATTCTGCTTGAGCATTGGGAATGATTGTGTTCGACACCACTAGATGTTCGTGAATGATTTTTTTCTACTCCACTAGAAGTACGAGAATGATTTTGTTCTATACCGCTAGAAGAACGGGAATGGTTTTGCTCTATTCCGCTAGAAGAACGGGAATGGTTTTGCTCTATTCCGTTAGAAGATCGGGAATGGTTTTGCTCTATTCCGCTAGAAGAACGGGAATGGTTATAATGTTCAACACCACTAGACGACCTCGACTGATTTGGCTTCAGATCATTTGGAATCTTGGAGTAATGACTTTTAGAGTCGCTTGGACTTTCTTCTACTCTATAGGATTGCAATTCTTTGGCACTTTGTAATACAGATTGTTCAAAGTCTTTATCTAAGGTCGTTTTGGAGGAAGGTTCCACAATTTCTTTTTTCTTCCTTCTCGTGACTGAAAGTTTGTTGCTCAATTTCCGCTGGGAAGCAGCTGCAGATAACTTGGCAAACTTTTCTTTTAACCTTGAAATGCTGCCTGGATGCTCCTTGGCAGCGCGAAAAAGATCCGTTCTATTTCTGCTAAGACTGGAACCCTTCCTGATTATTTTACTCGAGCCTGGGGATTTGGGTTTTTCAGATACGCTCGCCTCTCTAGTGTCTGCCGTGGTATATGTTTTAGACTTCTCCCTTGCTGATTGATATCCTGCAGTCTCTCTCCGGACCTCAGTCAGATTGGAATTGGAAGCCTGCGAGTTTCGGCTCAAAGTTCGAGATTCTGACTTGCTCCGAGGGGATCGCACTAGAAAGTCGTCGGACCGTCCCCTCTCAGATTGTGGATGAGGCAGCAACATGGCGACGTTACACAAGGGGCTGTACAGGCTCTTGTGTCTGACAATGCTCGATGATCTTAGTTTATACATGAGTTTCTCTGCGTCTGTTATATTGGAGCTTCCAACCTCCTGAACACTCTCACTCTTATTGGGTTTCTGTTTCACTGCGACACCTTTATCACTGGTGCTACTGTTGAGTCCACTGGGTTCTGTTGTATTTCTTTGGCAAGAACTGGCATGGGTTTGAGCAATGGTTCTATCTTGACTAGATTGATCATTTTTATGTATATGAACACTTCTACTTCTAGGTACGAGTGTACTTGATCCGTGATCATACTGCGACTGACTACTTTGTCTTTTACTGTCGACATCATTCTGTGTCAAATGAGGATTCTGATTTACTTTCCGAGACGATTTATCCTCCGAGTGCTCTCCTGTATCACAGTTACCTCCCTTTGTTGCTATGTTTGTTGATTTATCTCCCTTAATAGAGTTTTTCTCCACAAAGGATTTACAAATCCAGTCCTGGATTTCCACGGATGAACACAGATTCTTCATGTCCTTTTCAGCGAGATGTCTGGGAATTTCCCGACTATTTCCAATCACAATGGCTTTAATCCTCTCCTCTAGCGGCAGCTCGTGATGACCAGCGACGAGATCATGCTTCACTGCCAGAGCCAGCTCAGGCGGGATTTTCTTCGTTGGTCGAGATTCTAGACTTTCGCTTCGTGAGACCCTACGACGACGAATTTTACCGTGAGCTTCCACTGTCTTCACGGCTGGCTTCTCCCTATTTCTCCGAAATCGAGGCGAAACAGGGGCAGCCATGCAAACGACCATTGCAGTTTGACTGCATAAGCAATTCCCACCGATAAATTATAATTGGATGGTTAGAAAAAAGTAATGAAAGAGATGTTTCCTTAAAAACATGTAAATCTAATGAAAGAAAGTACACTGCTGACACGATCAGGACTTAATCACAGACAGACTGCACCATATCGCACTGCATTACTAACAAAATTCCACTGAAAATAAAATTCATTTATTATTCAGACTGAGCTCTTAAATGCAGTATGAATTTTTGTCATCTTTTAAAACTTGATCTCATTTCCATAAATCCTGCTCCATGAAGTGTGACCAAACTTTCCGCCTATTCTCCATAATACCAGCGAATCTCAAGAAAACCACTCTTAGAATGTGAAATTTTTCAGGGAAAGGATTCTGTGACAAAAATATACACTGGTGTAATCCACCACGCTAATCAACACATGAAGAAAATCTCTGAATGATGATCTATATCAAATCACAAAATGAAATCCGAAAGAAAAAATTCCTCCATTAATCTAGAGGTTTGAATAATCCTTCCACTGGTTGTTATGAATAGAGCACAGAGATAAGCATATTTTCCTGGTAGAATATTGGGAGGAAAAAAGGAAAAATCAAAAGAAAACTATCTTTTTTCACTCAGTAAAAGGAAAAAAATTAATGAATTCACAGTAGTACAGGTTGAAGCCATGAATCTAATTCCTTTGTTGACAGAACCTCGTCATATAATAAAACACCTCCGATTCCTTTTAAGTAAATTCCATGTCAGTTAAGTCCACGAAAAAAAAATTGAAACTCAGGTGTGGAAAGAAAAAAAATCGAACTAAATACACAAACATGTACACATATTCCTTGAGAGATACTACAATCCTGCTTTCTGGGTGGAAAGAAAAGGCCACGAAAAATGTTCTCTTTTTGGGGTTGGTATTCCTTTAACTCTGTAAGGTGCAACTCGGCAGACTATGTACCAGGATCGTTGAATGCTACACTACAGTTAAAATTCCACAGCAGACCGTCATGCGTATGAAATATGACATGGTGTTGAAAGAAAAATTAATGACAAATTCTTTTGCCAGACGTTTCGCAGCACAGGTAAAAAAAAAATCAAGGAGGTGAAATGTATAGGAAATTAGGCAGCGGGTCTTTAATGAAAGCATCAGGAGTACTTAATGGGCAGTTATTGTACAGGTTTGAAAGAAGGAAAAAAACACACAATCTTTTCACCGAGAAGGAAAACAAATTTCACAGTTAACATTGCGGATGTATATTTCCTTTCCGTTTCTTTTTTAAAAATCTTTGTGATAAAAATCCTGATTAATCACTTCGAAGTTCACATAACACAATGGAGTTCACCTCGCACTTTTTAAAAAAACACCTAATCTATGATGTAAAGTCAATTTAAATATTCTCCACCTATCAAAAAAACAAAAACCACCAAAAGCCAAAACCATCTGACAATTACACAAAGTCCTTCTTCAATGTAATGATAATTTGGCTTCCTAATAATTTAGATTAGGAAGTAATAAAACCCGTTTTTGAGACTTGATCGTTTTTTTTCTCCTTCCCTCATTGATTTGTACAAGTCTCTGTATTTGTTTAACACTGTCACCCTACATTCCATTTTAGCTGTGCAGTTTTGCAATGAGAATTATAATAGGGAAGTTGTCTTTTAATACCCAGCAAAGTATGCGTGACTCATGCTTTAAGGTGAAATCAAGTTTTCGGGGTTTTTTTATTAGCTTTTTTTTTTTTAGGGGTATCTTTTTTTCTCTCACTTCTTCTTTTCTTAAAAATAAAAAGGTAAACATGGCCCTGTTCTTAAAATCTTAACATCCACACATAAATCTTGGCACACGTGTACAGCAATCTCTCTCCCTCTCTTGTCAATGTCTCTTTAAATCCTGAGATATTAAAACTGCGCAACTGAATTCATCCTAAACACTTGCAAGAATTTCACAGCACAGGTCTGAATAGGATCATCTATCTCCCAATGAATATAAAAAAAACCTCAACAAGAATTGTGCAATCTGACTGAAATTTCACCCATCAAGATTCTTTTCATTTTATTTAAAACCCCTACAGAGTCAGCAAAATCTTTATGAACTACATATGTACTACAAAATTTGAAACCAAACATTTTAATATATCTCCTCAAGGGTAGAAATAAATAACCTCAAAGTACCAAGACTTAAAGTGTCCATTCCCCCACCCCCAAAAAATCTCCCTTCATATGACCTACTTTTACGAATGCTGCATATTTAATGAGGTGTCACATCCAGGCATGCCAAGAATTTCAATTATGGCTAACCTTAGTTACCTCGATGATCATTGTTCCGATTGTTCAAATATTTTTGATAATTTTTCGAATATTTTTTTGATAATTTTCCATCAGAAAAGAGGGAGTTACAGGGGAAAATGGGTGGATATATTTCATAATAATGTGGATAACTGACCATCCCAATTTGTACCCAGGTAAATCATATCACATATTTTACTCAAACAACCCTAACAACTGATGACGCTTAACTCTATACAAGTTTGATACTGTCAGCAACCTGGTAACTTATTTCCCCAATTTCTTTAGCATCATTATAATAATAATAGAAACCTAGCAATACACAACATTATTCTCTCTCTCTCTCCTCTCTCTTTCTCTCTCTCCTCTCTCTTTCTTTCTCTCTCTCTCTCTCTGAAATGAAAGTTTAGTCTAGACCAACAAATATTAAACCTGCTACCTTTAGTTTACTTTCAATCTGTCCACACAACAAAGGGACACACTTTTATATATAGAAAAATCTAGTCTCTGATATTGAGTCTTTCTATGCGTCTCCCTCTCATAGAAATTCCTTTCTCCTTGAGACTATTTACTTATCTATCATACATATCCAGGTTTTACCTATGTTAAGCTTCATTCATGATGTTTGTTTTTCTATGAATGTTGAATACCCTTCATCCTCAATATAATTTTATTGAGGGTGTAATTTGAACATGTCTGACCTTTTGCCCCCAATACTGATATTTTTAGCAATGGACTGAATCTAAAATACCAGATACATTCAATTTCTTAAAATAAAAAGATGAGAGTGTGGGTGGTGGGGTGGGGGTTAGGCGGGGGTAAGGTGGGTAGATATGGGAGGATTTATTTCAGTATCTTATCAAAGATAAACTTTAAAAAATTATTTTTATCTACATCAATTACTTCTATTGTTTCTTACATTTTTGGGGGTGGGGGATGGGGATTTGGGCGATTTATTTTTTAGCCTCCAAATTAATGACCATATTATTAATCAAAATGGTCTGTCTACAGTATTTTACTAATCAAATGGAGGATTCGTCTACTAGGCCTGATCAAAAAAGTCAATTCATCAGACACATTCTATGGCTATAAGCCTGTATTGCAAGAAAACTATATTATCTAATGGGAGAAGTTTTACTGGAAATCCCCCGAGAGCTGGTTTATCATACTTGTTATTTCCCTTGGTCCACCTTCCATTATTGATACACATTACAGTCTAGCCCTGTAGGGAGAGCTCACTCACAAAAATCTTTGTACAGAGTCATTACAAAATATGCAGTGCGATTACAATCTACACTAAAAGGCAGCTCAAATCAAACTGCATGCTCCATTAAATTATATAGCTGAGACAGAAAATCCAAATCTAAACCTCTATAAAAAAATCAACAGAAATGAGATCAAGTTGAATGACAGATGACAGTGTCGAACTGTCCATATACTGTAACTGCTATTTAAGAAACTAATATGAATGACCTTGACCTGTAACCTTGACCCCAGTATTGCCAGAAGTGGTCACAGAGTTGAGCATGAAGAAGTAACTCATGTAAACAGGGAGGCATTCCTCTGTCTGGGGGACATGTTTCCTCCCAACACATCTCCCTCCCCAGTCCCCACCCCTTAGGCACATAATCTATAACATCCTGTGTCCCCGCATTCTCAAGGTCAGGAGGGCAATTCCAGTTCAATGTCAGAGGTAGGTTTCTTTCCTCCATTGTAGCTGTTATAGTGTTGTTTTTGTTTATCATAGGATGAGCTGGTGCTCAGTCATTGTTGTGGTGAGGGCATTAATAACAATAGAGACTATCAGGGTGAGTGAACTGTGAGTTGGACAATGGCCCTATATACAGCCTCAGGCAGGGATAAAGTGACAGACAAACACCAATGCTTAGCTATCTCTCTTCCTATCTTTCCCTTTTCTCTCTCTTCCTCTCTCCTCTCTCTCTCTCTTTCTCTTATTCATTCTACTCTCCTCCTGATGTCATCTTTTACATTATGATAATCTCTTAGCATTATAATGTTAATCTTAAGTCTTTTAAATCTAATTCTCTCTCTCTCTTTCTCTCTCTCTCCTCTCTCTCTCTCTCTCTCTCTCTCTCTCTCTCTGAGAGACAAATAAACGAAGCAAGCAAAAACTTAAGTTACATCAACACTCAAACAAATCGGGTTTGACAACTTCAAACACACAATACATCTGCACCTGAGCAAGCATGGTGACTATGAATTAAATTTCGCAAATCAATGCAACTCCTCAAAGGAAAAATCAATCCTGTTTGCCTAGGTGTATTGAAGGATACAATCTTCCTTAGAGTGTATACATGTAAACACACTACCCATTTCCCAACAAACCCTGTGGATTTTCGCCCACACAAACCTGTATCGTCACAGGTTGGTGTATCTGGCACAGACCAGACAACCATCATTCACGTCGTACAACTCCCCCATCCCTTCATCCCTTTCTACCACCCCCGTTCGAAATAACAACAGCACTTCTTCAAAATAAACACCATCCTTTATGTTTGGCACTTAATGATCCAACAATAACTAAACCCCAAGGATCTTCTATAATTCTACTCATTTCATTCAACCCCATCCTTTTTTAATCATCCTTCACAAATGATAACAACATTAGTTTTTATGCAGAACTATTCTTCTGTAATTCTCATTTCATTACGACTTCTCCCTCCTTTTTGATTATCTCTTAAAAATAACGTAAGTTTTTATGTAGGACTGTCTTCTATAATTCTTCTCGTTTGACTAAGACTTCTCCATCCTTTATGATCATCCTTAACAAATTATAACAATATTGGTTCTTCTGCAGAACTTCTGTCAACAACCCCCCCCCCCCCTTTCTGTTCTACTTCTGTTCTAATCTTGTATCTTATGTGTGTTTGTTAATAATAAATCTCCAGGAAAGACCAGACTGTCCTAAACACTGACTTATGATTATATACAACCACCAAATCTTAAACTCTTCTCCAAAAGATAAAGGATCGATACAAAACGCATATAGGAAATCATATAAAGATAACAGAGTTATCTCTCTTTGCACTTCTCCAGTACCTTCAATTAATATAGTCTTCATAATATTTTTAGTTTTTCCTGTCAAACATCAAAAGAATGTATTTTATATCATTTAGATGAACCTTTTGTTGCTACACATAAATCACTATTCCAACCTTAAACCTACTTCCTCAGTCTCATACACCACACAAAACCTATTACATGTATCAGTTTAGTTCCAAGCTGAAAGAGTTGGTTTAAGTTTTATATTTATCTCAAATCAGGTATCTTTTA
The DNA here is from genome assembly GCA_016163765.1 of Magallana hongkongensis. Classification (NCBI taxonomy): domain Eukaryota; kingdom Metazoa; phylum Mollusca; class Bivalvia; order Ostreida; family Ostreidae; genus Magallana; species Magallana hongkongensis. Next base: position 43,708,449 of record WFKH01002636.1, read on the forward strand.
ATCTTAACACTGTATTCAATGTCTGTTTGCAAGTAAGTATTTAAAAAAGAAAAAAAGAAGGGGAAATACAGAATCAAAACGTTTTATGTTAAAGTATTCAAGAAATATCAGGCATTCCCCATGGAATTCAACCTTTAATCATTATTTCAATCAAACCCTAACTTTTTACAAGTGAGGAAAAAAATCACATGTACCCAGTGGCATTCAATTTACAGACATATTGACATTCCAGGTCAATCACAAAAGGTCACATGCTCTGAAAGTGGTTCATAGAATCATTAACACCTTAAACACCAGGTCAAGGTCGATGGCTGGTTGCCATGGTAACTTACCAGGTAATCGTCGTAGACAGGAAGGTCAGTGTTGGGGTCCACATGGTTGTCCTTGTCTGGGATGTTGACATCGACGACCTTGATCGGGACTGGTTGAGGATAGGTGTTTGCTGAGATTTTGTGTGGAAGGAAGCCGCCATCACTGAAAAGGTCAAAGGTTAAAAGGTTAACATATGGGTCGACAGTTGTCTCTACTTTCATTTTATATATATCTACATGGATCTTAATGATACATTATTATTGTATACAAAGTAAAGGTAAAGCTGAAAGGAATCATTTTTTGTTTTTTGTTGATTATCTTAATAATCTTTTAATGCTTTAACCTTTTAAAAAACAAATTGATTCCAATGAAATTGAGATTTCTTTAAAATCTTTGAATATGAAACATCATAATCCCTTATTCTTAGATTATAAAGAATGGGGTTCATTAACGGTCACTTTTGATCTTGCAAAAATCAGACAAACATGTATGCAAAAACAAAAACCCTAACATGTATGAAGATATCAAAGATAAATATTAAACCATTCTCCTAGAAAATTGCATTTCACATCTAATATAAACTATATCTTTTTTAATCAGAGATCACCTTTTTAAGAAATAAAAAAAATAAAATATTGATTTTGATAATTGAAATCAAAACACAAAATATCAGTAACTGCTGTTCAACACAAAGTCCTTGTATTATGACGTGTCTTTTGATGTCAGACTGATTTAGTGTAGGCGAGACGGGATAAGATCACAGAGATGAAGGGACGGCAGGGAATGCTTGCGCTCGAGGTGAACCCGGCCAATATGCTTTTACTACGCCGATCAATACGTTAGTCATGTCGGAAAAATACGATATCAATTGACTAGTTACTCAAAACTCCTGGAACCAGTTTTCTTCTTAACAATTTAAAAGAAGTTTATAGAGCATAGTTAAATCAAATATTAATTGCAAAATTTGATACAGCACTATGAAAATATTTACATGAACTATTGTGTTGTTATTTAGTAAAAAAAATTTATCAAAAAGAAGGATTTTTTTTACATGATTCAAACTTGACCTCCACAACATCCCCAACCAATCTCCCTTTTTACGATATCACAGCTGACAATAGCTCAAACTTACAAACTTCGATATTTTCTTTAAAAAAGAAACCTCACCTTTTTACTAGTCGAAAAGATCCATTAAAAATCTTGCATTCCAAAATATTCCATTTGTAAGATTCTATTCTTTAAGCTTTTATGAAAAAAAAACCTCAGATACCTTTCAGCCTGTGCTTTTCCTCGAATCAAACATTTCATACAGCTCATGAAGAGTTTTAAGATGTCAAACCGCGAGTACTGGAAGGCCATGTGATCCGTATACCAATGTCCAGAGGGGTTATTCTTTCCTCACAATCAAGTTATTTTTTACTTAATAGCCTTATATAAATGGATGGTACCCAAATCAAATTATCCAGAACGTGGTTCACGTACGTTAAAAATAGCCTTCCAAATTCATCATCCACATGATCACTATTACATCCTGAAAATCGTTCCGAATATGGATTCCGAAGTACTAATTACATCAAGAATCCTAGGATACGTTAATCATAATTCATATACAAAAATGTTTCATTAATCAAAATCCCTTTGACAGTTCCTTAATTAAAATTCCATTTGCTGTTCCATGAAAATCAATGTTATTCATAAGTAGACTGATCTATGAGTCATATAACGAGTCCACTCACACACTCAACCTGTTCTGTCTTTTTCTATCAGCATATCAGCTCCGACTTCACATTCATAAACTGTGCTACACACAGCTATAATTTTTTCCTCAATTTAGACTTCTATATTTACAAAACCTCCTCCGCTGCATAGGAATATTCATCAATATACATAAATTTCCAAACGTTTCCTTATAAGTCCGTCATTGCTACTTATACATATTCCGTGATCTTTCTCAGTGAAACATAAAGTCCCTAGAAACCCTAGAAGCTGCTGATGCTATATGGCGTGCTTGTACTGTGCATAAGACTGGGAGCCCTCGACAAAATAATCAGCCCACTCAGACCCTAACTACCATCTGTCAGGAGAGATGGTCGTCTCACACTAACTAATTTTCCTCAAACACAAACTAATTTTTATAATAATCTCAAGTTTTTTTTCCGCTGACGTTTTTACTTTCCTTGCTACAATTACACCTTGTCTCCCAGGTCCTGGCTTTACCCAGCTCTGGCTAATCAGAATCCTAAATTCGCGGACACGGGAGTCACATGACGCAGTATTAAGTCTCCAGTCTGTGTTACGATGACATTAGTAAAATCGAAGGCTAAACCCCCTCATTTCTCCTACATCTCAAGAAATTCCATTTTAAAAAAATATATATCCTTAAAATTCAGAACTGCACCCATTGTCTGATCCAATTGAATACAATTAAAAAGACACAACCAACAACCTCAAAAGATTCTGCACAAATTGGCATCAATCCTTCTAGTCCTACACTTATTGTATTTGACTGTCAACCTAAAGCTCTCTGTATGCAAATCACTGTTAAATAAATTTGGTTTCATGTTCTGCACTAAACTCAAATTAACTGAAGCACATAAAACACCATCCTCCACCACCCCTATTTAAGCTGTCGTATAAGTCAAATTATAAATCTCTCTCTCTTATAATGTAATCGTAAGTCTTTTAAATTCTCTCTCTCTCTCTCTCTCTCTGTGACTGATATCTCTAAAATAGGGAGATCATTTTATTCAATATAGAACAAGAGTTGGTTCTGAAATTTGGTCTTGGGGGTAAAAAAAACTTAGTAGGCACAAAACCACAATACATTCACTAGGATCAAATTTCAATTATAGGAAAATCCTAAATCCACCATCTCTGGTAGCTTTGGTAGCTATTGCTGCCGTATATGATGATATTCTTCTAACAGTCTCACTCCCTAATCAATTTGTTAACAAATATCAGCTATGGAGAATTCTTACTAATCAGTCTAAAAAAAACACTTTTTATAAACCTTTAACATCTGTCTGAATATTTCGTGAAATGCTAAGAACTACGCATACACACAAAATGTTATGACCTAATTAAAGCATCCTTTAATTAATAATAATTGTTGAAAATAAAAACTCTCCCAGAAAGCTAACAATGGACATGTCAATTATCACCAGAATTTGATTAATTTGACCTTGATGTTTATGAACAGATGACCTTGAACTTTTTCTTTAACCTTCACCTTTAAAGGTCACAAAAAAAATGAAAGGTTCTATACTTTGTTAATACACAAGTTATGAGAAGTGTCAGACAGACACAGACATAAATAGCCCACCTCATTATCTTAAATTGGGATCTCTCAGAGGCATAAGAAAAGAAACTTACTGGAATCCAATAAAAAAGGTTAATTCTGAGATAAATGGAATGTCTGTTCAACATTGGAACTGCAGGAGAACTCAATACAGTCTCCAGAATTCATCAGAAAATTTCCAGAGGGAAAGACTTTGGAGGGGAATGAACTTTAACTACTGATGTTGTTCTATCACCTTATCAAATTACTTAGTATTTCTCAATTGGTAGACAATTCCTGGGAGGTTTACATTTGCATGAAATCAGATAATTAGCTGAGCAGAAACTTTTCTTTTAGTTTTCTATAAAATCAGTGTAGATGCGTCTTTTATTTACTGCATCCTTTTATAAATACCTCTATAAGCTACAAAAATAAATACCCAATAATTCTGCAGATTGATTCCTTATTTACCCAAACCCAAAATCTACTGCCTCCCTCAAAGATCAATATTTTGATCAACTGTGTGATGCAAGATAGATAACTCTTTTTGCTTTGATCTATTCAATCATTAAATCTCTCATTGGATAAAAAAACAATTTTAGAAAGTATTGATAAAAAATAATCAAGAAATGTAAATGCAATTAAATATGTGTAAATCATCTTTTTAATGGCAGCAGTTAATATGCTGACCAATCAATGGGTTTCCATGAGCATACCATGAATGCTGAAATCAATCTACTGTGCAACTTCCAATATAACTAGAACTTTGAATATTTTCACTTGGGTTAATCAATTGACTTTATTCTCAAAACAAAACCACTTGTCCTGAAAACAAATCAATTACAAAAATCTCTTTCGATCCACAGCTCCAAAAATATTGAATAACTTCCATTGCATTGTTCACAATTCATTCCACTTTCATATATATTTGTACAGGAACAAGATATTTAATTCAGTCAAGCCACCCGGTCTGTTACTTTTAAAAAGACAATACAAGCGAATATTCCATCTTGACGCTAGTTGAGGTTGATACAGGAGCTATGGTTGGAAGGGAGTCAAGTGAAGTCGTACCCAAGCCGACTCGTACCCAAACATACTAATAATCCATTTGTTCGGTGGTAAACAATGATGATTGGGTTGTAAATGTAAAAGATAATCTGTTAAGGTTAGGTTTTGATATAATTAAAATAATTAAGAAATTATGAGATAAATGAATGAAGAATTTTTGATAATATAATGTCATCTCCTATAAGTTTGCCAAAAGAGGTCCCTATATCAATATTTGATAGAAAATTTCGGTTTACATGAAATCTTTTCTATAAAAAACGATTAATTAGATTGACAAATTTATAAATTCTTCTCACTCTTTGAAGGCAGGCATAATATTATAATTGAAGTCATTTTTTTACTCGACAATTTGATTACGTACAAGTCTGTTTGGGTACGAGTCGGTTTGGTTACAAGTTGACTGTAATTCGTTGGAAGTTGTACGTCTGATGCAACAATAGACATGCTTGAATTCTCAATAAAATTAAGAAGACTCTGGTAGGCCATTTTAACACTGTGCATGGCTATTATGCAACAAGCAGCAGGCCATGCATTATACATGTAGCCATTTTCATTCAGATTCACTTGAGGGGCTTTTATTGAACACATATTGTTAAATCATGAATATCTGTGTAGAAATTGGAGATCGAGCAGAGAGAGGAGCCTAATATTGGAAGCAATATTTTCTTCGACAGACAATCGTTATCATGTTTCTTAAGTATTAACATAAATCAGTGAGTCTGAACTGTCTGCTCCATATAATCTGATCATCCTACAGCTAGACAGGTTTATTGTAGCTTTCTATTTTGTATGCCTTTAACCCCCCCCTCCTCCCCAAGCCCCCCCCCCCCCTTTAAAAATATGCCCCGCTCACTTAACACACACACCCCCCCCTACACACCTTGACTAATCATATTCATGGTATCTTTTCCCCTTCTTATGACATTGATATCTTTATGGTGCATTTAAGGAGGCTGAAAGGTCAACAAATTAACCATCAAATCTTCCTTAAACTTTGACATATGATATTCATGGCCATAAACTAACATTTAGTAAAGTAAAAATCAAAAAATTTTAGCTTGAAAATTCGATCATTTTCAAATATCTTTATGCAGAGCTCTCCTTCGTAAAGAGATTGAAATAGTCTAAAAATGGCCACGACCATTGAGCCCTCTTAAGAACTATGAATTCTTTACACTTAAGGAAGGAGTCTTCTCGTTTTCAGACATCCTTCTTATATTAAGAAATTCATAAAATTTTGAAACAGTCAAACAGATCATATAACCTAAAGATTCTATTAGTTTAATCAAATTTGACCTTCTTGTTTTCGCATCAAGGTCAGGTCAAGGTCACTACCTTTTTCCTCAACTTATAAGATAAAAAAAATAAATGTAGTTATCTGCAGTTATGTAGACATCTGTTTAAGATATGAAGTTTCTATTCTTCAATGAAATGATAGAATATAAGAATGTCTATCAGATTATACTACTAAATTGGAATTATTATTTAAACTAAAATTAATATTGCTTAGTCTGCATTTCCTCTAATTATCTTAAATTTTGAAGATACTTTGATTATTTTTTTTATGCTTCCAATATTAAAATATTTCTGATTTTTACATATTATGAAGACCTTACATAAAAATATAAATTGACAGAAAAGCTAATATATTGACCATTTAATAAGAGAGAAAATCTGACTTTTCTGATTTTTTCACACAAACCTATTTATAGATTTAGCGCCTATAAAAAGCTAATAAAAATGTAAATTGATAGGCAAATCATATCTTAAAAACATATTCTGAAATCCAAGTACCTTATCATTAGTTCACATTAGTTGAAAAAATATGACATTAATGTTATTGTTTTTAAAATGCTAAATAGACTCATGAATCTACAGAAATTCTGAATTGCAAAAACGTGATATTTTCCTACGCCAATGTTCCGCCAAAAATATAGTCCTTGTTAGATTCTAAACTTCGATTAATATTTCTATGCCAAGTTGTATGATTGTAAAAAAGAAAGAAAAATATGATATTTTAATTTCCTTTCATCTTGATTTAATGACCATTTAATCAAAATTACTTTTGACAAGTCGAAAACCAGAAAAGACTCCTTCCTTAATTGTTGAAAAAATTAAAAAGAGGGTGAAAATTTCACCTGAGTGACAGCAATATTTTGATAAATGAATTGAGTGTTTTCACTTAACTAAAATATTCAATCTTTTCTCCTTTGCACTTTTAGCAAAGTAAGCACAAATATACCCCACCGAAATACTAACATACAAAATTTCTTCTAAGACACGAAATAATTTTATTTTAAGATAATCCATCGATCATTTTCTCATTGAATGAACAAAAAAACTTGACTTTTTTATCTAGTAAAGGACAAATCGTCATCAGCTTTATTTCTGCAACACTCCACAGACAATAAAAAGCCAGCTGGAATCTTAGCAACACACAGAGAATCAATCACGGCAACAATAGCAAGAGTCTCCCCACAGATTCCTCTAGTCAATATTTGTCTCCACTCTCTCTCTCTCTCCAAAAAACACAATGGCAGGCCTAATAATAACCAACAAAAGTCCCAGCTATGATGGATGAACTCGAGCTTGTAAGTCTCATCAAAAAGCCAGCACCCCTTGAAGTGTCAACATGGTCTTACAATAGAGAGAGCTTACTTTACTTATTACAGATGTTTACCCTCGTTGTGACAGACATACCAATTCTAAGCTCATATAGAAAGAGTCTACAGACACTAGTTCATTTAATACATTGTCTACTTCTGTCTTGAACTTTTAGCATTATAATGTTAATCTCAAATCTTTTAAATTAAATCTCTCTCTCTCCTCTCCTCTCCTCACCTCTATGTCTCTTTTTCTCTCTCTCTCTCTCTCTTTCTCTCTCTCTCTCTCTCTCTCTCTCTCTCTGTTTTTATAAGAAAATTAGTATGACCAACAATTGCTTGGTACATTAATATGTAGCCTGAACTTGCTTCAGGACAGTTTGATTTGGTGGGTATGGGGGGGGGGGGGGTGGGGGGGGGGGGGTGTAAAAATTGAGGAATTGCATAAAAATGGGATATGCAGTGAATTTTGGTTTGTGGGAACACAATTCAGGCTGAATATTGAGAAATGCAGCAGAGATTTTTCTACAATTTGAATCCCAGTGTGGCTTCCCTACACCATTAAATAACTTGGATATGTTGAAAACCTTTGTTCCTTTACTATACTCACAATCTTCGATGTCTTGGATGTCTTATTACTAATAATGATACCTGTTTCTGCTTATTGATCAGTAAACCAGTAATACCCCGAAACGATGTCACTATCTATTACATAACAGCAAAGATAGAAGAACAACACATGAAATTTAATTAAATGTAAAATCTAATCCAAACTGCACGGAGCATAGGTATTATTGATGATTTTTTATTTAATCTTTTGTAATCAAAATTTCCTTTTTTAACAGTATCACTGTAGACCCTTGCAAAGAAAAATTGTTTATATAGAAGTGATGTAGGTATGTGCATGGCAAAGTGCATTTCAGATCAGGATAAATCTATAAATTGATCAGTTACTGGATGCATCTCTCTCTCTCTCTCTCTCTCTCTCTCTCTCTCTCTCTCTCTCTCTCTCTCTCTCTCTCTCTCTCTACATCCTACTTCTTTCTCCATGACCCTGGCACAACAGACAGACTGGTCTTGCTTGATTTAACCAATCTTTTTTTAAATTAGTTATTTGACCGTTTCATGTTAGCATTTTTAAATCAAGAAACCACCCTGAAATCCTGACTTACCATTGAGTCTTTAATCTCCATCAAGATTAAGACTAACTTGAACTTTAATACACAGACTTTTATTTCAAGCCAGGATTAAATATCAAGATCTATCAAGATAAAAACATCCTTCAAAGTTGATCAAGTTTAACACTGTATTGAGCAAAGGAGGAGGGTGGGGGTCTTGTGTGGTTAAAAAGTCTATGAAAAATGTGATTTATCAAACCCCCCTAACCCCACCCTCTCTTCTACTATCTAACATAAAGAAATAAACCTCTGCATAAAATAAAGGGGAATTAGAATAACTTTTCAAAGCCTCTAACACAGGCCCTCAATGACTGTAAAAAATGAAAGGATACAACTTTGAATTCTAACCGTTTCTTCACTACCACTAGAAACAAGAACTGTCAAAAATTTCAATATTAACTTTTAAATTTTTTTTTTTCTTTTATGAAGAACCCTTCCATTGGCACACTTGCTTGATTTCTTTCAAATACTTGATGTCAATTTTCCACATACAATGGAAAAATTTAAAAAGCTGTATTTTAAAAGTAGATACATTTTGAAATCCTCGATTGTTCTTAATGTTTATTGATCTTCTTCATACAGTGACACTTAAAAAAGTCTTGAACTTTTTCAGAAATGGCTTCCTTCAATTTCAATTCAAAACATTAAAATAAATCTTAAAACAAACTACTCATAAAATTTCTTTGAACTTTTGTTAGAAGTCTCTGAACATCCAATAACCACCAATTCATTTGTAACAGAGAGCCCTGAAAGGTCTACATTGGAAAGAATTTTGTCAATTTTGACTACTCAAAATGAAAATTATCAGCCTATAATCTGCATTCCTCTACAAATACCTTGATTGCCTTTTTTTTTTCCTTTTAAGAAAAAATCATTGTTATTTAGCAACATAGCTAGCAACCATATAGAAAATCAACACAAACAACTCATTTGTTTTGGGTTCTAAAATCAATATTTGTCAATATATCAAAAATTCAGCATCAGGATTTTAACGAACATTAATTAATAACTTCAGGGCATGTAATGACAAAATTGAAATTTCCTAATTATCAGTCTTTTCATTTTAGCATCATTTCAGTTGATCATGTCGCCTCTTTAAAACCCCGAAGAAACCTATTAGCTACAGGAAAACATCAAACGCTGATGAGACCATGAATGAAATAGCTCGTCAATGAGGAAATTTTAATTAAATCAGTCAGTAAAAACAAACGATTCCAGTGTCATACAAAAAAGCTACAGGCAACTAATAAAAATCAATGAAATAACAATGAAAATTAACTCTTTGCTGCATTCCAGCAGAAATCTATGATGATAAGGAAGTCATACAGCATCATATTCAGACTATTGTTGTTTACATTTGCCACACACAGCAAATACGGGATTTCTTGGGGTGTCTGAGATTGTGAGGGGGTGGGTGGGGGGGAGTTGCTGGGAAATATGGAAAGGACTAAAGGGAGGATTATTAGATAGATTGAAGGACTGCATTAACATTGTAAACCCAAATTTTATTTTAATGCAAAAAATTTTTAAATGGTTCGAGAGAAATTCATCATGGTGAATATTTCTTGCTGTTAACCAGTAATTCTGTTCTATCAATTGTATTTGTAGTTTATCTAATGGAAATGATTCCGACATGAAAATCAGTCTTGGGGATCCAGTTTCTGTACAGTAAATTCTAAATTAAAGTGTCACAGAAAAAAGTTCCGTTTACAGTATTAATATTGATACTGTGTTCAGCAGTTATTTTTATTTTTTTCAAGATAATATGGGTGCTAAAAAGGAGGGGGTAAGGTCAGCTAAGTGAGAAAGGAGGAAATCAAAAGATGATGGGGGTGTTGATGGAAAGGTATGGTTTAATTGCTGGCAGAAATTTGCACTAGGGGTTATTATAAGAACTAGATTTCCATAATGTTAGGGGTATCAATAAAGTTTGAGGGTTGGTGGGGTTCTTGTGAATACTGCTGTGTTGAGTAAGATGAAGGATATCACATATGCAGACAAAACAAGCTAAACATACTGAAATCAAAAGATTCAATAGCTCTTCAGTATCAGCAAAACTCCTTTCCTAACTTAATGCTTATAATGACCAAAAGACAACTGTTTCAGATTCATCAACTTCATCTGCATGTAAGCCAGATTATAACAATTGACAAGGTTTTATAAAACTGGACATTCCATCTTCTACCATGGAATAATGATGAAAAACTTGAATTTAATATGAATTTGCTAATACTCCTTAAAGGAACGGTATTGACTCTACGGTCGGTCAAAATTTCAGATAAAAATCTCCACTCAATTTATATCTGTATTTAGTCACAAAGAAAATTGATTACAAGAGCAACATATAACTTGTATTGACACGGAATTCGGTCACATTTGAGTAGAAAAATCTTCAAATTTATATCTATAAACCGTCACTTGACAAGATCTACGTACAAGAGCAATTAAAGAAACCTTTGTTTAAAGCCCTGCTATCGTCTGATAATCCGTGATAGTTTTCCTGGGGTCGATACCATCAGAAATCCAGAGCAATATCAGATAAAGATTTTAATTCATTCCGATATTCTTCAATTTGATTCCTGTTTCAATACTACAAGGAATGATACATTTAAAAAAAAAAAAAAAGAAATAGACAATCGGTACTACTGAATAAATAGGGGGATGGATTTTATATGAAATTTGCACATTTTTGAGAGGGCGGAACGGCAAACAGAACATAGAATACAGTAGACTAGCAACGGCACAATAAATTCTAATATTTATCTGTTTATCTCTGCTGTGTCCTCAGTGAATGAAGATGCATGATACTTTCTTTGTGAAATAATAACAGCCTACACAATCAAACATTTAAAAGATAATTCATAACCCCCCATTTCTGAATTCAACAGGCCACAGGTTTCTCTACATTCATTCCCTGTTTTATCTAAACTATGTTCCATTATATTGGAGTAAATTCAATACATGTACTATGTATATCAGTGAAATTCAAGACTTGTCATTGAATTGCATCAAAAAAATCACAGAATGGTTGCACAATACAGGGCAGCAATTGGGGATTTAATCTTAAATGATAAGCTCTGACTCTTTCTTATGACATAATATACAGATTGTTAAGCAATTTCTACAAATATCATATCTCCTATATACTTATACAGGTTTGCATTTTTCTTAACGAAAAAAACTTTATGAATTCTTTTTAAAAATATCTAGTTACTTTCAAAACAACAGACATACACCCACAGCAAAACAAAAGCTCCAATCAAGCATAAAAATTAAACACTCTCTTCCCCTCCATTAAATAATTCTATTATATCTGACATCCCTATCTATTCTACCATCAAGCCATAAAATCAATGTCACGGGGAGGTTTTTTATTGGCGTATCCTTTCTTTCTCGCTCACTGTCTCCAAAACTCGAGAGTGTCATTCTCTGAGGGGGGCTCTCCATGACAGCTGTGATTCATGCCAGATGAAACTTGTCATGATGACAAACTTTTAATTTCACATCTCTTTTCTCCCACTAATTATAATAAGCTACTGTGGTTTTTGACTATGGAGGCCTTCTTAGTTGTTTTTCGGACTTAATGGCTGGGGGTTCAATGCTTGGTGCATTGTGATCCTACTCCAATCACCGGCAATATGGGATCAGACTTGAAGAAATTCAATACCTGAATGAATCCAATTCTTCTCATATTTAACATATATATATATATATATATCCCCCTAGGTTTACCTACTTGGTGTACGAACTTCATTCTTATTTGGACTTGCAAATTGCTCATGCAAATTTTATTGATGTTTAAGTGGTATGAACATTGAATTGAAAAAAGAGTTATGTATTAGGACCCAGGAGATGAATTAAATGACCAGGGACCGTGAAATATATAACTCTTTCTTCTGCTCCTGTTTCTATGGCAATTAATTAATTTTCATGTTAATTAGTCAGATAATTACCTTCCACAAATGAGACTGGGCGCTTTCCCCATTTAATATCCAGAGTCAAGTTTTTAATCACTTTTTCCCCTGCTGTCTCACTGTTAAACGTCACAAAATACATCCACAGAAAATGGACAGCGGGAAAACGGACACATACAGCCTCCAGCTGATATCAGATTAAAATATCAATCCCGCAAAATTTGATGCTTTTTTTAAACCAATGATAACACAAAACAATTGTCTCACAAATCCCATGGAAAAAAAAACAAAACAAAAAGAAGAAAAAATCACTTTCTGTGTATCCAATGTAAGCTCACAACTCAGAAATCAAGTCGTTGTTTTTACTTCGGTTGTCAATCAACGTAAACCAAATCAAAAGGAAAGAGAAATCCCATAAAGAATAAAAACAATTTAAAATCCTCCGGTGTTTCTCTCCAGTCATAAATAATTATCCATGACTATATAAGCAGACCCGTCGTACTCTGTGTTAGTCCATTACATATAGCACTCCATATCAAACGTTTTGAGAAGTAGGGAAAATAAGGAAAGTATATTATGTGTATTTCACTCGTAACTCAGGAACAATACATGCTAGCAGGATTATCTACATGGTCGGAATCACTCAATGGAAAACGCTCTCGTTTGTGTTAATAATAACGGCATATTGAACACTGTCGCGGACATTTTTAAATTCCCCAAGCCTGGGACTAATCTATTTAACATAGTAATGAACTACTGTACCATTGAACACCTTAGTTGTTTAACAGCATTGGGGAACTCAGGTGTGTTGGGATGGAACTTTAAACATTCTCCTTTCCCATGTCGTCAATAGTCAATATTTCCCTGATCGTCATTTACCGAAGTGTTTAACTCTTTAGCGTTGAGAGCCCCCCTTCTGCTTTACACGTCTTTCTCCTCTTAGAAAGGTCAAAATGGTAATTTTGCAGGGGGAAGGTATGGTTCATATAAGAATTTCTGTTTGCATGCACATAATGTCAAAATCTCTCGATCTCAATCGTCTTCCTCTCCTAAAAATTTGCCCCACAGAACAAGACTTTTTTTTAAAAAAGAATTACAATTCAACAAGAAGGAAAATCCAACATTGTCAATAATTTTCCTTCGAATGACTATTGCATGGTTAATATGTCCATGTATATCCTTTGGTAATCAAAAGTCACAGTTTCATTCCTTGCACAAGAATGTCCAGAGGATTAGGAACAATTCAAAAATCTGGTAGATCACACCCAACAACCTAATCAGTAATCACAAAGGATATATGCCTCTAAAACTAGAATCCTCAATAACATCCCAAAGAATATATCCCCTCACAGTTTGCCTATAGCTAGAGCCTAGTTGTGTAACCACAGACTGAATGTTTGATACACCTCTTCATCAGAAATATCAATCATCACCATCACAAAAAAATTGCACATTTTTAAATGAAGATGTCTCCTGCTTTCTCAGTGGATGGATGTTGCAAGCTAATCATGCAAGCATTATGTAAGCAGTAAGTGCTTCACAGCTTTCTGTTCATTAATTAAGCAAGAAATGGCTTTAAAAAAGTGAGCCAAAACCTCAATCAGCTCATATTCCTTTTTGCCAACAACCCTTGCCCAAGTCTCTGTACTACAGACCATTTACCAAGTACAGAATTTGGTTACATACTTCGAGCCTATACAGATCAAATCAAATCAATAACAACTTGCAATCTCTGGGTTGGTTTTTTTTTTCCCTTCTCTTTTTCACTTAACCTGGATCTGAAAGATGTATGGAGGTTTTCTTTTATTATCTAAATCAAGCCTCCTTGATGTGTACGTACGTAATCATTAACGACACCGCGTATAAACACGCAAAAATCGTAAAAAGCACGCTGAACCCTATGCTTCGTTCAGCATCACGTCTTTATTGTCACGTCGGCTGAGTCCGGATTTCGTCCTATCTAGCTTGACTTTATGCAATATTTATGAAAAGAACCTTTCATCACCTAACATCTCTCCTTTTTTTTAAATAAAATACCAACAAAATCAATATCCATTTCTGAATAAATTTTTTCTTCCCTGCAAATTATTGATATATTTTGTTGATCAAAGTTGTTTCAGACTTCATGCCTGAACATATCATGGGAGAAAGAAATAACATGACGACTTATAATCAGGTCTCTGGCAGGATCCTTTCAGATACAGGAAAGGAAAAGACCCCCCAACCCCCAACCTCACCCCACCCCTTGCAAATTTCAGATGGATGCACGACTACCCCTATTTCAGGACTTTACAGGGAGACAAAAAAGTACACAAAACTCACTCAAGGCAAATAAATCAATGTTCACTTTACAATGGCTTGAATCCGTTTATTTTACTTCTCAACAACTAAAATCAATTTCTCTTTAATTCTGCAAAAAGAGTATTCTTAGCGTCCGACTGTGACCCATTTAGGTCCAAATAACGTTGACGTAAGGGATGAGGTGGATTTGTTCATACCTGACCCCCATTGAAAACTAAAGTGTAAGTGTGCGAATCATTACCCCTAACAACACAACTCCCTATAGTGGCACCTTAAGACCAAGTCTAAAAGATGGAGCATTCATCTATGTAAGGGAAAAAATTCTTTTTATAATTGGGGATACTAAAGGTGTAAAATGGTTTTATAGCTTTAAGATTATGCTGTCAGAGTTACTAATCTCCTGTTGAAGAATTGCCTGGTATTAAAATCAATGCTTCTCTCAGACATTGATCATCATGCATACAAAAAAAATCTAAACAATTTCGAATCAATTTCCCATGAAAAATTCAAAGTAGTTTTATTGCATTTTTAAAAAATTTCTCAGCTAACATTTTGTTTAGTAACCAAATGTGCCCTAATTAACAGGATACCAATTTTTGGGGGGTTTTTTTAATTGCATTCCGTTGCATTTTTTATTTATTCCAAGACTCGGTGACTGTTGACACTAATAACCCGATTCTCTGGAAACGAAAACATCTCCACTGCGTGAGGAGGACATCTCTTTAATATCCTGCCGGGAGGAACGAGAATGATATTAACTCCACATAATGGACGGACCAATTCAAAAAGAACATGCCAATAACTTGCTCTACCTATAACCCCCGTCACCCCGTCACATTTTAACCAGCGCATGTTTGGGTAACCTAAGAGAGATCTTCTACAAATCATTTGTTACAAAACTCTTCTACTCTAATCAGTTTCCTTATTAATATTGATTCCACAAAAAATCGAGTGATCAGAAAAAAAAAAGTTGAGAATCCCTATCAGTTGTTCAATTTGTCACAGCAAGATATTTATTATCTCGAGACGGATGGTCTTTTGTATGTATATGGACCTAGAAACAAATCTCATAATCACTACTGGATAGGAGCAGAAGACTAAAAAATACATCATATATTAGGATCCCACTGAGAAGCTATGAGTCCGCTCTAAGGCCCGGTTATTGCAATGTAACATTTCTTGAAATCTACACAAACTTTTAAGCTTATGTAAAGCTAATCCAACAAAACATGGATCTGTTCACTTCAATGACTAGATAATTAATCAGATTCAAAAAGCAATAGAATTAGATTGATGATAGGACTATCATTGTAAATGCTCTTTTTTTTTTCTTTTCTTCCAAACCTGGACCATTTTGTCTCTATCGTATGGCGTAACCAACATCTATAAGCCAGCACTGAAGTTCTTGAACCAGAAAACCAGATATCACTCATATCAGAGCCAGATATATGGACCAACCAGATGAATAACTATGGTACATGTAAATTCCTAGAATCATTAATAACTCTCAACATCCAGATCAGAACCAGACTTTGATATATTGAGGACTTCTGAAGGGCAATAATACTTAATATACCAAATAGAAAGACCAAGACATCTAAAAATACCAAATTATGACCTCTACATGTACATGTACAGGACCAAAATTCTTGGTATCAGATATTTTAAATCTGAATATATTCTAGAGCCAGAGGCCTCTTTATTGATCCCAAATAACAACACCTCCCAACATATCTCTGCTTCTTTGCTTATCTACACAGTTTTCATACCCTTCTATCTGTTAATACCCCCGGTGCTTATTGGGGGAGATAAAAATTTTCAATAATTGATATTAAGCGACCCCTCAAAAACCTAATCCAAATTTTATTACACCCAAGAAATTAAATGCCATGTTTAATCAAGCTGCGAATGATTTCATTCAATTTTCTTTCACATTATCGGCCTACGTTCTAAAGGGAGAATGTTCATTATACCCCTTCAAAGAATTTTATGTTCATTAATTCTAGGTAAAACTTTATGAGTATAACCTATCTAAAATAATTTTCCACATAAAACAGAGTTCTTAAAGAAATAAGAATGAACTTATAATAAACTCAAGCTTTCGTAAATCAAAATAAAAGATTGAGTGATATCAAAACCCAATAATGAATAAGCTTTTTTAATTAACTTTCACTCTGAAAACTTTCTCCTTGCTATGTAAATATGGGTCTCAAATTTGAAGAAAAGAAACAGAGAAAGGTCCAAGTAATTTAAAACCCTCAAAATAGGATTAGCAAATTTTATCAAAGTTAATCAAAATTGCTCAGTAAAGTGTGTACTTTTTAATGTGGCTTTTATTTTGAAGATTTGATTTAATATTCAATACCATAAGGATAGGCAAGACGTTTAATTGTTATCTAATAAAAGGAAGTCTCATTTCTAAAATAATTGATTTTGAGGGTAGCCACCATTAAACAAAATGATCAGATTACAGTAATTTTAATTCCGGCCATTACAAATCTGAGCCACAGATCACTATAAAAATTCAGAGCCAAGCAGACGTTAAACTTTCAATTTCGGTCTCTGAGCAGTTAAACATTCCACAATCGATAAAATCTATCCGTGATATGAGGACTGTTACATATAAGAGCTTGTTGCAAGTGCCTTGTTGACGAAGAATGCTGACGAGGACATGAGATTCCCAGCATGTCCAAGAGCTCTGCGTCAAATCCGCTACATTAATCCCTTTCTGTTTACATACCATCTCAAAGAATCCCCCTTCCCTTCCCCCTTCCATCCCAATATCGCTTTCTTTGACTAACAAAGTCCTTCAAGCTAATGAACTGTTTGGGGCCATGCTGGTACTCTTGAGCAGAAATGGAGACGCCAGCTTTGGATCTCAACAGTAGTTGTGGGGTCCTCGGATACTAGAACGGCAACAAACCAATGGAAGCCCATTACACTGTAAATGTCCAGTAATCCCGCAGAAGTTGATTGCTTACTTTTACCCAGGTGGTGTGTATAATTACCACAGTAACAAAGTGTGGGACCACAAGTAGAACAAACCTGTTTGATGACTCGTGTGTGCACTTGCTACCAGTAGATACTGTTAATACTTTAACAATTTTCTATTTTTATCTACCTTCCCCATCATTGTCAAGAATCTACTGACGTTTATCATGCAAAAAAGGCCAAATTTAAAAAAATCTGCTCTACTCCCACACATGTGGGAAAAACTAAATGCATGTTTATAATATCCATGAAGCCCTCTACCAAAATTGGGAAATTTATGGCCACTGGGTCAGGAGTTTAGGCCCTGAGGTGGGGCTTATATGGCAATATACAGTAGTAAAAATATTTTTAATCTTAGAAACATCTCATGAACATTCTGCTAGTACTTTCTCTTCATTATAAGAGTCCCCTCTAAATGGGTTTTTCAACACCGCAGACCTTACAAAGGCCAAATTGTTCACCCATTTACCATCAATGGGATGCATCCACCCTCTACTGAAATCATACAGCAGTGCCAATGTTTCCCCAATGTTTCTTAGCAAAGGTGGAACAAGTCTGACCTCACTTTGGTCTCCACCCTTCAAACTGGCCTGATTATCCCCCACCCCCTCCAGGGGTCTAACTCTGGGCCTTTCAAGTAACAGTGCTTGGGTCTAAGCATTCTCCCATTGCCTAGCAGAGGGACAAATCATCTATTGTTCTCCCATAAATCACACACTGAGGATCCACATGAGAAAAACCACTTCACGATTGTTTAAGGACCATCCTATTCTCACAGATGGAGTTTTAAAAGTGCAACCAAAATAAGGGGGCCTCAGATCAACTTTCCATTTATGACCACTGTTTTCTAGCCTCTAGCGATGGGTTATCAGGAACAGAGCAACATAAATCACCAGTAAATGGGAGTCTCTTCCTAAACCAGGACAAGTAAGATTTCAAAAGAAAGACTAAATTTTGGGGGTATGTTTAAAAAGAATCAGAGTATTGGGTTGATGACCAACACCTATAACCAAATATCATCTATCCACCCATTCATTAATTCAAGAAACCAGAGATTCATTGATGTCCCCTATATTCTAAATTTATTAGGGAAGAAAGCTAGTGCCAAGGCCATGTTGATAAGTTAGAATTCTGCGACACCAGTTGATGTCCTATTTTCAAAACAGTTCATCAAGGAAACTGGTTCAAATACAATAAGTATTTTTCACAAAAATTTCAAAATTTAACTCATAAGCACTCATCTGACCCTGTGGAAACATACCAACTGACCTTCATATCAACAAAAATTTAATTTTTCTCAAATACTTGAGAATTAAAACTACTCATTTCACACTGACCAGTCAATTAAAAATCTCAATGAGTGAAATAAACAGTGTTATCTTTTCATCAGCGAGAGAATTTCATACCCTCTCCCCACCCCCCTGTTCTATTTGACAGGGGAACCCCTAAGTGGCCATAACCTCAATAGGTTTGGAGAGAGATAATACACAATCAGGCATAATGGACAAGAAATGGACATTCATATCTGGATTTACACAAGCTCCCTTCACACAATGTTTACATATATGTGTGATAAAGCCCAAACTTCCGATAAAAGACACTTCTCGTACAACTGTCATTTTACCTAACCTGCACAAACACAACCCATTCTTCTAGAGAGCACGTTTAAATACTTCTGTCCCTCTCCATACTCTCAAGATTACCCCCCCCCCCTCTCCTTTCTTCTTTTCCATATATGAAATATGGTTATCAATTCCACATAAATAACTTATGTCAATATGGCTGTCCCAAAGCTTCAAATTTCCAACCGAGGCATGAGTTTAAATAAATCTCACAATGTTTGTCCCTTATTTTTCCCCTCTCTTGTTCTCATAAAAAAAAATCTTCTATTCAATAAATAAAATTGTGAACACCTTTTTTTATTGCCTTCCAGTTTTCAATGGATATAGAAAGATTGTTCATAACAGCACATTCATATCCTTAAAATCTATCTATTCACAAGAACCCTGATATTTAGTGATATGCATTTCATTACATAACACAACAGTAGTAAAATGACATATTTGGCACACATATGCCACTGTGCCTTATTATTTTCAATCAAAAGAAGATGGAATTGAACTAAATACAACAATGTCCATAGAACCCTAAATTATATATACAGATCGATAATCACTACATTTCAAAACCTTGACATTAAACTGAGAGAAAATTTGCATTGAAATTACACACACAGAGCCAATCTCCTACTTTTACACAAACCCCTAGGCCTAAGTTTTTATCACTTTAATTATCGGACTATTTATCCTTCAATTCTTGAAGAAGAAAAAAAATGTCTGTCCCCTTCCTGAGTACTTACTTGTCCAATTTGCTGGAGTGTATGTAAATCTTCATCTTATTTTATGTTGGACACTTTAACCTACCATTCCTGAAGAAAAAAAAAAAATATCTGCCCTCCCCCCTCCCAAGTACTTACTCGTCGGACTTGCTGGAGTGTATGGACGACCTTGAGTTTGAGCCGACCTTGTAGTCGTGGGGCAGCGTGGCCCGTTTCTGGTTGTTGATGCTCTCGTAGCGGTTGAACGAGTGGTTGACGCTGTTACTGCTCTTTGGTCGAGCCGTCGACGGAGTTCCTCCAAACGTCTGCGACTTTGGAAGGTTGCGATGGCCATCAATGAAATTGCGTTCTTGGATGATCTGGTCTCTCGTGTGTCCGCTGACTGTCCGCCGGGCAAACTTTTTACTGGGCGACCTAAAAATAAATCCGAAACGTTCACTTCAGATGATCGCTCTCCTCCTAACTGAGAATACTGTCTTTTAATTGTTCATTTGTTTCTTAAAATTATAAAACTGAAGCATTAAGATAAATAATCCATCTAGTTATTGGCGACATTCAAATTGTAAATAGTTCATGCTACACCAATTTCCTAGCTGAAATTAATGCTTGAAAAATATCATATATAGTTATCAATCAATAGATATTTTTTTTTTAGTTGTATCATTTCAATTCTATACCAGATTCTAACCATACACACTTTCAATTCATGCCCTACACAGTACATGTTTTACTTCCCCTTTTTTACAGGATATCTAAATTCATACTAATATTTTACTCAATCTTTACTTATTAATTTGTTAAAAAGTGTATTTTTTTCTCAAAAACAGATTTGTATATAACAAAATTAAGAAGAAGTGATACAAAATCCCCAATAGTCTCAAATAAATAAATTCTTGATTGTGCAGCTGCTACAAGTAAAACTTTCTAAATACAATTTTTTCTTATTATGAAAAGACATCCATCATATCATCTTTTGAATGGAGCACAGAGTATGAGAAACACAACACAGGGAATATAAGAAGGCATAACTCCCAAGGGAGTTAACTAGATTTAGAATGTCAAGGGAGATAACTGAAATCAGATCTCCAAAGGAGATAACTGAAATTGTACCTCCCAAGGGAAGCCTTCAGATTACAAGTCTATGTTATTCTGAGTAAATATGTGCAAGAATTAGTGTAAAAGAAGTGTCAAAATGCAGTGAGATTGTGTCAGGAAGATTGTAGATAACTACTGTAAAAGCCCAGGCATCCATTTATATCTAGGGAACAGGGTAAACTAAGATATCAGGGAATATAAACTCAAGGGAGGCAAGCATGCAAAATGTCAGTATACATGGACCCAAGTGACTGATCTCATTGCAGACTACTGGCTTAGTTATGACAAATAAATATATGTATTAAAAAGCAGCTTCAAAAATGCTGAAAGTTCCATTTTTCAAATAAAAATTTTTTTTCTGATGTTTATTTATGAGTTGATTATTAATTTTATTAATTCCCTATATATACAAAAAAAAAAGTTCTCTGATTTAGATATCTTATTCAATTATTTTCCTATAAAAATCTCAACCGCCATTTAATTAATTAAAAGAAGACGTAGACTTGATTGACATCTCTGGCACAGAAAGGTAAAGCTCACCTGGAGAACGTCCGCTCAATTTTAGCTCGCCTCTTGTTTTCTTCCAAAGTTTGGAACTCTGTTTTACCGCTGTAATTACAATAGCAAGTACTGTAATTACATTCACTGTAAATTTTATTCTGCTACCAAGTGTATAGGTGTATTTTCTATGACAACTGCCAAAATGTGAGCCTTTCGCTACTGTAATTACATTCTCTATATATTCTATTGGTTGTAATAGTTTCTGCTACTTAGTGTGAAGTTGTGTGTTCTATGGCATTAATTTTGCTGTAAAATGGGTCTATAGTTACTGTAATTACATTTACTACACATTCTATTGTCTGTAATAGTTTCTGCTACTGATTACATAGTTGTGTGTTCTATAATATTTGTCATAACATTAGCCTATACATTGAGTTGCTTCTGGAGTCAAATCTGTGTGCAAAATGAGTATTTTTAGTTTTGTTGAATTATTTTTCAGCACTATAAATACATTTGGCATCTTTTATATATAGACTGTGTGAATGTTTCGATGTTACTTGTGTATATAAACCTTTTCTCATCTCTATCCCATTCTTATTGACAGCCAAGGCAATGTGTTATTAAAAGGTTGCTAATGTTATAGGTTTACCGATCTTTTTTGAATGATTTTAAATGTAATACCATGTTATCATATATGTAATGTAATCATATACTAGTATATGATTTTATGTAATCTAAAACTGTGTGTCTGTGAGTTTGTGGAATCCTATGTTGCCTTTTTTTCTAATTTTTGGACAATGAAGTAGATATGTCTGGTCTCAATTTCAAAGTTTTCCCCTTTCATTTTTAGGTTATTTTAGGACTTTAGAGTAACAATTTTTTTTTCTATTTGATGGGCAGGGGGGTACTTCCTGGATTTTCTACAATAACTCAGATGCCTGGATACTTAGAAAGCAACTAGCATCTGCAGAAAAAGACAGAGAAAACTGGAGAGATGGTCTGCTCTACTGTAGCTCTAGAAAAGACATTTTGACCTGTCAGGAAAAAAACCCCTGTATCTTTTACAATAAAAAATGCATTTCATTTTATTCATTCGTTTATTATTGTTTTGTTTGATGGAGAGAGTGGATATTTATTTCATTTAAACTGAAACCAAGATTTTCTCCTACGCTCTCTCCCCCTCTTAATAAAATCATGTTTTATATTACTGATAAAAAGATGAACAAGTGGAAATTTGTGTTCACATGTGATTAGAAATATCTCCATCATACCAAATGGATGATGGGCAAAACAAATTCCTCACTTCAGAGAAAAACGTAACCATTGTGAGTGAATGAATGTGTTTATGTTAAAAATGAGATCAAAATTTAGAGGGGGGGTGTTTCCCTTAATAATTCTGGCCACCAATCGTTAGAGTTGGGGGAAAAAACACAAACCGTGATAATGCTGAGAAAATTTGAGACAGAACACACCATGCATTATGAACGCTACAAAATCAAACAATTCGGTGAAAAGGTGTGGTTGGAATATCTCATATCAAAGGAATACAATCTACCCATAGATGTTTAACCACATCCATGCATAATATGCTGCATGTGAATATTTGGTGGGTAAAGGAAAATAACTCTTAGCAGACCACACTACATGATGAATGCAAAATATTTCTAAATCTAATATGAATGACTTAATTATACATTTTTCCTAAAATAATTTCTTTTAATCCTAATCATTTATTTTAACAAAAATGAATTTTTCTAGCTCTCCTTTAATATCTTTTCAGCTCAATAATACTGTAAAAATGGAAATATTTGTCCTAATGGGGTAATTTACACTACATCAGCAAGAAGAATTTATTAGCCTATAAATATTTACCTTGTGACTTACTCGCATTTCAAAACTTAGAGATGTATATCTATATCATTGCAATCATACCTAGGCATATTGTTTTGATCTTGGAATTTTTAATTGACATCTGAAATATTTACATTTAAACGTTGCATTTAATAAATAATTGTGTTTTATTATGGAGGTTGGATGGTCAACAAATTAACCATCAGATCTACAGGTACCTTGAATTTTAAGATATGATTTGTTATCTATGTATACACTATTATTTAGTAAAGAAAAAATCTCTATACATGTGTTTTACCTTTTAAATTTTGGTAATTTCCTACATTTTTATATAGATCTCTTCTTCAAAAGGAGATCCATACAGTCTAAAAATGGCTATGACCATAGAGCCCTCTTAATTATCAAAGGAGAAAGAGTTGTCTTTTAGCAATACTTGTATTACAAAATTCAAAAATCCTATAAATAATAATATCGAAATATACCTGTCATCTGCTCTTGAACACTTTCAGTTACAACTATTGTCCCTCTACACTTCATGGTCTACTCCTTAGCTGAATATTTCTAATACACACAACACAGCATCACCTGGATATAAAACACCTGGCCAGGTATATGATTTACCTGTCTGTGCCACCCACTCACCTGTAGCGGAACTTGGATCCCATGGAGAAGATTTTCTTTGACGGAGGGTTCGGGACGTAAAGACGGAAAAACGTGTGATGTTCCACACAGGACTTCCAGAGATTCTTACACGACCTGTAGCTCACCATGTTGAAGCCGATCAGGTTCTCTACCGAGTCATTCTGTAATCAAACAAATCTACACTGCATCAAGAGTTTCAGTAACTACACGTTATCTCCAAGATTCTTTTATGTCAAGGCATATTGGTCATAAAATCAAATATTCTGTGACCAAATCAATGTTACTGAAACTTTTTTAAAATAATAAGGTACATCACTGTTAGATCAAACTTATATTTTTTAAGTCCAAGATAGGTTTGAATTGTCAATATGAAAAAATGTACTATGTGAAATTCAATGTGTTTTAGACAAGTTGCCAAATAAATCACATTAGCCTCAACTTACCATCTCCCTTCGAAGTTGAATGAAAAACTGTTTTCTTTTAAATGATATCTTGACAATCTTTGCCCTGTGAAAATTCATGGCAAAATAAATAAGGTTGCATTGAAAGAAAATCTGAAAACAAACGTGGTTTATCTTAAATGATATAAAATTTCCTTGATTTATTAATGATTTTTTTAGTCTTTACATTTATTTATTATTTCTTAATAAAAGAATTTAAATACATCTTTGATTATTGCTAACAAACATCAATATTGAAATGAAACAATTAAAACGAGAATTCTTTTCAAACGCACTACTATAACTCACCATGGGAATGTATTGATTTTGACGTTATTCTGAAAGACCACCAGCCCGACTGACGTCACGCCTAGCTGTATGTCAATGTTGCTCTGATCCTACAAAAAAAAAATTGCCTTAAACTCCGAGACATGAACTGCTCATCAAAACTGAATCAGATTCCTGCAATGCACTCTGCAGTGAGTAGTGTTTAAATCCCATTAAAAATTTTCTTTTTTTAATTTTTTATATAGAAAAATGTTGCATTAATAATAGGATATAGATAAAAGACTTGATAATGAAAATGATTTTTTTTTTATATTCTAAAAATAGACAACTTTCACATTAAATTCCTTTTGTGTGTGCAATTTGAGGTCAGATAGTACAAGTTCCCGCTTTCTTTCTGTATATTAATTACAAAATTCTAGGAAAATGTCTGGCAAATGAAAATTCAATGTTTATTATTCACCAAAAAATAAAAAATACTGATGTTTAAATTTTCACAGGTAAATAACTAAGCACAGTATACAACGGAGAAAAAAATATTAAATATGCTGACAAAGGGAGGAAACTAACAATGTGAAAGTCATCTACAGTTTTGAATATTAATTTTAAAAACCTTATCATAATAACAATTTTTATTTAGATAAAGCAATGTTTGCAAATATTCTTTATACCAATATTCTTAATAATATAAAATTTTATAAATTGATTGCATTATAATATTTGCTTTTGATTAAACCAAAAGAAATAAAATGTTAGTAGTGTGTAAGAAATTTAAGGTTAGTCACTAGAACTCAAAGGGAGATAATTTACTACAGGACAATCACCATGGAAATTCTAATGTGTGTATATATATATTTTTTTCAAAATTGCTTTATAGACCTCAAGGCATATAGTCTTAAAAATATCAATAATTACAAAACAACCATTCATGGTCAGTAAATAATGTATATATTGAAAAACAAAATCTGAAACTGTGTCAGTAACTTTCAAGAACGAAAAAACTTGGGGCAATGCAAACCATCATGTGGGATACATGCAGCATTCAATGTTATTGCATACAATTATTTGTATACAGTCAAGAAAAAACATTAATTTGGATCATTTGACATTTTATGCCCTGGTATTTTCTTCAATTGAAAACTATTATACATAAATAAATATTTTTTTCTTCCATCTCTATTATGTGAATTCTTAAAAATATGATAAATTCCCCATCAGCTGATCTAACATATAAGGTATAAAGCTGATCTAACATATAGGGTATAAAATAAAGAAGAAATTTTGAATGAGCATGTCATAATAAAGTTTTTTCATTTTCTCACAAAATCTCACTCACATGGAAAATTATTTCAGGGGCCAATAACTCTATGCGCACATATTTTCTTGAAGCAGATTATAAAGACTCTTTAAAAACTTTCTGTTATAAAATGTAAACAATTGAAGTAAAATCTGCATTTAGATGTCATATTATGTATGAAAGAAACTAAGATCTTATAAAAGCGAATTCAATAAAATTTGACCAAAATATCTAAAGAACATATAACTCATTCAAAAGGCATCCAAAATGACATAAATATTGATAAAAAAAAATCAACGAGGTATAAAATCTTAACCAATCAGAGGGCTGCTTTAAAATTCAAACCAATTCTGTTGGATGTACTGTGCACTGTAATTGGTTATATACATGAGATACAGGTTAATGCAAATGATCAACTGTTGATGAGAAAACATATCCCTCTACCAGTGTTATCTAAAGATAATTAAGTCGTTATTGACTTATAGCGTTAACGAGATAGAAATCATACTAACTCCTGTATTGCACTGTCCCAATTCATTGGCATCAATAAACATGCCCTACAAAGATACAGGTCAGGGGTCAAAGTTCAAGATACACAAAAAATGAGTTCCCCTCAAAATTAGAGAAAAAGTAATTTTCCTGAAAAAACCAAAATGTTTGGCTATGTTTTAATTAAAGATCCTTGTGCAATTTCTTCTAATTAAAATTCAAAAGCATACAAATATTTTTTTTTAAAAAGGATTTTTAATCTACATTAAGCTCTCAGGCAGGCAAGTAAGCTTTTTTGAGATATAAATATATGTTTTCATTCCATGGGTTCATATTTGTAGATGTTGCTGTTGTTATTGGTTGATATGAAAGAAATCTTTTTTTTTTGAGCTGAAGATTCTGGCTTCAAAATGCAGAAGATTTTTATCAGACAATAAACCATTCACTGTTAAATGTTAAATTACACATCTCCAAAAGATATTTCAATTCAAAAACTGAAAAAACAAGAATTAACAACATCAAACAATTCACATTCCAAATCAAAATTAATTTTAAAAAATTTCTCAACATCACATTTTAGAAATTTTAAAGAATTATTTTCTTTCGTATTTAACTTTTAACACACATGTCAAATATCAAAACCATGATGTCAAAGATGCAAAGAAAAGCCAAACCCAGGAATACTTTCCTGGCATTAGCAGCACCCTATGAGTGTGCATGTTCAAACCCAGGTTTTTCTCCTGGTATTAGCAGCACCCTATTAGAGTGTGTGTACAAAACTTACATAGAACGGGGAGTTTATGGGGATCTCCCGATCAATCAACACCTAGCAAAAAAACATCACACATCACTGACAACAGAAAAATCATGGCGTCACTGACCAATGTCCATATACGGTCAATAAAAACTAAATAAAATCCTTTTGAAGGAAGTGTAACTTACCACTTAACCTTAAACAGTGTATCTATGATTTTCCCTGTAAATAAATTTTGTATAAATCCATTCTTATACCCTACCTCCTAACCTAACTCCCCCCCCCCCCCTCCCCCACCCCCTTTCAAGACTGAAGAGAGAAACAAAGATTTTTTTAATCTAAAACTAACAAGTAAATAAATGTGCATGAATTCAAAAGTCTGAACCAAAAAAGATGTAATGGCCTGTCCAAAAAGCTTCCATCAGGTTTTAGAGTGTATGGTCTGATTTTTAGCTTTGTGCATTGGAACTTTTATTTTTATTTGTCTGGAGTTGCTGCCCTTACCCTAGCATTATGGAGATCCACTCCATACATCTCCAGTCTCTTGGCTTTATCCAGGTAATGGTACTCTGCATCAGCCGGAGTCTGCCCTCTGTGAACGGAAAGTTGTAAAAATTACACACAAAATACCACAAAACCAAACACAGTTATACAATACTACTGGTTTTGCAAATAACTTGGATATCTCAGAGAGATTTTGATGTCCCAACTGCAATGTCCACATAAAATTTTACTCTAATGGGTATTTTGATCAAAGTTGATATACCAGAAATCACTAAACAAAAATTTTATCCTGTTTTTTTTTCTTCTTGACCTATCCTTTTTATGAAGTCTAAGTAATCTCTCTCTCTCTCTCTCTCTCTCTCTCTCCACACTGACCTATGCTGTTTGTGAAGTTCTGAGACCTGCTTCTCAAAGTCCTCGGTTTGGTGAGGGATGAACCTATAGTCTGAGATGTAGTTGCCTTTGTGTTCATCAGGGTTATAATCGCCAAGCTCAGCTAATACAAGAAAAAGAAGCTCAATTGAGACAAAGATTTCAAATGTTTAAAAAACACAAAAAGATCAGAAAAACCTGCATCAAAGCTAGATAATTCAATGTTTAAGCCTTTCATTGCATTAATTTATATATGGCCGTGCTTTTCAATTCTTCCTATCAAATTTTAACAAAGGCTCAAAATGGTGTTTTGGGATCTTAGTTTCTCAAGTAATTTCATGTGGTATAACATGCTTTTAGCTTTTATGTATGATTCGTCATTAGGAGTAAATTATATGATACAAAATCAAAATCCCCCTTATTTTGAGTACCTGCTCCCCCCCCCCCCCCCCCAATAAATTTTCTTAAACAAAAAAAACAATCACATCTAAATTAAACTGTGTAGAATTCCCTCCCTTTGCTTGATACAGAATACAGAGTAATGTCCCTTACATTGAATGGCAAAACTGGCCAGTAGGGCGGCGGTACTGGTAGGGGTGACTAGACGACCTTCTAATATATCTCGCTTCACTTGTAGGAAGAAGTGATACCTACAATATAGGGCAAAACAAATTAACCCAAAACACATGACATTCAAACATACATTACAGCAAAACACAAGGCGTAAATTAAACTTTTGAAATAATTCATGATGAAACATTAAACTTAAGTCTTTAAACTTAAAGTTTATAAGATGCACAACTTCTTTTTTATCTATTTTCTTATCCTTTAAGTGTTTACCATTAATTACACGTTAGACAAAAACCAATCTTCTGTAACAGAATTCCCTATGAAAGCTTGGAGAGGCTGAGTCAGATCATTTCTTCAGTAAGTAACTTAAATTCAATCATTTTAAACACTTTATCTCTTAACAGATCAAGTAAATTTTGTTTGCATTCTTTTTTCTTTACAATGATACATGAAGACACATTCTCTATTATCAGTAAGAAATTTTTCACTTAAATAGTTCAATATCTAAAACAACTTTTCATTGAAAAGACAGTTGGCACATAATATATAGAACTCCCATACCTTGTATATTCTTCCTCAAGTTTGCTGGGATCAGAAACATAAAACTTCACACGAAAGTAAAATTCATAGGGTGGGCCTGCAAGGACATAACAAAAAGGTATATAACATTCTAATTTGTCTCGCAAACTCAACTCTTTTACACTAACTAGAGGAATCTTTCCAGGTTCTTTACAATAAATTACAGCAGAAATCCTCTAAAATATAAATATCAGAAATATAGAATTTCCTCCGATTTGAGAAAGGATATAATTTTGAGCCAACAGCCAAGCTGAATTAAAGTTGTATTGTCACATCTTATGATTATTCTTTCTTTCACATCTATCTACAGTCAAACTTCGTTATCTCGAACTAAATGGGACTGTTTAAAATCTTCAAGATATCAGAGTATTCGAGATATCAAGGGTAAAATACTTAAAAAATAAGTGGTTGGGACTTACAAATCACTTCGACATATCCATTGTATTTGAGATATCAATGTTCGAGATATCGAAGTTCAACTGTATCTTGTTTTGTTTGGACCATATAAGTATATGGTTCTTCATTAAATATGATGTCTCCATCAAAATCTATCAACACGTACCCCTACATTGTTTTTTAATGGTTTTCAAGGGATCGAGCCATCTCTGTTAACAAAGAAGAAAAAAATATCATCTATTAAAAAATTTTAAAGAACACACAAAACACAAAAAACAGTCATAACGTATATCTGGTAATTATCGATATGATCTAATTTTTGCTTTTTTTCATCGCAATCTCTTTCACATCACAAATTACTGAATACACAGAAATTATATCCTGTATTATTTTCTATAAGAAACTTTTTAAATTGCAAAAATGATGCAAATTAAAAATGCTACACATTTTTCCCATTTTCGCAAATTTTGTGACACGCTAAAAAAACACGGATATATGGTATTAATGAATAAAAGTACATAACAGTACATTATAGCTTGTGTTGTAAAATTTCTTAAAATGTAAATTGAAATTTATTTGAATGAAAAACCCACATACCATTGCGTAGGGCCCCACAGGGTGGTGAGCATGGCTGATCATTCCGTCAGGTGCGGGGGAGAGGTCCACAAACTGCAGACCAAAGTAGTCCTTCTCCACCAGCTCCAGGTGACCAAACACCTTGTCTAGCAGCACCTGCGACTTGGCTTTCTTCTGTCAAGGTCAAAGAACAGAGGTCAAGGTTAAATTATCTATTTTTCCAGGGTGCATTTTATGACGGAAACTTATGACTTAAGATTAAACTAAAAATTGCTCATTTTTATAAACCGACAATTCTTTTTAATTCAATAACATTAATGTTTGATGATAGATATTGCAAGAGTTTTGAAAACTTCACAATTTAAAGTACTGTGGAATCATATAAACTTAAGGGGACTAATTTTCATAAATTGTCAATTCTCTAAAGATTCCTGGAGATAAAATTTCATGGATTTATTTGCTTGTGCATTAATAGTAAAGTAAGGACTCTGTTTCATAATTTGTTGGAGATGTAAATTAGTAATTAGTAGCTGAGGGTTGAGGGGTACCCATAAAATCTACGAAAAAGTAGTCCCAGCAAATTTCAATGATTTCACAGTAACAGAAGATAGTGGTAGGCACATTCTTATGATATGTATAAAATTCCTTAATACATAATTACAAAGTTAGAATATTGAACCCTTTGGCTTTCAATAGCAGTGTACTACTACCAAACTGAGGATGTGAAGTACTTTGAGGTAGATAGTAGGTTAAACAGTACTTACATCGACTTCGAAGTCCTGCTGGCTGTCGTCCAGGAAGTGGACGATACAGGTGACCATCTTAGGCTGTCTATCCTGTAGATGGGAGGACATCTCTGAGGCTCTGACATTATACGTACCGCCGGACGACACCAGCCTCATGGACATGCTGTGCAGCTCTAAAACGAAAACAACAAGGATAAATTTATACACGTATATGAGGACTCTCTTTAACTATATAATACCTCTACAACCAGACAAAATTTCTTTAGTCTGTATAACGGATCTACAACAAAAAGATACATGAGAACTCTATACAACTCTACCATATAACAACATGTTATTTTATATTTAGAACTTCTTGAACAACAGTTATTCGACAGATTGACAAGTTCAATATATATATGAGAACTTTTAAAGAAGATCAACGGGAGAAATTATATTGAAGATGAGAGATCCTGTGTATGCACATGTGTGTGTGAACTCTCCCCCTATCCCCTTAAAAAAACATCCACTTAATACTCAAAAACAAACCTTCAACCAAAACAGAATTTATTGTAATTAGAGATTTTGTCAAGGAAAGGGGTGGGGAATGGAGGTGTAATGAGAGAGCTTAAGCATTAGGCACTGTCTGTAAGGGAAGGCCATCTAAAAGCACCAAGCCATTTAGAGCTTCCACTCTTCGTAGAAAATTACGGCTAATAGTTTTAAAACCTGCACTTGAAAAGCTATGACAATTACAGCGAAACAGGTTTCTAACAATGCTGTGGATGGCTTGACTGTGTGCAAATATTGATTGTGAATGAAATTTCTTTCCCCATAAACATGCAACAAATGTCTTGAAAATATGCAACCCATTGTCTGAGAGTGAGAGAGACTCTATTGACTGAAAATCAATGTGTTAGTCTCAGGGCAAAAACAGAGAGAGAGAGATAGAGAGACAGACAGACAGACAGACAGAGAATGGCTCCAATACACAGAGACAGACATGCAGAGAAAAGGGTAATCAAAGGATAGAGTGGGGCAGCAGGTCAGCAGTCTTATAATCAACACAGTGACCGATTGGAAAAAGACAAAAGGGGGTTGGAATAGGAGGGGGAATCAAGTCATGACAAATATCTCTCATTGTAACTGCTGCACCAACCCATAGGATTTCTGGGCCATTGTCACAAGATACTCTGGTGACTTCTTGTAATAAACCATAAGGATTCACACTTTGACATGCCATTTGTTGTGTGCAATTCCCAAACAACATTTAACCAGAGCTTGCCTGTCAAATGTAGTAAAAGGCAGACTTTATGTTCTAGCAGCTATTGATTCACTTTCCTGTCAGTTCCTTCTATTCCTTTAGCCTACACCTTGCAATAATAATAGTACTTCATATAATCCCACAGCATTTCATAAACAATTCTTCCTGCACGAAGTATCACAATTATTTTTCCTGCTTATGTCCATTTCCATCCTGTCTGTCTGTCTGTCTGTCCATCTGTCTCTCTGTCTTCTCTCCTTTTCTGTAAGTCTCTCTGTCTTTCTCTTCTGTCTGTCTGTCTGTGGCTGTCTATCTCTATATGATTCTCTCTTTCTCTCTCTCTCTCTGTTTCTCTCTCTCTGTTTCTCTGTTTCTCTCTCTCTGCCTGCTGATCCAGTCTTTCTGCAACCTTCTCACACATCACACTACACAGTGCCAACTCTATAATTGGTTCTTAATCAATCACAATTTCTGTGTATTCTTCATCTAGAGGGTTATTTCTTTTCTATCTCCCAAACAGCTTAAGTTAATCTCTTTCTCTTATCACAAATATATCAAAAATAACCTTGGTCTGGTTAGAAACACTTGCTCGATTGCTCACATTCTATTTTCATTGTTTGCTGCAGATAAAACGGGACTGCATGTAGCTTATAATTAACATTAAGGTATTTATTTTTTAACCTTCAAGTCCCATAGCTGTGCATGCATTTCAAATTTCTTTTCAATTCAATCAATATTTTTTTCATTCCCTGATACATACTGGTACTCATGAGAAATATTATTTGTAAAAGTGAAGGAGAGTGAGAAATAAAAATACAGAAGACAAGACACAAGTGGACTGGGGTGTGGAAGAAATAATTTGGGTCTGTGAAAAGTTGACAACAACCCT
Organism: Magallana hongkongensis; assembly: GCA_016163765.1. NCBI lineage: Eukaryota > Metazoa > Mollusca > Bivalvia > Ostreida > Ostreidae > Magallana > Magallana hongkongensis. Next base: position 43,741,660 of record WFKH01002636.1, read on the forward strand.
ATAATGGCTACTTCCAAGTCTCCAGCACCATAGAAAACGAAGCTGCCTTATTTTCCATTGATGCTAAACAAAGCATTGAAGAAAAAAGAAAAAGTACATCACTACTTAATATAATTGCTTTTTAAAAGCTGCAATTTTTTTCCTTCTAACACAAGAAGAAATAAAGAAGAAAAAGATAGGTATTAAGAGCATCTTTGGATGAGCCTTGCCTCACGCAATGGAAGTAATTAAATCATGTGCTTCCGACTTTCCGACTTTGTTTTAAGTTCATTTGCTACTTCAAGTGTAGGAATGTTATTCATTACAACAAAGCAGACAAGTATGGTGCCAATGGAGAGAGAGAGAGGGAGAAAGAGAGAGAGAAATTGATCAAGTTAGAAAAACAAAAGAGAGGGGCTGCTTATTATGGAAGTAGATATAAAAACTGAGAGAAAAAGATGAGAATGAGAGCAGTAATTAGCCAACAACTGGCACAGCGTGATGTTAAGGCATTAGAGTTTTCATGCAGGTGTAAATTCAATTATCTCTCAACAATTTCAATCATTTGGTTATGATATGTAAGGTGTAGCTCAAACCATATCAACAAATTCTTCGGAAATTTACTAAACATTCTGAATATCTGCTTATTATCGTAAAACATCTTTGCGTAGAGGGAAAAATAACAAGTATGAGACACGCTTATGGTTATATACCACTGATTAATGGAGATAAATACAGTGCTAATTCCAAGTCCACATTGGTTAAGATTATCTGTTTCTCCACTTGTGAAAACTCAAAGTAATATTTTTATATTTAAGATGTAATTTGTTCTTCATACATTTATATGTTTATATAAATTGAAATCCAAACTAACCTGCAATAGCATCAAGGCATATTACAAATGTACAAAGTTTACAATGTACAAAATTATTGAAGAAAATCTTACTCCCAGCATGTTAAATTTCAACTAAATTTATACCAAATCCAAAAAAAAAAAGATAGTGAAAAAATCAATAAAATCTGATAAATCCACTGTCATCGTTTTGATGCCAAAAACAGTTGTGACCTTGACATTGCCCTTCCGTTGTTATAGACATACCGACATGGTCACCCACAAGTGCCTCATCCTGTAATGATAGATCCATCCTCAACAACAGGTACTTATGAAATCCTGTCCCCCCTACTGAACCCCAGTCTCAGTGGTAAAGTTTCAACAATTCAATCACAGTGAATGACTTTTAACATCCTCTCAAGGCACCAATGACAGTACTCCAATGACACTTCTCTTGAAGATTGTCACATCTCTTTCGAGGGTTTTTTTAATTTGTGAATTTTGACATTCCACATTGAATTTTCACTATTTTTTACATGCACTTCAAGAGTTTTACAAAATACAGTAAATAAAATGGAGTAGAGTGGTACATTGGAATCATTTGTATTAAACAGCAAAGTCAGTTCAAGTCAAACTTTCTCCTTGGTAAAATTACATGAGCTGGACATAAAACTTTTTTCTTCTGAGGGATTCAATGCTTCCAGAGTCACAAGAGTATCACAAAATTTCCCCGTCGATACAAATGTTCTGAAAAACTTGTCTTTCACATCACTGTGCTTCAATCACTTCATCTTCATCAAGCACTGAATCCACAGCCATATAACGGAGAGAGAAAAAAAAATAAGGGAGAAAAAAACCCCAACACAACTCTCTTTAAAAATTGATTTCTCTTTGAAAAAAAAAAGATTCCGGTGCTACGGTGGACGGACATTCGGCTCAATTTCTCCCCTATGACAGTAAGTTACAATTAATATTCATCAAGGCTTTCACACACACGCAAAAAAAAAATTGTCCATCACAAAATGGAAGAAGACATCATTGATGTTTCCTGCAGTTTGACAGGCCGGCATCAGCAACAATCTGCTCTTCTAAAACGGAGATTTTATACCAACATTACGCCAAAGATCGTTGGACAAATGGAGTAACGTAATGTACAGTGTTACAGATCAACTCAATCGCATCCATGCAAGTTCAATGAAATTGCAATTCACATTTTTTTTTTATCTTTGTTATCCCAAAAAGGAAACGAATTTGACTCGCAGAAGAACCAAATCAAGTCAAAAAGAAAGACAATTTCATTTAACCAACTTTACACAGAGCTAAAGTATGGGAAATTTAAATAATCCAAACATACACTACTGAGATACATAACAGTATAAAAATTACCAGGTCGTTAAGAACACCCATTTTTCAGCAACAGAGAGTCGAAGAAGTAAATAACATGACAACATGTCATGTTTTCCTGTTACAGCAACAAACTTCAAGGACATATTCACACACATTAAAATAATGACATATTAACAGACGTCGTCAAAAGACACTTATGATATACACCGTGTCTCCAAACAATCTGATTTCAACCCACATGAAATGATTATATCTCTGTAGATTTAGAAAGGGCTAGGTCACATGAATTGGGGCTTCACTGTACATGCATATGAAAAGTGGGGAGGTGAGTCCATTATAGCTACTGAGAAGTGCATATCATCAGGTGCAGCGTGCTGCAGTTTACTGCATTTCTCTCCGCTGGTGAACAGTTGCAGGTTAAACAGAAATGGCATTATTTCCGTACAGGGATATCAGTACCAGGAATCTGGATCAATACGCTTCAGACCAAAAGTATCTTCCAGTTGTGTATTGTCAAAGAGAGGGAGAGAGAGCTCGACAAAAATAGTGCGGTTTTTGAAAAAAATTCAACATTGATTTTTTTTCTTTTCAACTTAAAGGCACAATACTCACAAATAAATAATCCATTTCTTGATCCTAAACCTGAAGGTAAAATCCATTTCTGGTATTCAGAATGAGACGTCAAAAAACACTTAGTTTAACAACATACGGAACTGCACAAAATCATCCAATCTTTAGATGCACCAGGTTATAAAACCACACACACATTGAAAAACTTCTGTTCAACTCATTCTTGAAGGTAAATAGCAGCGCTCCTATTTCTGATCGTCTCCTCCCAGAATTCACCGTTACAGCTCCGAGAGTTCCCCAGCTGTACAGAGGCTTACTAATCGAATCAATTAAAACACAAGCTCCATACACCAACAACTATTCTCAAACTTTTTTTTTGCCTTTTATTCTCTCTTTTAATGTAAACAATATTTCAAGCCTACATGACTGTCTGTCTGCTATTCTTCCTTCCCTTTAGATTCCACACATGTTTTTCATTGAAGCCAACATATCTAGTTTTCTTTTCACAATTTTGTTTTCTTTAAAACTTCGACCTGACTACTAGTGGATGCATAGCCATTATAGAGCAAGCAAACAATGAAAGATATGTGAATCTTTTTTATAATGTTAATTGACAAAATAAGATCAAGAGAAACTTTGCCTAGTTCAAGTCATGAATATGATTGGTACATTAATGCACATCTACATCTGTCTGTAAACATCTAAGTGACCTTGAATTTTCTGTAAGTTTGACCTGAAAGTGACCTTGACCCTAATTTACGGAGTGACCTTGACATTTTCACCTTACCCTTGACTTTAAAAGAACACTTTTTGAATGTCAGCCAATCAGTGTTATGAAGCACGGTATGAGGGGAAATGATTTGCCAGTATTACAGTAAATAACCTGCTAAATACAAATGACACAATTCAATCACTTTATTTCCAGATTAACAATTCTCCCTTTTAGATCCCCAGGAGAGTTTCTGGGATCTCTCTATAGAGCACAGACACACTACTCAAGGATTACATAATAAACTACCATGTCAAATTCAAATGTCATAATCTACCAGTATCTCTCTCTCTCTCTCTCTCTCTCTCTCTCTCACACACACACACACACACACACACACACACACACACAC
>WFKH01002636.1:43763262-43784768 GCA_016163765.1 Magallana hongkongensis
CCCCCCCCCCCCCCCCCCCCCGTCGTGAAACAACAAACCCTTTGGTATGAATATGCTAAATAACAATATATAAAACCCCTCAAAAGGAATTTTTGTTTCACGGGGGGAGGGGGGAAAGATGTTTTAAAAATAAATTCCGTTTTCCGTTAGTTTCTATTATGAAATGAGCTATTTTAACCCAAAATACAAAGTTATCTCTCTGCTTGACCAAATCATTTATATTTAATGACAATATGCATAAATGTTTACTAGTACATTATTTAAAAAAATAAATTTAATTAGACAATTATCAAAAAATGACTTTTAGTTAGGAGGATAGACAATGCTACCGTTCGCAATTCTTTTGTAGTTATAATTCTGACAAGTTCGTTGGTTCATACATTTGAGTGTTAGTCAGCAATTAAAGCTATTTTTAGTAAACCAGTTTGGTCAGTCGCGGAGTGTTGTGAGCTCGTGCAGTCCCGGGCCAGACTTAGACGAGGAGTGACATACAAACTTGTATCATGCATTTGTTCCTAGCTTTGGCAAAACTTAGAAGCATATACACTGGTAAACGGTTAGCCTGTTTGAATTGGTGAACAACTGTGTGTGAACTACAATCGTATTTCTCCAGCTGGTAAGCACATTTGTAACTTTTTTATACGTGGACAATTTCTGAGCCATGTGGAGTTAATTGTTTGGGTGGTTTAGACAAAGGTGAATTTAACTTCTTTCAGTGTTTTCACATATACAGATATAGTTTAGGTCTAATAGAAACGAATATTGCTTAAAGAGCTCACTGTTCGCTAAAACAAACTTGAAATCCATTCACGCTAGACTAACCTTTGTGCCAATTTTGGTTAAAATATATTCAGAATTAGGATATTTGACGAATTTTAAAAAAAAGAAAAGAAAATACTACTCCACGGATACAGACGAAAAGATGCCGCCCGGCGACAACAACGAAGAAACTGGACAAACTTTGACAAGATACGCAACAACGACAAGCTTTGCTCGGGCGATCTAACAAGTGCTACATCTTTTTTCCTTTTTGTTATATTAAGGTGATATGGGACACCTGTCGATATTCATGTGGATAAAAGTACATTATAAATAAAATACTTTCACCGTTTTAGAATTTCCAAAATTTACTTTTTTGGACCAAAAATATGTTTTAAATATTTTTGGAAAGGTAAAAATTATAGAAGCCCCAGCGGGATTCGACCTCATGACTTACAGGTTCATAGTTAACGCTCTAACCCATTGCGCTACGCTGTTAGGAATGATATTTTGGAAAGATAAGATTTATAAAATTTTAGTCGATTTTATTGTTTATTTCGATAGGAAGTACGTCACAATAATGGAAGTGTCCCATACCACCTTAAAGCCCATTGTTTTTTGAATTCGGCAAATTAATCTCTCATAGTCTTCAGATAGAATGTTCACTTAAATTGAAAGGGCTAATATGTAAATTAGGAGAAAATTGGTGAGAAGTATACGTTGTTCCGTACAAACCAAACCATCGCTACTAGTATTTAATATGAATATAAGAACGAAAATGATATCTGGTGGGTGAGCACGTGGTCACTCTTGTTTCAAGTTGAAACCTTTTTTAACCACAAAATATGGTTTGCTAATAGTAAGCGATATGCTGTTGCCGCATGAGCGGATCAAGAGGGGGCTTGGGGGTCTGGACACCACCCCCCCCCCCCCCCCTGCAAAAACAAAATAACCCAAAATTAAAAAAAAGGGCCCCCGGCCCCCCCCCCCCCCCGGCAAACATACATATCCCTCGGACCCCCCTGAAAAATTTTCTGGATCCGCGCATGGCTGTTGAGCATCTTGAAATTAGGTAGAGCAAGAGTAATCACAAAATTAATTTCAGAAAGGTGCCTTATGAAAGGGGGATAAATAATTGAAAACATGTCGAATACACTTAATTATGAAAAATAATATCCCAGATATTGAGGCCAACACTTTTTATTCAGTTTTTTATGAGGCATTTCTTAAAATATTGTTAAATATCGTTTCTCAAAAGGTGAATGCATGGGGGGAGGGGAGGGGGGTGTATAAAAATAATGAAAAGGAAAAAAAAAACAAGAGTCAAATGTCATGACTTAAGAGGGCTTGATGTTCGTGACCATTTTTAGACTGTATTGATCTCCTTAATAAGAAGAGCTCTATATAAAAATATTGGAAAATATCCAAATTTAAAAGGTAATATATAGAGGTTTTTTTTGTTACTAAACAATAATTTATAGCTAAACAAAACATGTTAAAATTTTAGGTAGATCTGATGGTTAATTTGTTGACCATCCAGCCTCCTTAATTTAAGAATGCAAGATGTAAAATTTCTTTGTTACTATTTAAAGACGTGGAGACAATAATCAGAGGAAACACAGAAAAGCAGCCAGAACCATCACCACAGCACAAAGTGCAACCATCAGCACATTGAGGAACCATCAACACATTTAGGAGCAATCAGCACAAAGAGGAACCACCAGCACACACAAAAACCATCAGCACACAATGGAATTCTCAGCACACAGAGAAACCACCAGCACACAGAGGAACCATCAGCATATAGAGGAACCATTCGCATTGGGAGGAACCATCAGCACATGAAGAAACCATCAGCAAATTGAAGAACTATTAGTACATCGAGGAACTATCAGCACACTGAGGAACCACCAGCACACAGAGGAACCACCAGCATATATAGGAACCATCAACACACAGAGGAACCATCAGCACACAGAAGAACCATCAGCACACAAAGAGGAACCATCAGCACATTTAGGAGCCATCAGAACACAGAGGAACAACCCCACACAGAGGAACCACCAGCACATAGAAGAACCACTAGCACAAAAAGGAACCATCAGCACATGGAGAAACCATCGGCAAATTGAGGAACTATTAACACATTGAGGAACCATCAGCACACTGAGGAATCACCAGCACACAGAGGAATCATCTGCACTGATAACCAACATGCAGAGTTGCCCTCCATCAGTAAACATGGGAATCACCAGATAAAATCACCAGTTCTTGAAGAGAACTGTCAAAGCAAAGGTAAAGCATTAATATCCAGCCCAAAAAGGTATGACATTTTCCCTAATGATTGATTCTTCTTTATAATGTCTTTTGGATTCTTGCATGTGTTTTGTATCCTAAAATTTATTGTGTGCAGCTGTGTTTTGTTTTTTATTGATATATGTTGTCTATACTTAGTAATTTTGTAATTTGTGTTTGCCTTGTTTTTTCTTTTATTGTTCAGTGTTATAATTAATGGTGTGCACCTGATGGTATCTTTTGGGTTTATCCTGTACTGTTGTGTGTGATACACATGTTTTTGTTGTTTAGATTGTGTGTTGTATTTTGGGGGCTGTTGTTCAGTTTATGTGTGGGTGGTGGCAGCAGCATGCATGGTACACAGGTGATATGTCAGATGGAACGGTCTCTGGAAATGTAAGGAATTCCACCATGTAAGTCTTAAGGAGGCTTAACCATTACATCTACCCAAAATTTTGGAAATGACATTTTTAATCATAAACTATTATTCAATAAAGAAGAATTCCTAATATATTTGCATTAAAATTTGAATATTCTAAATCCTTATACGAAGCTCTCCTTCTATATGAAATAAATAAAGTCTAAACATGGCCATGGCCATCCACCACTCTTAAAATCCAAATCCATCAACAGAGGAAGACATGTTCTCCATTTCCCCCCTTACTGGTTTGTATTATGTATTAAATATATTGTAGTGTTTGGCATTTTTTGATCTGTTTATATTTTTTTAATGTAAATCGGGATCTTATAAGATTGACATGCATTGGATTTTTTATGTTCGGTTCAGTTTTATTTTTTAAGTTTTTCCCATGTTTGATGGTGGTGGAGATTAAGACTTACTGTAATTAATCATCTATTTAGCATTAATTTAATTTATTTTGTTGTATTAAGTGAGATATGTTTTTTTATATTGTTGTATGTGATGGGGATATGCAAGGTATGTATTTTTGTTGTTTTTGTTGAATTCTATTCTAATAGTCCCACCTCTCTTCCTGGTAAGGAGCAAGAAGGTGATATCTGCTAACAGAGAAAGTAAGACATTTTGTTTCTCTACAACTTTGCTATGGTTAATTTGTTTATTTGTTGTACTGTTGTGAGGTATGTATTTTAATTGTGTATTGTTATATGTTTTTAATGCATGCTGAATTTTTTTCCCATTAATTTCATTGTCTTCTTGCACATTTTTTTTGGCATTGTTTATATCTCTAAGGCAAGGTATGTATTCAGTTTGCTTTGTGGTTTTTTTTTTGCTGGTTACATCAACGTGTGATGATTTAAATAAGATGTCTTATAAGCTGCAATTTCTTTTTGGGTATTTCTTAATATTTGTTCTGTCAATTATATTTTAATCATATTATAATATTCTGCCCAGTGGATGCAGCAGCTAGAGAGGCCGATGAGGTCTGCCAGGCACTAGGAAAGTGTACGTCCACCTATAAATCCTTCATGAATGGTTTTGTGAATAGTCCACCATACGTAATCATGGTTCCTTGGAAATAGTCAAGTTAGTGTACATCTTTTTTTGGTCATTACTGTTCAGTCCCTTTCTTTAGGACTGACATAGTCACTCAGTTCCAAGGGGTAGTGGTTTTAACACCTTATTTTGTTTAGGAACCACCACTCTAGGGCCAAACCACTGGATCAGAAACTGCCAACTCAGGGTCTTACTTTGGATGATGAACATTTGTCTAAAAAAAGAGGGGGCCAACGGTGGTGTTCAGCATTTGGAAGAATGAGGTACACCCATGTTTTCTTTGTGCAGTGTGTTTAATTTGTTGCTTTGCTTTGTTTGGAATATTTGCAGGTTGCCCCCATAGAAATTTTTTTGGCAAATTGTTTTAATTAAATCTTTTTGCAATGAAATTTCTGTGGAGGTTTGCATTCAACTTGTGAGAAAAGTAAAATTACTTGGAGAGAAGAATTCTTTTAGGTCACTTGAGTGACCTATTGCTACAAATGTTTTTCCATGTGGTCATAAACTTTATTTGGAACTTATTTGACTTCTGTGTCACTATTTAGCCAGTCTTGACCAAATTTGGTGTATGACATCAAATTGTGAAATTAATGAACCCAATCCCCCAGAGGCCAAGAATTTGGGTAAAAACTGTAAAATTAATGCGATCTATCAAAATCACCCTCTACTCCTGTTTAGAGACATGGGTATGATGAGCAGAGTGCCTCTGCCAAAATTGTGAAATTGAGTCATGGATTAGGGCATAAGTGAAAATGCGTAAATTCTTACAAAATCTCCCTCAATTATATTGATCAAACATGGACACTGTATAATTTCCTATTAGGATTATTGGCAATGTTTTGGGAATCATTTAGAAATAAAACTGACATCAAATTTTAAGTCTCTTGTGTTTTATTATCAACTTTTTGTTTTGCAGTTAATGGATGAGCATACGAGCTAGGAGCAAGTTTTCTATCAACTTTTGGGTATATGATAGTTGGAAAAATTAACACATCCAACTGGGAAACTGGGACCTTTTAGTGTTCCCAGTTATCAACAATAGTGGGTCCGGCATACCCTCTAGACCTCATCTTCAAACTAGATGATATGAAATGTATCAAAACATGTTATCAAATATAAATAGACATTTTATTTACAAAATGTATAGATACATACAGTACATATATTATATCACAGATTTCACAAGGTTTGGACGGCTGAAATCATAAGTTGGAGCACTCTTTTTAAAAGTTTCAAACTCATTTCTGTGTTTGAATTAATTTTATAATAAGTCTTCAATAAGATATTCAGTTCTCTGTCTCAAAAGTTCCACACTAAAAGTTTTTTTCAAGCATTCCATCAAATTTTCAAAACAACTTGTAGCAATCTTTCTTTCAAGACAGAAAAGAAAAAGATATTGAAATTTGATATAGTAACTGTGCAAAGATATTCATTGATGAAGTGTAAACAGAGAAAATTCAGAATTGTTTTTTCACTTCAGAAGTAAATCTGGATCTGTAACAATATTGGACAGAGTGGTATTTCGTGTCTGAATCTTGGATCCTAAACGGTTGTATTTCTTGGTCATAAAATATTCTAATTCCTCTTCTCTTTTTTCTCTGCAAAAATAAAAAAAGCATGTTTTTAATAAAAGATGAAAGTGGGATTTTTTTTTCTCTACGTTCAATGCTAGATAATATCTTATCTCAAATAAATGGAAAGAAAAATCCTAAATGATAAACTCCCTTCCCTCCACAAAAAAAATCCACCCCTGTAAATTCAATTAACCAAAACCACATTACACACTTTTAATATTTTAACTTTGACAGTTTGAAAGAAAAATTAACATGACACACATAAATACCAGAAAATAAACCCCTGCTAAAATGCCCCTCCTAATGAAAAATCACACACAAAACTTGTTTTTGAATAGGAAAGGAAAGGTATAAATATTTCATTTGATCGACAGCTAGTTTAATTCATTTGTGCATGTTATGTTAACTGACCTGGGCACTGGACCATATGTGGACACAGGTATATTGGTGGATGGTAGCTTATTTCCATGTGGGAAAGAATCTCTAAATAACAAAAAATAAATCAAATGAAATACAGTTCATAAAATAATTCTCTTTGTAACATGCAATTTGAATGGCTGGAGCAAATTAACTCAACTATATCTGAATATGATAAAAATATAACAAGAGAACAACCCAATATTTTAAAACTCAAATTCACACTATATGATTCTGTTCCATACTTACGGTGCTATTTTTTCCTCGGTTGGAACCTTGGGGTCAATAATTGAGAACTGGGCAGCCACCATATCAGGGGTCAAGGTCATTTCTACACTTTGTGTGAAGTTCTCATGGTCTTCACTGTAATACAAAATTTCAACCTCAAATATAAACAACATCTCTATTTAGATGTCTAGTTCTTGAGGTTATAATGGTAAAAAATCAATGGTGATCAGGTGGTAATTTGCATAATAGGAAAAGCATCAAGGTCATAAACATGGACAACCAATAGATTAGGCAGAAATTTATACAAATTGCAACTTCTCAATGTATGATTGACAGAAATCTATACAGATTGTTACTCCTCAATCTTTTGACAGGAATTTGTACAGATTCTTGATTGATAGAATTTAGTACAATCACTTACTCTTCAATGTTTTGCCTGTCGTCCTCTGGTAACTGATCAAGAAGGACAGGGACCTCCTCTGGAAGAAGGTCACTACCAAACTGGTCGTCCCTGGCAACCAAGAAAAAACAGCCATATAGAGCATATAAAACTCGTTATTTAAACAGATTCCAAATACCGGTAAATGAAATTTAATTTGACAACAATGGGCAAGAATACCATAATCTGTACAGAAAAAATACTTCTCTACATTACAAAATGTTGGTCACCTACGACCTTGACCTTAAATGTTGTCAAATAAGTCTCTTTATCTTGTGCAATTTGAAGAGAATCAGTTGTAGAGGTACAGAAAAGAATACATCTACCCTCTTCATCTCATTTTTCCGAGGAATAATTATTTCTCTATTATAAGGCATCAGAGGAAGATCAGACTCACCATCGGGGGACCCACACACTGGTCAGGGTGGGGGTGTTGGCCAGCGATGTCAGACCCTGGGAGGGGAACTTCTTCCATCCCATAATGCCCCGGATTGTGTCCTGTATAACAGATGCAGCAATGATTGAAGTTTATATATTGAAGTGTTGAAATTTTGTCCCAGTTTTTCATTGAGAAAAAATAATTTGTTTGTTAATCATTCTCAAACTGGTCAGTAATTGTGTTTAATAAGAGAGTTTAAAAATAGCAAAATGAATACAGGTACTGTAAATGTTTAGCATGTACAAAATGGAAATTTGATTTTCAATAAGTTAGTGAAGATTTGATTTAGCACATTTCCAAACTGAAATATTTATATATATATATATGCATAGCATTTGGCAATGTGTTTAATTTAGTGACAGCTGCTTTCCGCCAAAAAAGCTAGATAGAATACCTGGCTAAATGTATCAGTAATACTTTTACAGTACATTACAGATTTCCTTCAATTTTCCACATATTGCACCACATGAAATTAAAACCAGATACACTGTAGAAATTAAATCAGCTTCCTGTGTTTCACAGTCGCATAGATAGATGTCAGCAGAGTATCTAACCTCTCTGTCCAGGTATCTCCTCTGGGTGGCAGAGTGAGGATTGGTGGCATGGTCCTTCTTGAAGTAGGTAGGTATGGGACACAAGTGGAAGTCCGAGTCAGTCTCCGAGTAAGGGACTGGGGCCTGGAACACCTGTAGCCCCGGGGCGGGGTTCTGTAAGAGAAATTGGAGTGTGTCTGTGTGTGTGTGTGTGTGTAACATCTCTGGACAAAGCTTGAAGGACATCAGAGTGTGTGAGAGTGTATAGTCTCTGAACAATTTTTGAGTGTTTTTCCTTTCCTTTGAAGGATCAAATTTAAATAAGCCACATTTTTGAAATTCACACTATTTTTAAGCACAAATTGAACCTTAAAAACTTGTATTAATGAAAAACATAGACAAATTAAAAAATCCAATATCTAGTCTATGCATAAATTTATGCCAATTTCGATGAGCCATACACTGAGCAATCTCATCGACTTGCATATATATTTTGAGGGATGATAATCTATTGGTTGACATCTCAAAGTGGCTTAAAAATATATGGAGAGATGCATATTCTATTGACTGACTTACAAATATATGAAGGGACAGATATTTTAAAGACTGACTTAATAACAATTATATGGAAAGATAGCTATTCCATTGACTTACAAATATATGGAGGGACGGATATTCTATTGGTTGGAACAGAGCCTTTGGTGGTGTTAGTGCCACCACTTGCTGGGTCTTTTTCACCGCTGACCCCTCGCGGACCACTTCCTGTGTGGCATCTTCCACTGCCGCAGCTTCTGTGGGGGAAGCCTCAATTTCCTCCATGGGCACAGCAATCCGGATACTCTCATCCTGTTTTAAAAACATATCTGTCAGGTTGAATATGTGTAAATACAAACTTTAGTGTAATCTTTGCACTGACATTGACTTTCAAGAAAAAAATACAATTACAGTCTGTACCAAGCTGTAGACAAATACTCACTATATAAAGATATTTGCTTTGGCAAACAAAGATTAGTTGCTTGATAATTATCTGATCATATAACTGTAACATCTCAGATCATAAGAGAAATGGATGTGTGTGTGTGAAAGAAAGAGATAGAGAGAGGTGTACATACCTCTGCCCCTGTCCTGAGAGGGCGTGGCAGCTTTGGAGCCACATATCCACGCGATGCTTCATGCACCAGGTGTTTGTCATAACCCAGTAAGGAGTAATGCTTGGGGACTTTGAGACCAAAGAAGGGAACTTTCCTCTTGACCACGACCTCTGAGGGTTTGTAGGGGACTTTACCGAGGGCATCAGGAGCCTAAATAAAAGAAGAACAAAATCATCAACATTTATAGGAGAAAAAAAATTTGTAAAACATTTAAAAATCTTTTAATGATTTCAATTCTATTAATTGTATGGTTTGATTTGATGATGTTTTAGGGAAAGAAAAATATTCTTGATTTTCCGTGGACTTTCATCATTAGCAAAAATAAATGAAGGCTATGATATCAGATTTCAATTTAAAAAAAAAAATAATAAAAAATAATAATGGAAGGGAAAAAAAGGGAAAATGTTTTTTTGTTTGTCCACAATACATACAAAGAATTGAAAGAGCTTCTCATTTGTGTATAAGGTTGCCTGCCAGTGTGTTTGACTTGTTATTATTCTTCTTGAGGATGGTTCAAAACAATGAGAAGGGAAAAAATAAACTTTTTGAATTCTTTAAGCTTGAAAATTGACTTTTCACTTTATATTTTTATTCATTTAGCATAGGTAAACAAAATTTCATTTTTTATACCCTAAATCAAACCATACAGCTTTGAAGTTCACCATATTTTGTTCTTTGAAAAATGAAATATATATCTCACAAAATAATTAAAGTATCTTTAACAACATGATTTAAAATTAAAAACAAAAATTGTTTCATACTTCTAGAATATTTGTAGTGTTGTTTTAATATATTTTATTATCTAATTATATACCTAATTATATACATATAGAAATAAGTCTACATCTCACCATATCGTCTTTGACATTTGGAGGGACATAGATTGGGAAGGTGAATTTCTTGATTTTATGGGCAGTGATCTGGATCTCGTGAGGGATCAACTCCATCTCCTCCTCCTTTTCTTTCTTTTCCAACAGGGCTGTAAAATTAATGAAATTAACATAGATTCCAACATTTTACATGCGACAAAGTACCCCTAGACATCATAAAAAGAGTGGCTATGTAGAGAATATATTTTTTAATATTCAAGACAAATGTATTCATTTTATAATTAAGAAGGTACTTGCCTTAAACAATTGTTGTCAATTACAAGTAAATAAAATGTTGAAATACATATTAACTCTAACACAACTAGGGCACCTTTCGAGGGGTTAAAATTCAGACAGCAACCTTTAGCCCACTTTTGTTTTAACTCCCTTCCACATTTTTGTCATATTTAATAATATGCTAGATGCCCCCTTGAGTGCCTCAATTCTCACCTGTCCTTGTCTCCACATTCCTCTCCTGCTCCAGAATGTCCTGGACGACCTTCTTTAGGACCTTGACCTTCCAGTTGGCTCTCATATGTATAACCACCTATAATGCATGATAAAAGAATTCAATTAACATGACATACATTTGTGCTAAAAATCAGTTTATTCCAAGCTCAATTTTCAAAAGTTAGACACTCAAGTGTACCACTATTACGTCAGATCTGTATGTATACATGAAGGACTGAACTACAGTCTAGATTAAACTACAGTAAAATGTTACCAGTTTCCTGGCAAGTCTCATAAATTTTTCAGGTAATCATAGATGCCTTTTTTACAGGTACCCTTAGACACCTTTTGTTTACCTTTCTGGCAGCTTGAGCAAATTTTCCGAGCGCAGCATGACGAGTTGCCCAGAGATCGTTGCTGTATGTATCAAACATGGCCGTCTCTGGGGCTAAATCTGTGTGGTCACGAAACGTACGTCGAAACGTACATTTGGTTTCTGTCCGCTTGTGCTCCTCCTCTACCACTGGATCCCCTCGTTTATCATACTGGAAATAGAGAATTGATTATAAACAAGCTCACAAAATAGACACTGTATCCTGTTTGCTTCATTGCAGTGTATTTTTATTACTGCAAAGATAATCAGCAAATTACTGTCTAAATATAAAACTATTTACTGTTTTTGTAAGACATATATATCATAACTTTAAAAAATATCTAAATGGTTGCAGAAAATGTAGAGTCTTACAAGTAGATGTTTTTAAAATCCTACTACCAATCTAATGTTTGGCCATGAGAAATAGTTACTGTTTTCTCTAAAATCACCAAGCAAAGATCATCATGGGTTATATAAAATTAAGCTTTGTTAGAAAGTTTATTCTATAAAACATACTCTGAGATCTTTTTTAAAGAAACCAACAAATTCTATTTTGTTGTCTTCAATCAAGAAACATTTGAAATAACATGTATTGAGAAAAAAATGAAACAAAGAATGAAACTCAACTTCAAAATTTCATAAAAAGTTCTGGAGAAAAATGTGATATTAATAATTTGGTAAAGAGAAGATATTGTCAGATCTGTCACACCATTTTGCTGAAATATCACATTTTCCAGATTAACAAAATTTTTCCAAGAATAACTTTCAACCTTACATCGGGATCAAAAATTGTTCTGGAAACCTGTATGAAGAATAAGTTTTCATCCCATCATGTTGTTCTTATATATTGCCAAAGACAAAATTTTTAATACAGTTGAACGTTGGTTTGTCATTTGATACTGGTATCTTAGTTTCAAACTATGTTTTTGTCAAAGTGAGTTGGCTTTCCAAAACATTGCATCTTAATGTAATTTAATCTTGGACATCTCAGCCCAGGCAAGTTTTACAGTATGAGAATTTGACTGCATATACAAATAATAACAGTTCATTCTTATTATCTTTAACTTACTGGAATTAAGAAAAAAAAATCAAGATATAAGAGAAATTCAGATATTAGGGGTAAAATACAGAAGGAGACACTGATAGTAACTCCCTATTCACTCTGATATACGCATTATCTAAGGCTTTTTGAGATTTTGATGCTGGGATATCGAAGTTCAACTGAATATATATTTATGTCAAAGCATGCCGATAATAAAATTAACACGTTTTTGGGTGTCCACAATATGAATATGGTAAATTATACAATCCCCCATTAAAGATGGCTGTGCTTGTACACTGTAGTTTTATATTTCTGTAAACTCGACTCGATCCTTACTTTGTATTCCTTCCAGGCCTGATCTCGGTCCTCAAGGATCTGGGCTCTGTCT
Organism: Magallana hongkongensis; assembly: GCA_016163765.1. Taxonomy (NCBI): domain Eukaryota; kingdom Metazoa; phylum Mollusca; class Bivalvia; order Ostreida; family Ostreidae; genus Magallana; species Magallana hongkongensis. The sequence continues at coordinate 43,775,694 of WFKH01002636.1, forward strand.
GAGTTTGTGATCTGATCGTCCCCGAGTTTGACCTGCCATCGAAGTTGGTTCTGTCTTTCCTCGTAGACGTTCTGTCTCACTTTGTGCTCAAACATAGCTTCCTGATCAAATCAACAGATATCACTGTATAAAGGTGTTTTGTGTAAAATATAAAATCTCATAGACATACAGAAACAGTTTAGCATAATATGCAGTAGAAACCCAAACTCTCATCAAGAAATTTGCAAAAGGACATTAACCCTAATACAGAGAGATTGTTCATTCATTTTCATGTTAATCAGACAGCTGCTAGAATTTCAATAACTTGCGATGATAAAGATATGATGTACTACTGACAATAAATCTACAATGTGGGTCTACTTTTTTCTACTTTGAAAAAAGAATTGTATAATAACACAGTAATAATGAATAATTGGCAAAGCTCATTCTTTAATTTAATTCTTGTGTGGTAAGAGGTTAACATTCACAAAATCATCATTTGAGTAAATAATAGAAGACTAACCTTCATTTGGCGAGTGGCTGGCTTATTAGTCTGTTTCTGTGCCAACACAGCTATTATAAAAATAAAAAGATTCCATGAAATTTGATAGTGGAACGCACTGAAATTTCCCACCCTCTCTTGGTGGAAATAATCAAAGTAAAGACAGCACTATGAAGAAATGGCTCTGCAGCACTTACTATCCCGGAGATCCTTGGCTCGGAGTTTCCCGGGCTCCTGGTTCAGAACTTGTGCCACGGCAAACGGGGTGTTTAGTTTGGGAGGAAACCTCACTCCATTGTACTCTACTTCCTGAATCTTGTGAACATAAATTTACAGATAACTTTGAAAACAAATATCACCTAAAGTTCATTTTATTGCAATATTTCCTCCAGTCTCTCTTGTCCAATATTTATTTTCTTTTTAATGGTATTTATACCAAAATCACTTTTCACTGTCCCTTTCTGTCAACTCATCTCATTCTATTATTTTCACTTCTTTTCTCTCTTTTTACTCTTTTTTCTTCATCTTAGCTTACTAATATTACAAGATAAAACCATAATTCTCATTAAATGCTCCTTCTTTAGTAGTCTGAGAATAAGGGCCTTGAGATTAACAAAAATTGTTATAAAGTTTTTTAATTTTTTCTACTTTTTCATTACAAAGAAATTTTTCACCCAATTCTTATATTCCTTCAATTGAAATTAAAAATCACACATATAAGAAAATTAAAAATACAAAATACAAAATCACACTTTTTACTGATATGTTCAAAACAAAAGGGCATGTATCAGGGTCATTCAGGAATATACATGATATTATTTTCATAATACTTTACAAAAGTAAATGATTGCCCAATAATGTGCCCCTCCTCTCCCTCTATACCTGAGGTGTTTGTTGCTTTGTAGCTTTGGGTTTTATCTTGAAGGCCAGCTTCCTCTTCTCCCGCGACCTGTCCAGTGGAGACAGACAGCGAGGGTCAAGGACGTTGTCATCTATATCCTGATTCTGCATGGAGATATCTCTACAAACGACATCATACATACGTTTAAGTTTTGTTACAAATAACATCCAAAGAAGTGGGAAGGGAAAATAATGGGAGCAAATATGCAAAGCAATTTTCAAAGTGGACGATTAAAAAATTACAAACAAAAAAATGTAGAAAAACAAAAAGAATGTACTGTACTGTTGAAATATTTGAATCCTTTAAACAAAAAAGTTTACAATTTTCTATCTAATTTTGTGACTTACTTCAGAAGCCCAGGGGTAGAGACTCCAGTAAATGTACACACAATGGGCTGTGAGTTAAACTGAGAAATTGTCAACTGGATCTTCATGAGAGCTGTCTGGAACTCCAGAGGAGCAAACGTTACAGAGACCTCTGTTTGTCCGTGAGCCGGAATGATTCCTGTCAAAACAAGGATAGTTTAATCAAATGTACAGAAACAAGTAGGATTGATTTGAGCAGTAAGATTCCTGACTATACTTGCACTTGTAATTAAATAAAATAAAAGCAGATTTAGAAAGTTGTGTGTTTTTTGGGGGGTAGTATTTTGACTATTTGAAAGCTGATTTCATTAGCCATGGAATATAGAAATTCCGTCGAAATTTGTTTAATTATATGTGTCAATTTTATGCCCTACCATTCATTGGGTGCACAGTAAAAGAAGGGTGGGGTTGTACATAGATAAGCTGGTACTCAAAATCAACTGGTCCCTCACACTTCAAGGGGAATAACTGTGTCATTCTAGAAAAAAAAATATCATCATGAAATCAGACAGAATAGTGGCATTTGTAAATGAATTTGAAGCACTCAGAAGATTAAGTAATAATTCAAGTTTCACCATTTTATTTAGCTTGATTATAAAGAAGGGAAAAAAAGGAGAAAGGTAATCCAGTAACAGGGATAGAAAAAGAAAATGAAGGAAAACAATAAAAAAAAAGGATAGAAAGAGGGAAGACAGAAACATGAAGAGATATAGAGAAAGGTACAGGAAGGGAAAAAGAAAGGGAAAATGAGAGAGAGAGAGAGAGAGAGAGAGAGAGTGTGTGCTCTTGATAATTGTAGTAGTATGTTGCAGGATCCCCACAGGGTGTGGAGATAAAAGAAAACCATTTACTTGTGTCCCACAGGCACTGGCGGGAAACTGAACTGTGTGGGGAAGTCCTTCGTACTCATCACAGGGTAGGCATGAATCGGAATCACCAAATTCTCCTCCCCCTGAAAAATAATAACCAGGAGTGAAATATTGCATTCAAATCTAAAGCTATGTTTCCATCTTTTTCCTGGATAAGGTCTTCAAGGTGAAAACTAAGGAATTAGTTTCTTAAGATTTCAGATGTCTGAATATCACATAAAAGATGCATAGCCACTAAACACCTGGATTTTGAGATATGAGAGATATAACATCAAGAAAATAAACTGGTGTTTATATTGATACTTACTGGACAGTTGATTCTAATACTATCATAGTAATATCTCCACTCATCAGGACTAAACTCTATCGTACAATCAATGGTTAGTCCGGGCACCAAGCGCTCCTGTAAAGGAAAAAGAATAGATGTGAAGATGTAAAAAACTTTTAAAAAACATTCAAAGTTGTGAAATATCTCTGACTTGATAATATATATTCTCCTCAAAAGATGCAAAAATTGTCACATCTTTGACAAAAATTGTACCAACTTCAATCTGTACAAATTTGATATGTGGGGGAAACAATGCATATAATAAAGAAAAAATATAGTAATATTTTTCCCGCATTTCAGACTAGTGTCTTGGAAATTGCTGAGCATAGGAATTTAATCTATGACTCTTACCGTTTTCTTGTATTTGATATAGAAGTATTTCGTTTGTGGGGGAATGATATGCATATTAATAACTTCTGTGGAGGCATTGACAATCTGCAGGGATTGTACATGTTTCTTATCCACCTCAAAGCCTCCAAAATGTATGATTGCAGGTTTAGCCAGGACACACGCATTTTGAGAAACTTTGGAGTATATTTCTGAAAAGAAAATAACAGGATTGAAAAAATCTATTTCATATCATTTTTTATATACATAATTTCACTGAGTAACTTTTATCTGATTAGTGCAACGTGATGATTTTGTATATGAAGAATTATATACTTTAAAAAAACCCAATTTGTGTTCTAAGCCTATTTATTAAGATAGGAGTACAACAAATTGTAAACATGCTTAATGGTTGCAACACTAAGTGTATAATAAAATGAGCATGGTTTTAATAGCTACTACGTACATTAAATAAAATCATAATTGTTGCTGTATGGTATTTGGACAGTTATCCATATATTGTATTTAAAAAAAATTGTAAGTTCAGTTTATTTTATGTGGAAAACCTAATTACTTGTTTCAAGAAGGTGATTAGGTACAGTCTTCTCTCTTCGGGGCTCTACCAGTTGCATAGTTTCCACAAGTGGCAATTCTTTAGAGCCCTCGTGTAGCCCTATCGGACCCGATATGGTGCGGCTTAGCGCAGTCACCGAAGGCATGATTGTTTTTGTTTCTTCTGTCCACTGAAACAATAGTTAAATGCAGCGGCTACATCTTACGACGAAAATTATTTGTTTACATCTTCGTTTTTCGCAAGGTGTCCGCCATGTTGTTTATGGCAATCTCAAAAAACCTTCCGCTTAAAAAAAGTGCTAGCCTTAATGTCAATTGTTTTCCTCGTGAAACTCAAAGACTTGAACTGCATGTATATTTAATTGCAAATAACATTTTTAAAAGTTGAAGAAAATATAATAGCTGCATGAATATTTTGTTTCTATAGTGTTTTAAATTAGGAACTACTTTCTAAGAAGTAACCATCTCCAAGGAGATAAATACGCTAAAAGAGTTATCGTCCCTAAATAAATCTTCTGTGTAGTGGAAATAAAAATTCTCATGTCAAAGATGGCGGGAAGAAAAGTTTGTTGACACGAAAAAAGCTTATTCCGGGGGTAGTGTATTTTCTCTCTCTATTAAGTTTCATTTCGACATTGTTAAAGTAAAATGAAGAACTATATCTGTCTGCACTAATCATGTCAGTGGACGATTATAGCATTATAAGCGACAGTTCTAAGATCAGTCATACATGTAGGATAAATGTAGTGGTATCTAGTAGTCTGTTTAGGGTTAGCACTGTTAGATACATACTATAGAATGTACACTGTTTGTTATCGTCACTATGCAGTTCGAAACAAGAAGCTTTCTCTGCTGGGGTTTGAATCTATGTCATCTGGTATGTACAAATCCAGTACTTTACCAATCGAGCTAAAGGGTTAACCCACTAGTTAACAAAGCTAGTAAGAATGCCATATGCATGACTCTACCACATTATCCCCCTCCTAGAAAAGAGTCGTCCTTGAATCCTCCGGAGTGCCAAAATTGGGGGGTGAAGTTCTGAAGACAATCTCTTTCACCCACAAGAGAATACCCAGGTCCCAACAGGGATGCCAAATGTTACTTTGACACTTATTGCTTCTGCTGGGGTTTGGACCCAGATTCTCTGACATTCAAATTCAGCACTTGACCGATTGAGCTATAGGATTAACGCTGCAGAGGTTATAAGTGTCTTGGTTACATTTCAATACAAATTAAGGCAAAAAATTAAAAGGAGGGGGGTATAGGGGATGATGACCATAAACAAGCTAACATTGATTCCACTGTACCTCGCTTCTAACTCTTAAAACTTTGGTATAAACCATGATAATTCATTAAATATTTTGGGAACATTTCTAATATGCCTATAAATATGGTGCCAATATATGAGCTACTGAAAGCTATTTATTCATATACACAGTCGCATATATTATGATTTAAGTGATTAAACAAAATTGCGAAAAATCGAAAGAAAAAAATTCATATTTTTCAAATTATGTTTAAAAAACTAGTTGTTTAAATTAGAATTCAAGAAAGAATTAAAACAGGTGCACAAAATTTAGAAAATGTATTATTCTGTATTTTTTGTAATTGATGATCATCTGATAAGTTATATTAATCTTGATATTTATGCCCCTCTTCGAAGAAGGGAGGGCATATTGCTTTGCTGCTGTCTGTCTGTCAATCAACCAACAGTTTTCGTTCATTTTCTTCGCAGAGGTTGCACGTATTGAAATGAAATTTGGTATACAGATTTATCATAATAATATCTAGCCAGTAGGTCAAGTTCAATTTTGGGTACGTTCGAGCAATTTAAGACAGAGTTATGCCCCTTGGACGTAGAAAATTTCCAATTATTTGCAGTTTCTGTTCATTTTCTTTCCAGAGGTTGCACTTGCTGAAATAAAATTTGGTACACAGATTTATCTTAATGATATCTAGGTCAAGTTCAATTTTGAGTACGATCGAGCAATTTTAGACAGAGTTATGACTTAGGACTTAGAAAAATTACAATTATTTGCAGTTTTTGTTCTTATTCTTTGCAGATGTTTCAAAGAGAGGGGGGCATAAATGTTTCACAAACATCTCTTGTTCTCCTTTTAAAAATTAGTTTTCCTTTTATCCTACCATATAAGGAAGGTTTCGCAAAATTTTTAACACTTAAAATCATAATATGCGATTGTATCACTCAAACTTTTTTTCATTGAAACGGCTTAAAAATGAAAAGTTTGAAAGTGGTTCATGTTACTAATGTTAAGGATTTATAAATGGGTAAATTTGATTATTTGTGCTTAACAATTGAAGATTTTGAAAGTGTTCAAGTTAAGGATTTCACAAATATTGCTTGCAATTTTCTGTGATTACAAATGCCACACATAATGCTCTTTACAGGCAGGTAAAAGCCTACAAAAAAAACATCATGGCTGCCCAGCCTGGTACAATTAAACGCCTTGATGAAGTGGTGGTCAACCGCATTGCCGCCGGAGAAGTCATCCAGCGGCCGGCCAACGCCCTCAAGGAAATGATAGAAAACAGGTGGAGAACTGATAGGGCAAACACATTAACATGAATGTGGTTGACTTGTTACCATGTAACTCTTATTCTTAATCCCCGATTCTTTTTAATCTAATTAAAATTAGAACTTCCATCCACTCCCCAGTTTTGATACGTGATATGCACAGCTACACATTTATATGGGAGCATGAAGGATCTAATTTTAATTAGATTGAAATCTTTTTGAACTGATAAGGAAAAATACCTGAGGTGTGATCAGCAGAGTGGGCACTTGTGAATGCTTATATACCAAATTTAACAAAATACTGAAACAAAAATTTTGGCAAGTGCTCATGAGCAATTGTGCTGCAGGCCTCTCAGTTTGGGTTTTCTTTTTGATTACTTAATGCCAAACTCTCTGTGGCACCATCTCAAGGATTCTTTGCTAAGACTCCTTTTCAGAATTGTAATATTAAAAGAGAAACCCACTTTAAAAGTGCCTTTTTTGTTTGTAATAAGGTATAGCACACAGCAAGGACCGTAAAGTTTCTTGATTGTATTTAAGGTAATAAGATATAACACACAATTCTATGTTTATAGTTTGGATGCCAAGTCCTCTAACATTCAGGTGACTGTCAAACAAGGTGGCCTGAAACTGCTACAGATTCAGGATAATGGCACAGGGATCAGGGTGAGTGTTACTTTAAATAGACACAGGAATCGGGTCAAGTGATACTAAAAATGCACACAGTAATCAGGTCAAGTTATGCTAAAAATAGACACAGGGATTAGGCCAAGTGATACTAAAAATAGAAACAAAATTTAGAAAATATATTATTTTGTATTTTTTGTTATTGATGATCATCTGCTTTGTTGTATTTGTCTTGATAACTCTCTTTTAGTATTCATCTTAATCCTACCATTTAAGGAGGACAGCATTTATTTTTACTTCTGTCATGTTTAATGAATTCTCAACTTCTAAGTGACATTTCGTAATGGAGTGGTCATGCAACTGATGACCAATTACCTTTAAACGATGAAATCATCATCTACTAACAATAAAGAAGTCTAAAACTGAGAAGTGTTTTTGTTCAGCAGATATCGTATTTCATCCCGTGGTTGGTTATGTGTTGTGTAGTGGTCAGTTTGTCACCTCCTGGTTATTTCGCTGTGATTTTATTTACAGAAAGAAGATATGGATATTGTTTGTGAAAGATTTACCACTAGTAAACTGCAGAAGTTTGAGGACTTGAACTCTATCGCTACATATGGATTTCGAGGCGAAGCATTGGCCAGTATTAGTCATGTGGCACATGTTACCATAACAACCAAAACAGCTGATTCAAAATGTGCTTTCAAGTCAGTTTTTTATCTCTAAAGTCTTTGTTTATCTTTCAATTTGTACTATAATTTTTTTATGCAGCTACATTGTGGCAATATTCTATGTATTTTCTACGTAAACATGATTAAGTATTTAATAACCATCTATGTTATACTATAAAGATTAATGCAGTTTATTAAGTAAACATGATTTCTCTTTACCTTACATATATCCTTGCATAAGAATAAGATTTGGTTGTTAAAAATACATGAAAATGCTTGAGATGTTCGACTTTCAAAAAATGTTATACTTGTAAATTATACTCTCATGAGAGAATTTATGGCCTGTTTCATGTTTGAATTGTTTATTTTTGCTTTAATTGTATTTTTCAGAGGAAGTTATGTGGATGGTAAATTAAAAGAACCAGTAAAACCGTGTGCAGGGAATGTTGGAACTCAAATTACAGTATGCTTGCCCTAGTTTTTCTATTAAATTTTTCACATTGCATGACCTCTTTGTATTGATAAGACTTATCGCAATATAGTTTTACCATTTTGAGAACTACATCTTGATTTCCCATTTCACCATGATTCCCCCTCATGTAATGTTTACACCTTGATTTCCCCATAATTTACAACTTCGTGTTGTGTTAATTAATACTTTACTTCACATTGATTTCCCTATATGTAAACTTAACATCTTGATGTCCTTTTCATGTAAAGTTTACACCTTGTTCCCCTTCATGTATAGTTTTACACCTTGATTTTCCCAGCATATAAGTTTTCCTCCTCATGTAAATTTCATACAATGACTGAATGAGCAAGAGTTGAACTTAGATATCTCGAACACTGATATCTCGAATACAGTGGATAGGTCGAAGTGATTTGTAAGTCCCAACCACTTATTTTTTAAGTATTTTACCCTCGATATCTCTAATACTCGGATATCTCGAAGTTTTTAAACAGTTCTATCTAGTTTGAGATAACGAAGTTTGACTGTATTTATACATCGTGCAGCAAAGTTGCAAGGGGTATAACGTTTTTGACCTGTCAGTCCTGTTTTTTTGTAAGTGCAACTCCTCTTAAACTGCTGCACAGAATTTTGTAAAACTTTGTAGGTATTTAGGACACAATGTGTAGATGTGCATATTACCAGGAAATTCCAATTCCCTTATTTTTCTGGGAATTTCGGCCCTTTTGAAGTTAGAATTTTGGTCCATAATGAATATAGTAATGAACAGTTTTTAAGAGCAACTGCTGCATGGAATTTGTTAAAGCTTTATAGGTACTGTTTACAGTGTTATTTTCGCCCGTGTATTTTTCGCCCTTGTACACTTACAAACGGTTTCGCCCTGTTTTGAATTTGCCCAGACACAACTTTGTTAATACAGTAAAACACG
>WFKH01002636.1:43801151-43812635 GCA_016163765.1 Magallana hongkongensis
ACATTGTGCTATGTAAAGACTAGCTCTGTGCTTATAGGCAACATTGTACTATGTTAAGACTAGCTGTGTGCAATGTAGATAACTAGCTATATGCTAATAAGGGGGCATTGTTTTGTAGAGGACTAGCTATGTGCTCCACAGAGGATTAGCTTTGTGCTATTGGGAGGGGGGAGGGGGACATTATGTTGTATTGAGGACTTGCTATAAACCATCATTTAGTATATAAAAATTTCATAAATTTAAGCTTAAAATTTGAGTATTTTTCTATATCTTTATAGTGAGCTCTTCTTCTAAGTTCTAAAGGAGATTAATACAGTCTAAAAATGGCCACAGCTATCCAACCCTCTTAAAGGGGCACCTTGATATTGTTGTAAGAACATTGTCATTTGTCACTACTTTTCTTGATAGTGGACACTGATTTGTAAGGGACAGTGAGTGATGCATGAACATTTGTTAAGTGAGGTGTATGGTTACATCGTATTATTGATGAGGGTAGATGGTTGTGGCCAATTATTTATAATTTTTGCTACCCATGAACAAAGAAGAGCTTGATTAATTAAAACTACCAACTTCATATTTCACTTGTAATTGAACCAATGATGAAAAACATGATTTTTTGTGCTAAATGTAAATTGTAAATAGTGATTCAAACATTTTTACAAGGTTGGTAACGATTAAGAAGACCACCCAGAGTTCATAAGTGACTTTTTTGACATACTCCTCTCCTCCCCAATATAAAAAAGAAGAAAAAGATATATAATGTATGATGTAGATGAGTTATTTTTACACAATACACGACTATTGCTGATGTATTTTTGGTTACAGTAGTAATGAGTGAGCAGTAAACGTCATGATAATTTTTGTGATTTAGATAGGTTTATAACAGTACTTACCCCCTTAGTGGCATAAGACCTGCCTTAAACTGCCTTAAACTGGCCATGTCATAAAGATCAAGAGATCAAGCTCGCTCTGTGCTTGACATGCAAGATGACTTGCATTTTTTCCTTCCAGGTTTACTATAAATACTTAAATTATGGCTGTGTTATGAAAGAAAAAAAGAAGCTATTTTTAAAGTGTAGACAGAGTTATGGCTCATAAACGACATATTATAAGCCAGAAGTGCAAGGAAAGAGTACCGGCATGGGGTTACGCCTTTGCATTACTGTAAAAGACAGATATTGAATAGCAAAGTGCCAGGGATGGTCAATTTTGATTCATTATAGCCTTAATTTGTTATATCAAATGAGTTTATTATACAATTTTAAGATTAGGGGGATGAAACTGATTTCACTGTAAGTGTAAATTTGTTGTAAGCATGTTCATTGTAATTGTGTTTTATTGTATATGGTATAACAACTTGTTACTAACAAGAGTGTCCCCTTGTGACTGGATTTTTTTTTAATGTGTTGTGAAACATTTTTATTGCGTGTTATTGAAAAAGTGTAGATAATATTTGAGTTGTACACACTTAATTATATTGGTTGTCTAGAGAAATAATTTTCAGATTACTTTGAAAATAAATATTGTTCAAATTATTGTTACAATGCTAAATGAGGATACAAAGCTTAATGATTTTAAGTTCTTAGGTTTTCTTTTAATCTTTCTCACTAACTTTTGTTCGCTAACACAGCAACACACCCACACATGCACAGTTTCCTATGTTATATTGCCATATATGCCATATATATATAATATATAGAATTGATTCTACAAAACTCAGCTTTAGCTTAATTGTCTTTTGTTTCTCTCAGCCATTTTCAATGAATTTCCTATGATGAAAAGTTATTTATTAGTTTTGTTTCAAATGTTGTAACTTACTTCGTAACAACCAAGCCTGAGTCCGAGTCAGTAGACTGACCAACCTCAAACATTCTAAGAGTAATCTGAAAGTTATTTTCAATAAAACCCAGTAACTGATGTGAAGTATTCCTATCTAAGGTTTTTTTTTGTAAGTAAACTTTTGAACATTTTAAACTTTTCTTCTGGAACTCCTGAACAAATGTTTGTAGAAGGCCTAGTGATGGGAAAATAAAAAATTTTAAAATTCATGACCCAACTTGGATTTTGGAAAAGACTGTTAAAATTGATGTAATCTCTGAAAAAATCTTCTTTTATACTCCTGATTAACAGACAGACAAGCTATAAAGCACGGTTATGAGTAGGTGTTTCCTCTTTTGCATATATTTGGGTTTCCTTAGTGCATGAAGTGACCAGCAGTTATTATAATGATTTTTTTACACAGTGTTTTTCAGGTCTGTCTTACATCCAGTGGTCTATCTGTCACCTCACATTGCACGGAGCTCAGTGTGTTGCTCTTTTTCAAAGAAAATATTCCAAGATTGTTTTTAGAATCAAACTTGAAAGATGCAATTTCACTGTAATTTACAAATGTATCATTTGCCATGGCATTCATATCTTATGTTTATAAGCATTGCCCCCTGAAAAAGACCTGCACACCGGCTGGGCTGTATAATATGGCAGAGAGATGGATACATGTACTTCTTTGGGTTATAGCTAGATCTCATCAGAAATCCATGGAGATAGTACAGTAGAAATTGTTATAGATATCAAGTGCAAAAAAAACAACTAGTAAAGCAATACAACATGCTGCCAACCATAAACAGCTTCATTTGAAAGATCAATTGAATCAATCTTTTTGAAGCACGAGTAACTTAATTACAAGAAGATAATAATCGTTTGTTGTTGAAAATCAGCATGCCTTAGAACATGCAGTTAAACACATTATCACTGTCGTGTATCCGCGCCGGTAGTGACGTGTTTGGATGAAGTGAAAATGGCGCATCCATTGCAAAAACAACGATTGATGTGTTGTTTTTTCTATCGACAATGAGGTAAATATCATAAAGAAATATCGTATTAATCATTCATATTTTTCTATATGTTTTGCAGTTAAAAACAGTCAGTGTTATTTTCTTTCAACGTAAATAAAAACGACTTATTTGTAGGAAAATCAATCGTGAACGTGTCATTTAAACGCAAAAACCAAGATCTTTTTCGAGATTACGTAGATAATATAACACTTAGTAAAAATCTGAAGCAGCCAAAATTAATTTAAAACATTACACTTACCAAATAAAATCATTTCAATATCTTTTTAATACATTAAGATGTATAAAAATAATAATAATTTTATGCACCTGCTAAATTAGCGGTCCGGTTTGGATAAATAAATTATTCCGGTTTGGATGCTAAAATATAAATTTTGCAAATGGTACGGTTTGGATAATTTAAAGATATAGCATTTTTGATATTTTAGACAAAAATGAAGCAGTTTGCCTGTTATCGGTGTACAACCGGAGGTGCATCATTTAAAAACATAGTAGAGCACTCAATAAAACAGCATGCAAAAGATGTTTTAAAAGTAAGGTCAAAGGAACTAAATATAGAGACGGGGAAATTGGGTTATAGGACACATACATTCTTTATTGTTCCTCGTGATATTGTTCAAAAGAAGCAGAAAATAAAAGTATTAAACGACGAGCCAGGAAATCTTAAAATTCAGGTTGTCAAGCTTGAAAATGAGGATCCCGTTGTAATAAGTAGAAGCCCTTTGGCTAAGAAAAGGAAAACGACAGCATATCAGAAAACAGTAGCCGCAAACTCGACTTGTGAAAATGATTGCTCTGCATTTGAGGAAGATTTTTTTCCTATATCATGGGAAAATGGTGTACAACAAACAGAATCCGATGATGACAAAATCAGACGCATGTTACCACTGGTTTTGTCTTCAATGCGAGAACATGGTTTGTATGAAGTGTGGAAAAAATTTCATGAAATGGTGGCAGCTGGGAGTTTTCCAATGAAAAATATAGCATACCTACTTTTTCTGGACGTTGTGCGGTGGTACAGCTCAGAATCCACAACGACAATGCGTTATGACGATGTCGTATCAAGGTTCTGGAGAACTGGATATAGATTGTTTCATGGGCGTTTTCTTCGCTTTATGAGTGGACTGAAAAACAGGGGAGAAATTATAATTAATGATTCTAGGAGGGGATGTTTTGATCCTGCGGAATCGGAAATAAATTTTGCGGTTCCAATTCAAAAAGTGAAGAAAAAAATGGAAGGGCCAATGCCGCCAGAAGAAATAAAGCCGGGTATTCTTCAACACATGATTCATCTCATAGCAGAACAGTCCTCATCATTAAAAACATACAAGTTGTGCTTGGATGGCAAAAAAATAAATGGCAGTACCACAGGAATTCTAGAAGATGTGGACCTCTTTGGACACGAACAAAAACCTACACTGCGCAAAAAACAAAATCGTCTTCAAGATGAAATTTTGCATACAGAATCGGTTTTACAGATCCTTGATAACATGGACACTAAATTTTTACTCCAATCTTTTCTTCCATCAATGAAAAGTTGTCTTACAGAAAAGCTAAGGAAACATTACTTTGCTGAGCGAGAGATTGAAAGATTTGCGACAGATGAGAGTTTCTAAACAAGCGACATTGGCAAAATTCAAAGATATAGCGGGAAGTAATTGGAAGACGTCTAGTCTATGCAATGTTATTAGTGCAATCTCAACTCAAATTTATGATCTGGATGCTTGTGTTAAAAGAACTCTGAACACTGTTGATGGAATCATTCAAGTCTGTGCAGAAATGAATGCTTGTTTAGAATTTTGTTCTGAAAGTATCCTTGATTTGTCTGTTCAAACAAACTATCGACACCTAAAACAAATTGAGGACCATATATTCAGCGATGATCAGGTAAGGTTAATGAAACAACTGAGTCCCCAATGGCATGAATTGCGCAAATCGGCCGTAGCAACAGGAAGTACATTGTTTACTGCCCTCGGACTCGACACCCTAAAGAAGCAACAAGAACACTATGATTTTGTCAAGTTTGAGAAGGCGAAGTCGGAGCCTACAGCTAGAATCAAAGAAAGAATGGAGCATGGTCAAAGAAATGAAATCAATGCAGTTGCAACGCTTGTCGGAAAAGTTTTGCCTTGTTTTTATCCATCATACACATTCTCCGAAGAAGGTTGTGTAAAGTACACGTTGGATGAATCATACATTATTGTTTGTCCAGATGGAAGTTGCATTAACTCAGCAACGCGACAGACAGAAATTGCTGTGGAGATTAAATGCCCATTCCCCCCAGACGCAGGATCCTACAAGTCTCCTGTATACTATAAAATACCCAAGTATTACATACCTCAAATTTTGTCGGAGATGGCAGCACTTGGAACAACTTCCTTGATTTTTCTTTGCTATTCAATAGAAACCACGGTTGTTATGGAAGCTTATTTTGATAATGAATTATGGCAACTCTTCTTACAAAACATTCAGACAACATATGGTGCAGATGGATTTCGTCCAAAGAAAAAACCTGAGAATTTAACTCTTTTGCTTGAAAAAATTACTCAGTATATGGAGGAGAAAGTTGTATTTAAAGGAGAAGTTAAATCGGTTACCGGCCAAGTTTGCCCAATTTCCATTGGAAGTGTAGAAGCTCCCTATTGTGACCATAAAGAAAGATCAAAATCCTTTACACTTTGCGTAGATGATGTGCTTCAGCTGATGTTTGAATCACAGGCAGTATTTAATGAATCATACAAGCTCACACGCCAGCGAGCAACTGAGTTCCTTGGTTTTCTGTTGTCTGATTTAGACAGAAACGTGTCACACAATTATATTCATTGCCTATTGCATTCGGTATGAAAGGAAACAGTCTTCCGTGCAAAATCTTACGAGAAATGATCGAGCATGTACTTGATGCCTGCTCAAAAGCAGGATTGTATGTACCTGTTTGTTCATTTGATGGACAGTGGTATCGCATAGCTGTTAGGGACCAAAATGAATTTCCTTTGACACCTCTACAACTACAGAAAGACATTTATCACGAGGTAAAGAGAATGAGTGTTTCCGAAATCAGTAACAAAATCTGTAATATGAACTTAGTTAGTGTCGATACTATAGATCAGAAAATAGAAGTGCAAAGAACTGTTAATGGGTTGGTAGTCATTTCAAAGACCTTAGAATCACTTGCTATATCCCAAAATATTATGCATATGATTGAATCTTGGAAACAAGGAAAACTGAGAAAAGAATTGATACGTAATGAACAAACACAGACAAATGAAGATTTTCAAAGGACACTCTCGTCACTTCCTTCGGAAATTGTTCATGAAATTCCTAGTGAAACACTTGCAGAAGCATTCCAGTCACAAAACCCAAGGAAGCCAGAACAGATTGACGATGTCATGAAATATGTGGACGAGAATTCGCTTGCAACATTAGAGTCTGGTACATCTTCCACAACACTTGATTTTTCGGATATCAATGTCGAAGATAATTTAGATTTTCAACAGAATACAGAGGATCTACAAATTGAAAATGATAAACTTTTAAACAAAACCGACATCGAAAATATGCACTCTTCAATAAAGAGATCGAAAAATTCTAAGAAAAAGTGGGATATGTCATCCACAGAATTTCTATTGCTCTTCTCAAGTGCCGCAGAAATTAATAAACGATTCACAAAGCAAGAATTATTAGACATGTTAGCTTCAGTTGCTGGAAAATTAGCAAGCAGTGGTATAAAAGTTCTTGCCTCGGACACAAAACGGAAATTGGTAGAAAAAATTTGTCCCATTCTTGGCGATGGATCTACTTTGCCAGACCCACCAAAAAGAACAGGAAGTCCAAAATCATTACGTTTACAGGCACGAAGTATTGTAAACAAACTCCCAAAAGACATTTTATGCGCTTTATATGCTGAGAATATATGTGAAAGGAAATACGAGTCATGGACATATTTTAACCCTTTTGGTAAATATATTAACGTGGAAGGAATTCCCGATTTCCGGGAATGGTACTCCATGCCCGAGTTCAATAGGTGTACAGGGAATTATGTTTTCATGATTTTGGATACGTACCATCAACTGTGTGGACTACGACGACTTGTGTGTCAAAAGGGCATACCGTCCAGAGGCATAAAAAGATCGGCATTTGTAAAGATAGCAGAAGAAAATGAAACTAATGGATGTGGCCTGAGTCCAGCCATGGTTAACGACCTAATAGACAAACAGAGTGTGGCGTTTGCTCTCGGAACCTTCAATTTGAAAGTAGCTGATGCATTGGATACTATAGGGGCTACAGAGGAGTCTGAATTCTGCCGTATGGTATTTTTTTGGTACAGTGCAGAAGATGACCCAGGAATACCTGCCATTGATCGTTGTAAATACCGCTTAAGATTTAGAGACTGGTTGCTAAAAGATGTTTGTATGAAAACTTATCCACCATACGGTTCTTTCATTAATGACATACCAGTAGTACTCTTTGAGGGTCTTCTGACTAACATCAAGCGTAAAATACAGCTTTTTCCTTTCACCAAAAGTGGGAGTTACAACGTCAGAGCTGTCGGGAGTTTAGATGCAGAAAATTTCTTTGGGACTTTTCAGGATATTGATCCAAAAGGCACAGGTGTTTTTAGACCAGATGATATTCCAAGTGTGCTGGCAGTAGCAGCAGAGCTCATTGACTCAAGTAGCAGCAGAGCTCATTGACTCAAAACTAGATCCAAACAGGTAAGTGTGTATTGAAAACTCATCATTCAACTTTTCTTAATTTTTTTTTTATCAATTTACATGCGTAAATCAAAATAAAAAAAACACAGGTGTATTTTTGCAGGGGATTTCACATGGACACTACAGCAACACAAAAAGTGTACCCTGTGAATGAAATGTTAGAAATGGAAACAGAGAACAAAGAAGAAGAGTCATCTGATATGATATGGAGAGATTTGACAACAATTTATCCAAGGCAGGAATATTTCTCTCTCTCTCTCTCGCTCTCTCTCTCTCTCTCTCTCTCTCTCTCTCTCTCTCTATATATATATATATATATATTTAATCTTGTTACACCAGGGACCACGAGTTTGACAAAGAAATGAGAACCAGATGTAAGCAAAAGAGAAAGTCGACGACAGTTTCTAAACCAGATGAACCAGGTCGAGGTTGCCTTCCTGTCCGACAGTTTCATAAACGTGATGAAACCAAAATACTTCCTCATGTTCAAAGGGGACTAAAACTGGATGACTGAGATTCATTTCTGTAGACAATGTTTTTCTATATATAATTGATTAGAAATTGATTAATAGTTTATGAAGTTTTTTATTAACATCTCAAAAGAATACTTTTCTTAATCTTAAAGTAAAAAGAAAATATGTGTAAAATTTGATCAACACAATATAGCTACATGTATGTAAAACAATGTAAAAAAAAAGTGTTTTACTTTTAACCTGAAAAGCAATTCATCATATAAACACATCAACAGACACCTATCTATATTACTAATCATAATTTTGTTGATTTCTTCAATAAACTAACTAAAGTTATAAAATTGATCGCACAATAGATTTTACATTTCTCTGATTTCATCCAATATATAATGTATGATCAAGCTAATCTGTTTATGAGTTGATACATATAAAATAAAGCAATGTACATGTTTGTTAAAATTCATTTCTAAGTTAATGCACATGCACTTGAACACAGTGCATGCGACCGACAGTTCAGAATCACTTCGTAGAAAGTGAGCAATTAATATAATTTACCAGAACGACATTATAATTTAGTTTATAATAATTGTGAAATAAATTTATTCTCTGTTTTTTTTCACTGTTTGTAAGACATGAAATATATGTTTGGTACGTACATCGATTAATTGCATGTAAATGTAGGCCATTAAAACGTTTGTTTGGCGTATATAGTGCATATAAAATGCAGTTTGACATTTTGGCTTTTGGCACATTTAGTGTATGGTAAAATTCTTAAATGCATTTTGAAAGTATCGCCCTTAAACAAAAAACAGCAGTCAATATTAGAATGGCCCCTTCGTTAAAAATTTGCAAAAGTGTGGTTGTTAGACTTGCGAATCTAAAAAGTTTTTTGGGAACGTTTCAATTATTGATAATAAAAAATAGACAAATATGACGTTTGGTAAATTAAATACAATGTATTTAAGATGAAATATTTCTTTCACTCATTTTCATGATTATGTATATCAATAAAATATCACCGTGATCACAGTATGTTTTGTGCAGTGAATCTACATACAATTTTGATAGAAAAAATATTTTATTATTAAATGAATTTACAGACTTTAAACTTTTAAAGTTGGCATGATTCCGTATTTTATTGATCTCTTTTGAAATTTTTCCTGACATCGTTAAAAGTCGATAATGTTAGACTTATAATTGGATCGGAACTATCGTAAACACATGTTTATTTTTGTGTCGGTAAAGATTAAAGTAAGGTTGAATCCTTCTTGATTAATATCGATGGAATAATTATACAATAGACTTAAGATATCTGTAAAACATTTGACAAATCTTTCATTAAGTATTAATTCGGTATGCAATTTATATGCGTCAAGTGATTCGGAACTGCCACATAAACTCTTAGTCTTAATAAATGTAATTTAGAACTCTTGTATTGTGAAAAATTAAAATTAAAATTATGGTATTTAAAGTTGTGTTAATCTAAGTGTACATGTCTTCTAACGTTTATCTTTATTTCTTTGAACAATGCGACTTCAAATGTCTATTACATGATGATCTCCATTGGAAGCATGTTTTGCAGTGAGGGCATGTGTATCGCGCAATGCCTTCGTGTTTACCATGGATGTGATCTTGAAGGCCATCTTTTCTTGCAAATCTTTGCTGGCAAATATCACACTGATATACAGGGTCAGCTTCACTGGCTTGCTTTTGACCACAGCGCATTGTGTGGCGAAGAAGACTCGACTTATAAGCATATCTTGCGTTACATTTAAGGCATGCGTGTGGCTTTAATCCATGGTGATTATTAATGTGTCCCTCGTAATAACCCCTGTTTGAAAATGTCCTCTGACATATACTGCACTGCAGTTTGTGACCTTCATTGTGGGTCCACTCATGCCTTGTGAGCCCCCATTGTGTGGCAAACTCTTTGCCACAAATACTGCATATGTATGTGTCAGTCTCAGTTGATTCGTGGAATGATTCTTCCATAGCAGAAAAAGTCTCATCTGAAATATATTGATGACATTTATAGTTTTCATGTTATTGAATAAATATCATCGGATGTATTTGTTTTTTAAATCACGGTGGTTTGAAGTTTTGTACGCATTCGGCCACACGCACAGATATCTTGATTTATTTGTTATAATTTTATCAAATACCCGATATATTTCTCAATTCATTTAAAGAAGTTACTAGACTAATTGGACAGAACTGCAAAAAAATTATAAGTGCTTATTAATATAAAATAATTAATAATATTTAATGGAAATTGTTGGAGTTATTAAGATGTATCTCATTTTGAAAAGTAATTAATATAAAATAAAAACAAGAGCACCGAAATGCGGAGCATCCCTTCGCGGCATGCACATGTATACACACACACCCACACCCTCTCTCTCTCTCTCTCTCTCTCTCTCTCAAAGTCAAACACACACACACACACAGAGTAGCAGTGCTATATCCCTTTCGCGAGGGGATAACTAAAATAACTGTTTAATATTAACCACATCCAAACTGTACCAGATGCGTATCCAAACCGTTCCTATTTTGAAAAACAAGGTCATCCAAACATGTTCCGTTGTTTCACAAATGATGGTCATTAACTGCTTATTTACCTAATTTTTATATAAATTTCGTAGAGAATTAAGATTTAGTATAATTTTTAATAGATTTGACAATCTTTTTAATGTAAAAGGAAACAATTTAAGCCTAATATAACACGAAAACTTAGTAAGAAACTAGGAGATAGTAAATGCGTATCCTGGTTCGTAAGAAAAACAAGTCATTTTTTTCATATTACACTTGAATATCGGCTTCCATTAATGTCTGTCTTATTTCATGTATACAGTGGATTATGATGAAGTTCAAATCCAAATAAATAGGTTGCTTTTCATTCATTAAAATAACAAAAAATAAACATACCTTCAAACGGTGCCGCCATTTTCACTTCATCCAAACACGTCACTACCGGCGCGGATACACGACAGTGATTATGTGAAAAACACATGTCACAGTGGGACACAAGGTAAAATAAAAGTAATAATTTTCCTGATATAATAATTTTCCTGACAAAATGACTCATACTAGTGTTGTTTTGATTGACTTAAAACAGGGAAGTTCCATTGAAATTGCTATCATATCAAATGTAAAACCATCAGATCATTATCACAGCCGTAAATTCAGTTTGTTCTTTGTACAGATACATACAGATGGATAAATTGATAAAATACTGTCTAGTCTGAAATTTGATCAAAAATCTTTAAAATGTTTGATATTCTAGCATGTACAAGGACCATTTGAAAGCATGACAACAAACAAAAAGTGTACTATAACTGTTATAAATGTTAACTGGCATTGTATGGCATTGTAATATATTATGTACAACAAGGAGAGGACTCTCTAAGTTTTTGGAACTTGTGTCCAATCCTTTTGACATCATTAGTCAAT
>WFKH01002636.1:43812735-43833096 GCA_016163765.1 Magallana hongkongensis
ACATCATTAGTCAATAAAATATGTTCAACTCAACAAAAAAAAATGCTTATTTTTTTTTTTTTTTGGGGGGGGGGGGAACTAAATTTTCAAATTATTTGTGCAATATACATGTAAACAAAATTAAGTCTTATTCCAACTCAGAATCTTTGAGTTAGTATTCTGATGCCAAATTCACTACAGACAAATGATTCAATATAAATTAAACAAACTCTAATTGCAATTAAATCTCTGTGTTGCGACATACTGTCCTAAAAAGTAAAAAAAAAAAAAAAAAAGAGGAAAATGTCTTAGGATCTGGGGGACCCATAAGGAGTACAATGAGCCAATAGAATTAATGTCTTTAGAGATCATAAGTAGTTACCAACCCACACATGCGCTACCTGTGGGCTCTCTTTATGCCATTTGATTGATCTTTATAGTTCAGGTATTGAACATGCTCATCAAGGTTATAACTGGTCAGCTAATGATCAGGGTCAATGCCCAGAGTTGTCCTGAGCATAAACACTAGGGCATTATGTCAAGTTCTGGTCATTTATGCAAGATTTGTGGGATTAGCCAGAGTAAATCCTTAGAGGACTTATAGTATCAGGTTATCGGAGCATGCAGTACTATCTTAACACTACACACCTAAAGAGCTGACTCCATGGTACATTTGGGCAGTTAGAGTGGTCTGCCCTTTGCAGTTTGTTTAAGGAATAAGGAATCATTCTTTGAGTTTTATAATGTGATAAAATACAGTCTGGGGTGATCACATCTAATAAACAGATAAAGCCCGAAAGGGCTTTATGATAGATTTGATCACCCCCGACCATATTTGATCACCTCATAATATTCAATGTTTGATTCTTTACATTTATTACTAATATTTATATATTTTTCAGCAATATGAATATACCAGTAAATATTAGAATAATCATTGATGAAATGTATTGGACTATACATTACAAAAATTGATCTGTAGTGTTATCATAGACAAAGACACTGGAAATGTTAAATATAATCAATTAATTGGAATTACAGTGTATATTAGACTAAGATTTTGAGAAATTAAATTCTTTATTTTTTCTCCATTTAGATTTTCAGCAGAAAATGATATGTCTTTATCAGTTGGTTGTTGTCTTTATAACACTGCTTGAGGGAAATGAGCTAGCTAACTTGATACAGTTAAACTATAGTATCTGGAGCATTGATATCTCAAATACTGTAAATTAAAGTGGTTATTTACATGTGAGGAAAATTTACACTAATTACACGGTATAAGCTTAAAACTGCCTAATATTCCCCACGCCTATGGTTACAAAAATTAGAACTTAAGAGTGGTAAATGCGAACTTTACCACCAGCGTAAATAACCACTTTTACAGTACCACGAATATGTCAAACAGAGTTCAATTTGGAAGTTGATCCCAACCATTGTTGAAGTATTTTAACCCCAATATCTCAAATCCTAGCTCGATCTCAAAGTAGGTCTCAGTCCCATCAAGCTCAAGATAAGGTTTGGTTATATATACACCTTAAGAGGGCTGGATGGTTGTGGCCATTTTTAGGCTGTCTTGATCTCCTTTGAAAAAAGAGCTCTATATATAAAGATATAGGAAAATACTCAAATTTAAAAGCTAAAATTTATGGATTTTGACTAAATAATAGATTATAGTTTAACAAATGATATCTAAAAATTTAAGGTATATCTGATGGTTGATTTTGTTGACCATCCAGCCTCCTTGTCCAATTCTATAATTATGTATATATATTTAACCATCGCTTTCATTATATGATCCTGTTTGTTTTACATGTATCATTTGCATCCTCCATCTTCTTTAGTTCTCTGTTTGTAAATCTTTGTTTCTCCTCTGGGGGCAAAATTTGGACTTGTACTAATAAATCCTGTAAATTGTAATATGTATGCAATTTAATTTTCTCAATTAAGTTAAAAAATACACCATTTTTTATTAGTATAAAAGAGGATTAGTATTCAAGACACTTCTGGTCGCCTTTATACTGTAAAAATGTTTATTTACGCTGGTGGTTAAGTACGCGTTTTCTTAAATCAAACAGTACATGTGAGTATTAAATATGTGGATGCGTGATTAACCACTCTAAAGTTTTAACTTTTGTACCATATGCGTGGAGGTATTTTCTGCGATTTTTAGCTTACCACGTACCTAGAGTAAATTTCCCCCACGCGTAAATAACCACTTTTACAGTAACCTGTCACTCGGGTCTTTTAAGGTGGCTGGGTGGTCAACAAGTTAACCATCAGTCCCTTAAAATTTACATATGATAATTTTGGCCGTTAACTATTTATTAATGAAGAAAAAATCCAAATATTTTAGGATTAAAATTGAATTTTTATGCCCCCACCATGAAATGGCCAGGGCATATAGTGTTACCTTGTTCCATTATTCCATCATTCTGTCCTTCCGTCCTTCTATCATTCTGTCATCATTCACTTTCCGATAATTGTCTCAACAACCATTGCACACATTCAACTCAAACTTGATATATGGATGTGTCATATGAATATACAGGTTGAGTTCTGCATCGATGATTTTTGACAGAGTTATGCCTCTTGAACTTTGAAAAAAATGAGAAATTCTCAGTTTCCGCTCTCTAACTTTTGAAATGATGCATATATAAAGCTGATATTTCATATGTAGGTTATTTACTAGAAAATACAGGTTAAGTTTGAATTTGCTTTTGGCCTGATGATTTTTTAACAGAGTTATGCCTCTTGAGTGTGGGAAAAAATGGGAAATTCTTAGTTTCCGCTCTCTAACTTTTGAAGTGATGCATATATAAAGTTGATATTTCATATAAGGTTAATTTATTGGAAAATACAGGTCAAGTTCAAATTTGGTTCTAGTCCAATGATTTGGATGTTATGCATCTTAAAATTAAAAGAAAATGAGTAATTTTCAGGGATTTATAACTTCTTCTGTAATCAAACAAATGTTATACTAAATTTGGCATTTGAAATTTTGGCCGCCTGTGGGGGCATTCGTGGTGTTACGACATCTAGTTTTTTTCTATATTTTTATACAGAGCTCTTCATCTGAAGGAGATTAATTTAGCCTAATAATGGCCACAACCATCCAGCCCTCTTAAGTAGTGTGGGTGTGGGGGAGGTGTCCTCCACAGGGTGAAAACTAGAAAGATTTATTGCTTGTTCAGTTCAGATATTAGGAGAGAAAATAATGGGGGAATAGTCTAGAATCATGTGTTAGCTTGACAATATGAATGAGAAAAAAGCATGCCTCTTTATTCACATACGTATATAGCGTATATAGCGGACAGTTCTGTCACCTGACTCCTGGACGTACTGAGAATTTGTTAGGTCAGGTGTTACACAGGTATGGATAGGTAAATATTCGGCACTTGTGTGCATTTATAGAATATTATTCTGGAAGCAAAATGACCTCTTTCCCTTCTATCTCTCTTCTCTCTGTTCTTTATATATTTTTTGTATGTACAAGTACACATACTTAGAGGATGTAATGGATAAAAATTATTCAATATTATGGAATGACTTGCCAAAATTCATTTTCTTTTGAAATTTTGGGTCATTTTGTCCCTTCCTCTCCCAGCCTCTATAAAAAACCACGATCCCTTGAATGTAACCTTTATTTTTATATAAAAAATATCAAAATTAAGCAACAGTTTCTAATAATGCCAAAGTAATTTTTTGCTTCGATTGAATCCAAAAGGTGTTGTGTAGATTTCTTGTTAATGAACTCTCGATCTACATACTTGATGAATGGAAAGTTGTAACCCTTTGTATTGAGAATCTTGATGTAATCTAGTTTCATGTCAAGACGAAGCTTTGAATTTTTGACATCATTTGACCCTTTCACATTTGGGACTTTTTTTTTTTTTACTAATTTCAGGGGAAAATTTGTTTTGAAATATCCCTTAAAAAACCTTAATACACAAATATATATGAATATGTTTGTACTGATGGCCAGCTTCTGTGTATCCTACATATATATTGATCCTTTATATTAATTTGGACTTAAAAACCATCAACTGTAAACGATGCTATATTTACCGGTAAGTGAAAAATGACTTACTGATCAAATATGACCAGTACGAATGTGAAAGGGTTAATACATTAATAGAGACACTTCTTTTTAAAACCTACTGAGTGTACAATTAATTACAAACCCCCTTTGCCCAGTTTTCGGACAGATACATTAGCCAACTGCTGATGTCTTTGCCACCTGATGTATTGTGTCACATGGAGACTGGATAATGATTTGTCAGTCCGAACACAACACGCTCCTGTGTACACCCAAAGGTGAAATTCATGGACCACCTTGGACAAATGTCATTATAAATAGCAGCGGCATATTATCGGCATATTATCGTTATCTGATTGTTAACGATCAACATGAACTGAACTTTATACATCCAGTCAGATTTATAAACCATTATGTTGTTTCAACATCACTAAAGTAGAAAATTGCCATTAATTTTCAGACCTTTCAAACAAAAGCTAGCTATTTGTAAACCTATTTCAATTTGAATTACTTATTTTTGTTTTATAGGGGAAAAAAAAAACTAGAAATAATAGGGGGTATTTTTCCCCTTTTGCCTTGAATACATGTATATTTTTGATCATAGAGGGCAGTAGTAAATATTCATAGTTACAAACATTTATATGAAAGATAAACAGATATATTACATTGTTAATAATGGGGGGGGGGGTGTGTGTAGCCATAGATATATATATATATATATATACAAACATGTTTATGATAGAAAAGCATTTCATGTCGGGCTCTATTTCATCCTGATAGAGAATAGCAGTGAATTAGATTTTTTAAGCTATAAACTACCATTTAGTGAAAAAACACTTTCATATATTTTAGCTTTAAAATTTGATTATTTTCCTCTGTTTTTACAGAGCTCTCCTTCTTAGGGAGATTAATATAGTCTTATAAAAAATAGCCACGACCATCCAGCCCTCTTAATTTTAGAGTATATATGACACCTGCTAGGTAGGATCTGCTAAGACATGGGATTTCATGCAATACTAAAGAGATGAGGGACATGACAAG
The DNA here is from genome assembly GCA_016163765.1 of Magallana hongkongensis. Classification (NCBI taxonomy): domain Eukaryota; kingdom Metazoa; phylum Mollusca; class Bivalvia; order Ostreida; family Ostreidae; genus Magallana; species Magallana hongkongensis. The sequence continues at coordinate 43,817,792 of WFKH01002636.1, forward strand.
TCTCTGGTCCATGTCTGATAGGTCAGCTTAGTGTCGGCATGTACGTCATTCTCGTGGTGGTTCGTGGGGGTACTGCCCCGATACATTCAGCTTAGGGATTCCATTTACTCAGGGGCAAAAAAATTCCACAAATAGGAACGAAAAACTACTTATTGTACTTGGTAGCCCTACTATTGTGGTGCTATTTTTTACTTTCAAATTACTAGGTCAATGACCTACTTTTTATGCTAGTGACTTCTGAATGATTATTGAAAAAATGTCAAAATTGTCCACCCTTACCAAGGCTTAATTTCTTTATTTTGAAATAATTAGATATAACAAAACAATTAGGTGGTTGGAAAATGATGAAATATGAAATAGCTTTACTAATTTGATATTTCAATGAATTGTTTTAAGCTCATAGTTCGAATTTAATTTAGTCAGAATTTCCTCTCTCAATTTTCAAAATTCTACTCATTTTTGATCGAGTATTACAAAAAACTGACTAATAGGAACTCCAAACCATTTATTGCCTAAAACTATTTTTATTGTCTGTATTCTGTTGACATTAACATTATATAAGGTCAATGATCAAATTTTCAAGATATTCTATCTGGATTTAATATTATGTATTAATTTTTTTAGATTTTTCCCATCCCATGCCAGTCAGTGATATAAATTTTACATGAGATAATACAACCACAAAATAAGTAAAATGATACGAAAAAACACATAAAAACTTAACTTTTGCAATTACATTGCTACAGAAAGTTTTTAAGAGAAAATACAGAAAATGAAAAAATTAGTCCGAATTTCCTCTGTTTCAATATAAATCTACCTTTGTCATAGCATATCTGCCTCAAATAAACAAAACATGGATATCAATATCGATATTTGTTTATAACATTGTTACATTGTGTTTTTAAAACAATTTTTGACTTCAGGTATTGAACTTTGTAAAAATATTTTTTGAAATCTCAAACCCTGAGTAAACGTAATCCTTGATGTCGGAGAGGATCATATCAAAATGTGTACCCTAGAATATTATACTCACAAGTTATTATCAGTGTTTAATCGTGAAATGCATTCTTCGTAGATTTTAAATTTTTTTGACAGTTAATTATGACAAAAATGAAATTGTAAAAATGTGTTCTGTGGGATCTTAATTAAACTCGCAGAGTTATTATTAGTGTATATTTGTAAGAAGTACCCCTCGCAGATTTTCAAATATTGTTTTTATTTTTCTGACAGCTGTGACACACTATACATAATATCAAAAGAAAAATAAGTCAATAGAATTTTTAAAATTTATTAAATGTATCTATTCAAGAAAAATAGAGATTAAAATAAATTATCCTCCAAGAGTTAAGTCCCTTTTTTAAAAGGGCTTTCTACTTTTAAGGAGGCTGGGTGGTCAACAAATTAACCATCAGATCTGCCTCAAACTTTTAAATACATGTATAATACTTTTGGACATAAACTATTATTTAGAAAAGAAATAAACCAAATATTTTAGCTTAAAAATTTGAACATTTTTCTGTATCTTTAATATACAGAGCTCTTCATTTACAGGAGTTAAATATAGCCTAGAAATGGCTACGATCATCCAGCCCTCTTAAAAGAAAGAATGTATACTAGGATTTGAGAACAGAACAATGACTTATATCAGTCAAAAATGGCAAACATGAAAAATATCACAATGGTTAAAATCACCCTGTTTGATTTGACTTATACAGATGTAGTGTGCTGCACTCATTGTAAGGTGAAGCTCAGCTACTTTAAACTTGAACAAATTGTTGTCATGTGATGAGAGATTTTTATATCCCTAATACATATGTAGTGTGCTGCACTCATTGTAGAATGAAGCTCTGAGCTACCTTAAACTTGAAAAACTTGTTGTTATGTGATGAGAGATTTCTTTATCTACATATTCATATTATGACTAGCTTTGCATAGCTGTTAAACTATTTCAAGGAAACATTGAAGACTCTGCAAAAAACAAGTTGATAATTATACATTGATTTTTTGCTAATATTCGTTTTTAAAGATACATAATTGGTCATGAATGTTGTTTAGGCCTATATGACCAAATTCATCTAAATGTTACCAGACTTTGAAGTTAATAAATAGAAATTTTAAATTGTAGTATATACAATGAATTGCACAATTAAATTAAGTTTCACAGTTTTAATATATCTCCTGATTCTGAATAATCATACTATTTAGACATGAATGTTAGATAAATATAGAGACCCATTTTATTCTTCGTATGACAAACAAAGTGTTAAATAGATGATTTCAAGGATATGGTACTAGTAAAACCTAGCCCTTCCCTAGGTTTTTTTTAAAAATCATATCAAGGATTATAATCTTTTAAACACTATTTTCAACATGAATCTCTCCATTCTCTATAGTCACAGTACTACTATCACTTGTGGTAGAGCTCTTGGCTTGATCTGTGCAACCATTTGGTATACACAAAGATAGTGAAGCTTGTTCATTGCTTGTTATATCCATAACAGATCCCGAATCTTTTGAGCATAGAGGGAGAAGTTCGTGATTGTCTTGCACTGAAGCCCCCTCCTGGGAATTCGAGGATTTAGTTTGTCTGGGAGAAAGCTCTTCACTGACACTTTTGGACTCGCGTAACAGAGAAGCAGATGCTTCTCGATGGAGAACCGAAGACGACTGGTTCCAATTGCAATCTGTGAGGAGAATTTTGATTGTGCATTCTGTAGACCGCCTTCTTGTGCTTAAGGCAGCGCGGGACTGATTGTAAATTTCTTCCTTCACTTTTTCCCGGTAGAATTTGGAACAGCGGGATAAGAGTCTGAAGTATCCGTGCTGCACTTCCTTGAGTCGCACAGCATAGATGATAGGATCACAAAGAGAGTTCACTAGTAGCAGAGCATAGAGGTATTTATTGGCCCGAATCAGGGTGGTAAAGAGTTTACGGACTGATTCTGTGTTCACGTGAACTTGGATAATCATGGCTATCTGAAATGTCATGCTAGGTAGCCAGCACACTACAAATGTCCCTATGATTAAAAGAGTGGTTCTGAATGCCTTCTTATTGTGCAGGCCATCTTTAAAAAGAGTAGCACATTTTGCATTGATTTGCTTGACTTCACGATATATACGAATGTAGATCACCAGAATGGAAACTAGGCAGATCAGGGCCATAATTATAACAATGTACTCTGCCTGGTACTCAGTGTAAAGAGTATACTCACAGAAATTCACAAAACTGTCTTTTTGGGTTTTGCCAAAGCCTGCGAAAAAATTGGAGAAACCCCCAATAAGTGCTATGACCCAAAGAATGGTGATCATGAGATTTCCGCGGAAATTGTTCATGATGTGGTAGTAGTGTAGTGGCTGCATGACGGATATGTAGTGGTCAAGAGCCATGGCATAAAGGTTGAGCAGGGATATCAGATGGGCCGTGATGTTGATCGAGTTCACAAACTGAAACATGCATGCCGAGGTCAGTCTCTCCGCCATCTTGTCCATGGTTGGCGGGATGACCGGAGCCACCAGGACCTTGATCAAAATATGCATGAAAACACTGAGTGTGACTAGGATATCGGACACTGCGAGGCTGATGATCAGCTTCGAGTGGTGGGTCAGTCCGTGGGGGATGTGAGCGGTGGCTGCAATAGACAGAATGTTCACCGCCAGTGCCAGGAAGCACAAAATCAAAGTGATGATGTTCTCTGGTTGGTTGAAGATGTCGTCTGCTCTTTCGTGGATGTTTTGCGGCTGTAGGTTTGCCCATGTGGTTGAGTTGATGATGTTGAGGAAGTCAGTGTAGAGGCCGGTGGTGTTAATGTTGTAAGGGATCACAGTGGTGTTGAGAGTCGTTGGCAGATTATTTAGATCAAATGGAAACAAATTATCAGGCAAATCCATTGTAGTTAGTCCACCTCGGCCATAGTGATCAACTGTAGAATTAAACAGACTAATGATAAGACAATGGAAACAAATATTAATTGTTAATTAACAGATAGATTAATTAGCTGTATGAGTAAACAGAAAAAGTATCTGTTGCTCAATAGATATAAAACAATTATCAGCTGTAAATTAAATTAAACAGATTATCAGTTGTCAGAATTAAATTGAGAAAAATATTTTATATTCAATTGATATATTAAAGCAAATATTAACTATATATTTAGATAAACAAATTTATATGAGCTGTATAATTGAAAGTAGATTATAATGTCAGCCTTGAAATAAGAAAAACATTGAATAATGATAAATGCTGCAGAATTAATTCAATACCAGTTATAATTGGTAAATTAAAAGGACAAATTTTCCTCGAAAGGACTCATGTTCCTCAGAAGTTTCTAGGTGATGTTTAGAATTAATTGTCTTGTTCAGGGGTTTTTTGAGGAAGAAACAAACTGAATGATCACAAGAAGAATTAAACAATTATCAGTAGTTAAAAGGAAAAAATTATCAGTTGTGGAACAAACAAGATTATTAATTTTAGATTAATTTTCCAAAAATACATAGTTTAAGAATTTAATTAAAAAAGTTTGTATTAAAATAAATTGAAAAAATTATCATTTATCTTGAAACTTTTAAAAAGATATATTAATGTATTGAACAGCTGTGTTAATGAGATTGTTCATTGAAAAATAATTGAAAAAGAAAAGAACATATAAAGGAAGTTTAAAAAAGTGCTTAAAAAAGCACATAAAGCTGTATGAATAGCCCAACGTCTAGCAAACTATTCATTCACCCCAACTCTTTAATCTACATGACATAATAACGAGATCTATATCCATCTTGTCAATATGTTGTGATGGGCATTTTTTATCTTAGAAACAAAGGTTAGAGATGCCACAGATGCCTTCCCCAAAATCTGATTGGGTTCGACATCATCGTGGAATGTTTGTGCAATAATGTGTTCTAAGCACACAAGGTTTGGTCTATAAGACTCAGAGACTGTTTAAAACCCCCCGAGAACTGGGATTCAATTCTTGAGCTTAACCTCCGGGACATGTAATGTTGATAAATGGAATTCTGGTTGTATTGCTAAGTAGTAAATCAAATTAGTGTAGAAGTCCCTAAGTGAATTATAGAATTGTTTTGATGATTTCATGTGGAAGTAAAAAAAAAAATGGACCCTGTATAAGGCTTTAGGAAATGTGATTTCTATTTCTATGTAAGGCAGCCTTAAGATTAAAAAAAAAAATGCTTCACTGACTTCAAGGGAATACTTAATATCTAAAAAAAAATATAACATTATTGAAAAGACTGATATCATTTTTTTTTTCAAAACTAAAAATTTATGCAAAATAGCTAATATAGGCTTGATTAAAAAGTTTCTTAAAAAAAATTACTAGTAACATCATTTTAAAAAAAGAGGTCCAATTTAATTTTTGATTTTTTGTGGAAATTTAATTATCAAAATATCTATATAATTGTCATTTTTAAAATCTGGTTAATATATAAAACTGTTGATAAAATATCAGGTATATAAAATGTCTATCCTTTGTTAAATCACTGAAAAATTAGAAGCATTAAATTCTAAATTTTAGTGTATATAATAAATTCATTGATGTTTTTTTCTTCATACATGTTAGGCAGTATTAATGTAAAAAACAAAATCTTGTCAATGAAAGGCGATCATACCAAATTTTCTGAATTGATCTTATTTTCAAATCTAGATTTTTGCATCTCAAAAGATACATGTTTATTAAAAAAAGGGAGAGATGGTTATGACCAATTTTAAACTAGCTGTTATAATCCTTTTGAAAAATAAGAGTTCTGTAAAAAAGAAAAAAAAAAATAAAGAAAAATATTCATGCAAATTTGAAATATGAAACTTTTGAGATTTTGATAGGTTATGGCTATAAAACATTTAGAATTTTTAGTTGGATGTGACGGATAATTAGTTGACCATCTAAACTCCTTAAGGCAAACACATAGGCCACTGACTCTATATAAGATTGAACTATTCTTATATAAATGAATCCGGATGATTGGGTTAAATTTAGAAAAATGTTCAAGAATATTTATGTTACAAGAATGTATTCCTGACCAGTAGTTTTAGAAGACTTGTTCATAAAAGCATATGTTATATAAGATGCATATCATACCATCATGTTCTCCATCAATCTTTTAAATTCTTTGTTGAAAATAAACTCGTTAACTGACTTCAAAACAAGAATTCCATTCACTAAATCAAGAAAATAATGTCCAGTTGACACAGATATTATTATAATGTCCACACTCTCTCAATCGTTGCCTTTACAAGCTGGCCGGCAATCGTCCATTCATATGACCTTGCTATGGACATAAGATTGCGCCAAATAGGCCCTAGCGGTGTTTATTTTTAACCTTTCCATTCTCTAAACTGCTGAAGGCTTATTTGTCAACTAAATAGGGAAGGGACCATGAGTTATTATTTTTAGAAAAACAAACACATTTTTTACACTCTGGACACTCTCTATAATGGGCCATGGTTGACGTGCCTTGGGCGACCTCTATACGGCAATGTGCCATCATTTCTAAAATGAGGTGTCCATCTGATACTGTGCTATAATCATTACTCTGCGATGTAACCACATTACTTGTTTATTGGCAATTAACAGTTGTTTTTATTTCATGCCCACATCAGATCTTGTCATAGTGTTCTGGTGTTTAGTCCCTCAGAGACAAGTGCTTTCTCCTTGTTTTTTTAGGTCACTTCTGTGACTCAGGTGACCTATTCCATCCCATCCCTGACCATGGATTAAGGAGGCTGGATAATCCACAAATTACCCATCAGATCTACTCAAACATTCTAGATATGATAATTTTAGCCATAAACTATAAATTAGTAAAGAAAAATATAGCAAATGTTTAAGCTTAAATTATAATTTGAATATTTTTCTATATCTTTATACAGAGTTCTTTTTCCCAAGGAGATTGATATAGTATAAAAATGGCCAAATGACCATCTACTCCTCTTAATTGTGAATTCTGAAACTACAAAGCCATGCAATCGTCTAATCAATTTCTATTTTAAATTGTTTAACTAAATAGGATAATTTATGAGTTTTATGGACCCTGCCATTCTTTCCCCTTCCCCCTTCCACCCCTCACCCCCTCCCCCCTTCTTAAAGAATAAAAGAAATTAGATCTAAATTTTGGAATTTTCAACAACAAAAAAATCCTCTTCTAGCCATAAATAAAACTGAGTCTCTAGACAAGGAGATTTTTAGTACCGTACTTAAAATACATGACCAGACCTCTGATGCAAGACCATAAATTTAGACATAATTGTGTCAAAAATTTAGATAAGATCCAGCATTAATTTCACAATTTGCGCACACAAGATGATTTCCACTACTTTTTGTACTATGTACTTTTTGTACTGTATGGGTTTTTTTTTTTTTTTTTTTTTTTTTTTTTTACAGATAACTTTAAATTCTTTTGCAATGCACATTAAAAGTTAATTCAAGTCATTTATATTACAATGATATTTCCTCTTTGCCTTTAAACATTTTTTTAGTAATTGTGAATTTAGAAATGCATCTATGCAAATTGTGAGTCAGCAATTACAATGAACAAAAGAGGTAATCTTTCTTGCTTTTTACAAAGTTTGTATAATTTAAGATTTTACTATTTTGTCATGGGAAATGAATGTATCACATTTTTATTTTTTCTTTGTAAATTTTAGATTGCCCTAAAAATTAGAGTTATTTTAGAGATTTCTGTTTTGAAGACCATCAGTAGAACACTACTATAATAGTACAAGTTACCTTAATAGTGTTTTTTGTTTAAGAAAGCACTTCCGTCATCGCATGAAAATAGATTACTGGTATATATATTCAGAAATATTATGATAGTGAGGCAATAAAGTGTAGTTGTAGTAATTTTTGTGTCACTTATAGATCAACAAAGTTTTTTTCGGGGGTACTATTTTCGTTGATACGGTGATTTATTTAGATATATACTGGATTATTTTTGTCTGTGTCATGTGGTGAAAAAAAAAGACAACGGCGCCTGTTTCATTTCAGTGTGGAAGCAAAACAATTGAGGAGACTAAAAAAACCCATAATGAAGTGTACCCCATCCTTATTTTTTTTAGTTAATTACTAATCACACAGGTAATTGTTGCCATCATACTTCATGAAAAAGGGTTTGCAAGCTAGCAATCACATTTGTTTCACTGAATCACAATGCTTGATTTGTCAATAAATTTAAAACTTGATGATAGAAGGGGGCATTATACTATGCTAGATTGCAGAAGAAAAAAATCTTCAGAAAATTGATAATAAAAAGACAATTATACATCCACCCCACCCACCCCCCAAAAAACTGAATCTGGAGGAAAGGGTAGTGCTTATTTCTAAGAAGACCGTATATGATACATGTAATTTGTAGTTTATATGTGATGTCTTTGATGTTTTGTAAGATTTATTTAGTGATGTTTGGAGTTCAAACATTTAGGGTCAGCACTTACTTGTAAGTGAATATAAAGTGTCTGACATCATTATAGGCAGGGAAATTATTGTTTTATAAGATTTCCAACTAATTGTCGCTGAGAAAGTATTTGTTATTGTGTGGTACTTTATTTACCACAGGTTTGTCTATAGTCCTGGAATTAATGGCAATTATCTTGTCTTTGACATCAGTAATACTAATTAAATATAAGATTCCTTATTTTACGCGAGTACTTATAATTCCGCTATTCCACTGTTTTGTGTCAAAATGCGAGAATGTAAAATTGTGAGCACCAAACCTTTGTTAAAATTTTCATATAGTTACAACTATCAGAGAAATAAAAAATCCGCGATGGATGCTTATTGTGATTTTATGCCAATTCCTGCATTTAAAGAGGATTCTACACTCTCAACTCAATACCAATAGAATAAAGCCCATTTTTGAAAATTTCAAATTTTTATCCTAATTAATGAGTCTTATATGTAAGGTTTTTTGTGAAATGCACTGTAGAATTGTACTTAAAAGCAACTGGTTAGTCTATTGTCAATGTAAAACTTAAATAAATTTCTTTTTTTTATTCCTGTATATAAAGCTGAAATAAGTCTGTTAATTGTTGTTAATTACACGCGCAAAATCAACAAAGCTTGCATTTCAGTCCAGTTGCCTATAACTTGCATCTACATGCACTTATTAAAATGTCCCATTGAACAGGCTTAAATATTGATTATGGCCAAGATATCTGTAACTTTTGAGTCGTTCATTATTCTTAAATATTTAAAATATGTCATAAACAAACAGAATCAAACATTTCTGCTGAAATTAGCTTACATGGAGGTTATTAGGAGAAAAATAAAATGGGGTAAAATAATATTTAATAAACAGTTCACAAGTTTTAATAATAGGTAAATAAATTTCAGTTATACCGTACAGAGCTAGTCGAAGAGAGATTCGTACCTTTCAATCAATATTCTGTTTATACATCACACTCCAACAGGTGCACTTGTTGAATATTTTTTCTGATTTATTTTCAACAAAAAAGCATTTCTATAATTATATTTCTAATTAGAATATGAAATAAGTGATTTGTTGATTTCACAAGGTATCGTCGTAAATGATTAGAACAACTTTTCTATGATTATATGTATGATTAATTGCAGCAATTGTCAACATTTCAAATGCTGATTATATGTCGACAGGTGAATTGAATTAAACAGATCAGTAAATATATGAAGAGTTACGAGAGTGGTAAGATTTACATAAAGAACTGTGTGATTTGTGTGGTTGACACAATTATAAACAGATATCGGTCTTTCTTTTTTTTTTTAAAATAAGAAAAACTATTCCTTTAAATAATTTTGGGCCAAAGTCAGTCAAGCTCCAAAAGAATTCCGTTTAATTAAATCCTTAGTATTAATATATGCTGATGGAAAACTTGTTAGATAAATAGGTGTAATAGCATTTCAACACATGCAAGTGTTAATAACCTTTGGATTTATTTCAAGTTTGTACTTTTACTTAACACAACAAATTCAAATGAATTTCCACCATATGTTATAAGAGTTCCATAATCAATATCATCTTTATATAAGAGTTCCATAATTAATATCATCTTTATATAAGTGTTCCATAATTAATATCATCTTTATATAAGTGTTCCATAATTAATATCATCTTTATTTCTTCAGGAGAAAAAGAAGGATTCATATTTCTTTTGTTTCAGTGGTATATGTAATAAAGACCAGATTGATGTTTGTATTTTAATACACAGGTTTTTAATAAGTACTTTTTAATTGTCTTGGCAATTGCATGGGTGGATTCTCTCTAGATTTGAATACTAAGCATCATTTACTTCTACAAACTTCAAAGGAAGAAAAACACCCCCAAAATTGAACTCTCCATAGTTAGTTTCGATTAGCAAAAACAGTTTCAACAAAATTATATAGTCCATAGTTTGGTTTCAATATGCATAACAGTTTCAAAGGTTTACTTTTGGTAATCGGTGAAGCTAGATAATGTCATGAATGTACATGTTTTGTATCTATAGGGAGAAATCGCCCTGTGCCCTGGTTTTATAAATAGTAGTTAAAATGATTAATGGTAAAACTACTGCATTGTTTATAGGTTAATTTCACCATTATTCTTTGAACACTTATCTATGTGTGCTTTATCGTTGAGTTGATCCATCACATCAGATGTTGATCGCAGTATATTAAATTGTGAGAGTAATTTTCAATGTTTTGTTTATTGTCCAAGAATGTTTGTATTATATGAAACTATGAAAAATTTATTCCCAGGAATATCAATAAAACTGAATGAAACAATTCTAATGGCCTCATGGTCCTTTTGTTAAATATTCTATGTAATTAGATCAAATGAATCTGCAGAGTTTCCTACTGTACCAACATTAATTTCCATGCATGTTAATATTATATAGTTCTCATTATGATCTTGAAGAGATCCCATAGAGATTAAATATAAAAAAGAAACACATAGTGAATTAAAGAGACTCTATGGTGATAAATGTTTGATGGAACCATTTGATATATTAAGAATACAAAACATTTAATTGTGAGAAATAAAATCCCATAAAATCCTATAAAATTCACTGTCACCAACCATTAGAATGATTGTGAGTAACGTTGTTACCCTACTATTTATAGTAGTGGTATGTTACTTAACCAACAAGGTATACAATATTAATTAATACTTTCACTCTACTCATTACCCCCCCCCCCCCCCCCCAACACACACAAAGAAAAAAAAAAAAAGAAAACCCAATGAATAAACACCCACAATTTGTAGTTACTGTGGAATAGGTTAGAACGTGTAGGGGCCAGTTTTCAAGGATTTTCAATTTTTCACAGGATCTTTGGGGCATTAAATTGAGGTTATAATACTCATATGATTAAAGAATTAATACTGCAATTTTTTCATAATTAGTTTTTCTGAAAAATTTCATCAAAAAATTTTTGTCCTTACCTGGGACAGGTAAGGTCCCTCTTAGACTTTAATCTTTCTCATCCATTCCAGCTGCATTCTCCAAGTGTTGCTTCGTTGCTTCATCCTCAGAAAATTTATCTCCTTTTGTTTTAAAGTTTCCAGCGCAAGGCTTTATAGAGAATCCGTTTCAGGAGTCGAGCAACTCAATGGTGCTACTACTGTGAGTCCTGAAAAATGAAGTGACGTGAATTGAATTATTGGTTAAGCTCGATTCTCACAGTCTATTGCTTCTATTACCCTCCGCCTCTTAATGTGTGGGAACTACTGTGTGCAGTTTTAAAAGATCTTTACATATATATACTGCAATTACATTCATGCATGGTTAACATCAATATTTTGTGATAAAAATTACACAGTCTGGTTCTGATTTACAGAATGTCACAGATGTTTATCATCGAAATTATTGTCAGAGTTTGATTTTATTTTTATGTACTGTCTATTCGAGGTCATACGCATTTTATATTTGATATAACTACCCTACCTGTATTATTTTTCATTTTCAATTGGATGACAGAAGTTGCTGAGTTTCTGTTATTCCTGAACTTAATTCAATTATTAATAATCACCACTGGAATGTATCTTGATTATCGATACTTTGATTCACAATGCCATGGATAGTTCAGTTTAAACTAATGCTGTGGTCTTAAAAAAATAAATAAACGGGGAAAAAATATTGACGGAAATTTACTGAATATGTCAAATGACATATTAATGAAGTAACATGTCTGTAAAATCAGAATAGCCGCTGATATTAAGGTTAATTTTTCAGTCATTAAAAAAATATTTAAAAAATAAAAAGGTTAAATGCATTTAAAAGGTTAAATGCATTTAAAAGCCTTGTTTTCTCCCACTTCTATGGTATGTTTTGTCTTTAATTGATGACTGAAATAGTATTTAAAAGACATCCTCTCCATTTATTTAATGAGGATGTGCATGTGCAACAAAATAAAATATCTCAACCCTGCAAGCTGTTGTTGGAATCTGCAATGATTATCTAATCTTCAATAACTGAACAAACATAATGATACCAATCATGGCAATGATGTCATTGGAATTTCCATTTTCAAAGTATTCATTTTTTTAAAAAAATTTGGTGAAACAATAGCTATAGAAATAAAAATCTCCGGCTGCTAAGAAATCATTACAAACTAATTTATCTGAATTTATGGCTTGAGTCATGCGATTTCTCACTCTCTGAAAATGAACTTTTATCAGTAATTATCCTTCAAAGTGACTTAAAATACTAAATCAACCGTCAAACCATTAGTTAACTTCATGTGAAAGATTTGCCATATGATACATGTATTAACAGAGATACCTGTATAAAAAGGATAAGGTTAATATTGTGAGATCTCGGGTTAAACTGTGCGCTGCTTGTATGAAAATATTAGATTAGTACATTATTGATTCTTAGTTATTTGATACTAAATAATGTATCTCAAGCCTTCAGAGTGCCAATAGTGGGGTTACATCAGATATTTTCTATAATTGAATGATATCAAAGAAAATTTGCTAGTTCTTAGAAAAAAAGACTATCCTAACCTTGATTTATCTTGTTGTTATACTTTGTGAAATATCCTCAGACTATTGATGCCTGTTTATAAACCCAATTTTCTGTGGTATCCAAATATTTCTAGTCTCTTACACAATATTCTGTATTTCTTTTAGCATTTTGAAGAAAGGTTCTGGAATATAAGCGCTGCGAAACAGTTATACATTACCTGTAATAGTTATTTTCATACTGTACATTGCCTGTAATAGTTATTTTCATACTTTGTAATCTTGTAACATTACATGTAGTATGTTATTCAGCTAGGGACTGCTATTTTGTATCTGTCAAAAACTTATTTTTATGCAATACCAATCTTACTAACTTTCTATTCAGGTGCTATAGGGTGTTAGTTGATCAGTATGTGATATTTTACAGGTGTCAATTTATCAGTATCCAATATATTTATCATGCATGTTGTACTGTATTGTATATACAGTTGAACTTTGATATCTCGAACACTGATATCTCGAATACAATGGATATGGCGAAGTGATTTGTAAGTCCCTACCACTTATTTTTTAAGTATTTTACCCTTGATATCTCGAATACTCGGATATCTCGAAGTTTTTAAACAGTCCGATCTAGTTCGAGATAATGAAGTTTGACTGTATGTGTTATTTTTATGATTTGATGAAAATCAATTAGGTTTGCCAGTGATCCAGCAAACTAATAGATATCTAGATTCAATAATACATGTTACATAACAATGATTTTTGCAAAATCTTAAAACATTATCAATTGCACAACTTTATTTGTGGAATTATGTTGCACCTGTTATTATACACCTGCAAGCAGATGACGATCATAACAATATCAATGCAATTTCCACCAAGATATCAATTTGCCTTTTAAGCTGAACGACAAACCAATTACAGCTATAAGCAAACTAGAATTCTTAGTAAAATTGTCAAGAATTACTGCTATATGTAATTCCAGTCAAAATTAGTTTATTTATGACAAGGAATTGAGTTAAGAAATTTGAAAAATTTCTTAAATTTTACATTTTAATACAATTCAGTATGTTATATAATAAAGATATGATTGTTTGATACCGGTGATTGTTCTACAAAGCAATTTATTTAACAACCCCCCCCCCCCCCCCCCCCAAAAAAAGAGAAGAAAATATATGGAATAATGATTTTCATTTTAATTGATATACTTTTGCTAATTAAATGGTCTATTGGACTCTTCTTGACATGTGTTATTTGATAGAAATTAACTGCCAATACTATAATTATATATTAAGCATTTGGAATTTCTTATCTGCAACCAAAACAAGTTTTGCCATATATCTCTAAACAAACAATACAGAAATGTTTTACATGGAATCTTTAAGGGCTAATTATTATATCAATTTTTCAATTGTGAAATCATATATGGGCGTGTTGAGTCACTTTTATTTGTAACAGATGAGAATGGTGCCCTTCTCCTAAGCTTTTGTGGTCAATCAAATCTTGTGCATTTACACAATCACACAGTTTAAAAGCTGTTAACTGGGGGATTTGGTGGTAGATTGGTTCTCTGTAGAATGGTTATAATGTAGGATAACTTCTGCATCATTATCTAACAATCCGTGTAAATCAAAATTAACATAGAATTTATGTCTGGCCCACCCTTAAAACTCATTCATGTAGGGAAATAAAAGCCATCAATTGTAAAATGGACTGATTAGCTGTAGGATAAATGCTGCAATCATTGTCATAATGCAAATATATGAAATTGAAATCAAACAATATTTTTGTCATGATGAAAATTAACTGAAATAATTACTCCTTTTTTTGATACACTTACTGAAAAACAAATCAGTGCAATTAAAACTCACTTGAAAATCAAAAGAAAGGTAAGAAGTGTTTTCCTTTAGTTGATCAGTACTTTACATTGCAGTTACTTTATTATAGCCTTTTATTTTGGCAGGTATTAATTTTGACAGTCTAAATTGTAAAAATTGAGGTGACTAGAAATAATCAGTCCTTAGTCAGTCCAGGGAATTGCAGAAAATGTCTGCACTCAAAATTACAAGCGTCAAAATGAATGGTAATCTAACCTTAATCCTGTGAAATGACCAATTTTTACGTCTGGCAAAATATCCCGCTATATGTTGATCCGGGTATAATGTGAAGATTGTTTGATAAAAATGCTGCATTACTATAATTTAGTTACTAAAATTATTTTTTAAAAATCCAGTGAATGGTAAATTAAATATTTACCATTTATGAATTGGTGATAATCACTTTTTTTCTTGAATTGATAAACAATTATTAACTTATATGAGGATAATATAAGTATGGGATGATTTATATATATATATATATATATATATATATATATATATATA
>WFKH01002636.1:43833196-43853872 GCA_016163765.1 Magallana hongkongensis
ACACAAAATAAATTCAAAATGGCAGTCAATTAACAGAAAGCCACAAGTACACCAAAAGAGATATGAAAGGGCACAGGATTATATGGCAATTTATGGTACATAAATTAGGTCGCTATATTAAAATGATTTGTAAAAACCCAATTTGTAATTATATCTAAAGCCCACAATTTTTGTAATACTTATGCATCGATCGGAACAAATGAGCAGATTTATTGAAGGAGGGAATGAAAAGAAATGTTCTGCTGATCGAAATTAAAATGTCATGTCTCAGATATTTCTCTTTATAAAGATCAAGATGACTTTTTTAGAAAAGAAAACTGCGAAAATTTGCTAATCAGGCATATCATGCATGAGTGAGATTTTTTAATGTGATTCAGATAGAAAATTCTGCATTTAAACTATTATCATATTTTGAAAGAATTCACATACATGAAAAAATGTAAAGAAAATGGATTGCCTGCATTGATGCAATAGAGTGTACAAAAAAATTAAGAAATATTTGGAAATAATTAAGACATATTTTTAAATTTAAAAATGATGATTTTTTAAAAAAAATATAGACCTCAACAATTGTTATTTACACAATTACGGCATTAATGAGTTCTGGGATAACACATGATATATATATTACACTGAATAACAGAATCCCATCTAAAGGTAAAAAGAATGTACATTGAATTAATAACAGAATCCTGAAAGAAAGTGAAAACATGACCTTACATAATACTAAATGACAGAATACCGGACAAACAAAAACCAAGGTACTTAACTTTGGATAAAAGAATCCCAAATTCCTTGCTCTCTCTTTTCCCCCTATATTTAAAATCTAATTGATTTGTGAAAAAGATGTCTCAAAATGTTAAGGTACCTCACTACATCAAGACTTATACTTTTTAATAAACTACATCACAAGATGGCGATTTAAATGTTTTGTTAAATTGTTTGTATCTGATGATCAATCGATTTGGTTGAATATCATCATAGCTCAGTGGTTAAAGTATAGGGGTTGTGAACGTCAGATCACGAGTTCGAATCCGCCTTGCCCTTTTGTTCATATGTACTGAATTAAATTTTTGAAAATCATGATTTTTATCTAAAATTGCATATGTTTTCACCTATTTTACTTATATACTTCTTATGCATCATGCTATCTATCATAGTCAAAAAAGTTTCTGCTGATTTGAGAAACTATTTGAAGGTGTAGTGAGCCACCTTAAAGTGATGTTAAAATATATTGATTGCCTGAGATATAACAAAGTATTTGATATATCATAGTATTCTCAAGATACATTAAAGTTTAATATTGAGTTTAAAACAATTTTCTTGTATTTTTGGGGGCATCATACTGCATATTTTGAAGATCCTGTGTTAAAGATAAATAAATCTTTAGTGAAAATCTTTAATAAAAAGAATGTATTGCACCAAGCGAAGGTATCATAATAGGTATTTTCTAGTGCATGGATTTGTCAGTGCTTCAGATGTTATTTACGGTGGTAATGTGGATAAAAGTTCATTATAATCAAAATACTCTCACCAGTTTAGAATTTTCAAATCTTACAATATTTGATAAAAAAAAAAAGTTTTAAAAATTTTGGGAAAGGTAAAAAATATAAAAGCCTCAGTGGGATTAGAACTCATGACTTACAGATTCGTAGTATAACCCATTTAGCTATGCTGTTAGGTAACAATGTTTGGAAAGAAAAAAGTTATTTTTTATTGTTTATTTCAATAGGAAGTACGTCACAATATGGAGGTGTCCAATACCACCTAAACTATACTTTTCATGTGGGGATCCACAAAAAATTTCCAAAAAGGGGGGGGGGGGGGCTGAAGCCTATTGTTGGTAGTTTTTCTGTTTGAATTTTAGTAAGTTTGAATCCCCCTCTCCACCTCCTCTAGATCCACACATGCTTTAAAACACTAGCTGCCCATGTCAGTATAATGAGACAATAACAGAGCTGCTTATGTCACAAAGACAAAGTGATCGACCTTCCAACATAGGGTCAGTTTCAAGCCAGCCCTGTCAGGATAATAAATCATGGGGATTTATATAGTAACATGATCAGCAACTTCTTTCTGGCCATGTATACTTATTGAAAACAACACAGATGTACTCTTATGAATTGTTGGACTTTTTTTCTTTCGCATCCAGTTATATTTTTTTTATGTTCTTTTTACATACTGTTAAGACTTTATTTGCAATGAAATTATTTTGTTCCCTGTTGTTATCAACGAAAGGGTTTGGTTTTTGATTTTTAAATCACATATTGTAAAATTGAATAATATTGTTAATATTTTTGATAAATTTATTTCATTGGAACCAGTATGGAACCAGTATATATAATGGGAATAAGTTTTAGATAAATTTTGGATAAATTTGAAATCATAGAATCAATTGTAAATAAAAAAGTAATGTAAGCTAAATTTCAAGAATTTATTTAAAGATTTTATTTTAAAGGCTTATTTTTAATAACATTCGTATTTGAAATCAAACTGACCTACAAAATCAAACATCGTATTGTGAGATACTGTGAAGACATCACTATTGTATATAATTGCATCATCAAGCAGTTTTTAGCACTTGTAGAATTTGAGTTTGTCAGGACATCTACACTGAGTTTTCACTGTCCGATTTGTGGTTCAATTTTGTAATATTAAGCTCCCACCTGGTTGAATATCGTGTGTGGAGGTCGAAATGCTTATTGCTCTTTCATAAAAGAGCGATATGTCTGCTCTGAATATTCCCAAAAAAATGATTGTGATATTCTTTAATCATGTGTGGATGTATTTTAAAGTAGGTGTTGTTAAGATTAACATGTCGGTACATATTTAATTTCAAATCTTCATGGAAGACTTACTTGTTAAGCTTAAGGTCATTCTGTGGGAGTTTAAGTGTGTATATTAAAACTACTTTAAAGAATCAAAAAAAATGGTGTACTATAAGAGAGATAAATGAGAGGAAAAACTATGTGAGCTAGAATTTATCTATGGAATATGCCAATTAACCCATAAAGCACATTGAATTGAATAGATATCTGTAGATATATTATAAAAAAAAAAAATGTATTTTTGCAGATTTTTATGAAAAAATAATTACTGTTCACTTACCTTCCCTAACCCTTGTAAAGAAAAAATCTGATTGTAAACTGTCTTACTCCAATAACAAGAATTCGTAATTTTAAAAAAAAAAGGTAAAAAGGTTTCCAATGCTGTTCCTATTTATAATGTTGTTCTAATTTATAAAATAAAAAAAAGCAGTTCTTAGAAAATCTTGAATGACAGACATCTCTTTTTAGTAATGGAAGAGTTTAACAGTGACCGGCTCTTGATCCGGACTTATCTGGGTTTTCCATTGCCTAGTGCGACAAGATTAATGTATTACTATGTGGTAAGGAATATACCTTCTGCCCCTGAATTCAAGTGATATGCCCAGACCTTAGCTGTACATATATACACATAATAGGTCTCGCAAATGTTTCATCCAGTTGACCATGCAAACCTGCTGTCAGAAAGCAAATAGCCACCTAGGAGTTATAAAATGTGTTTGACTTTTTTTGACTTTTCATTTATGAATTCTTTGATATTCATTGCAATTATATGCCCATCAGTTCTCATGTTTCTTTTTATGCTATTAATTTTCAGGATCACCACATGCACACTGTGGTTTTCTGAATCTATATCACCACTCTCTGAAACTCGATCATGAACTACCGGTACCAATAATTTTTTTTTAGCAAGTACATGTATAAAAAATGTCCCTTTAAAATGATTGTTGTTTAATAAGTAAGCAATAAAACTTGACTCTAGGAACTGATTTGTTATTTTATATAAAAATGGAAGGTTATATAACAAATATATCATTATAAGAGTTAAACTTGATCAGAAAAGTGACAAGATCATGTCTCGTTGCCAGTCGCGGATCATCAAATCAAACTCCTGACAACTTGATGTGATTCAGCTAATGGAATCAAGTTACAACTGTTATAATGATTAACGTTTATTATAATGTAGCATTTCTGTGGACAGTTTTTGTCCAAGACCTCACAGGTAGAAATTATTTTGGTAACTGGATTTCCAATCATGGCTATTGCACTCTCTGACCTTTCTAATACTCCTGGGGCCAGCTTATAGGATTACATGTATTACATCGATACAGGAAAAATGAAGACAAATTTGATGACCTCTAATCAAGCATTGTTGGATTAATGTCAAGATTTACTTGATTAGAATTGTTCATTATTTTATTACTTGATTATAAAAAATTTCTTATTTTTTGTGTTTGATTAGAATTTTTTATTTTTATTTCTAAAATAAATCGGTATTGATTTCATAGACTGAGACAGATTTGGGATAGATTTTTTTTTTTTTTTTTTGGTGGTCTGAAACCTATTGTTCAACACAATCACTCTTCATCCTTGTCCTCAAGTTTCCAAAATCTGTTCCTTTCACTGTTTGATTACCTTTGATGTTAATCATCAGGGGATAAGTACATTGTAAATCTTTAATAACATCAAAATTAGTATGTTTGTTTCTGTAAATACTTTACATTTCTAGATAACTCTTTACTCTTCAGGTAAAGTTAATATAAAAGACTATTTTATGAAATTCAAAAGTTGTACCACCAATTTAACCACATGCATGCATATATTTCATTTTTTTCACAGAACTTTTTTTGGGGACAATTAAGGCATTTTTTCTTTATGGGTTTTACAATGTGAACCAAGTAGATGAATGAAATATGCAGACCACAAGAATTAAATGCGAAAACTTAAATTTAGCAGTTTGCTGGAATAGCTAGCCAATAAGAATTTTTCGTCACTTATAGTGCTCTATATATAAATTATCACTTTTTGAATGACTAGTAGATTTGTTTTTTTAATTAACAAAAAATGTCAGAACAGAAAAAAGAAAATAAATTACCAGGAAGTGGATATGCATTTGTTAACCTATTCTCTTTATTTCAACTATTTTTATCATATTACATAGAATGAAATGACTCAATTCTCTAGAAATCCCAATGATGCTTAGAAATGTTTTTTGAAAATTTGTAAAATTCAGTTAAACCATAAATTTGAGATTAATACCCAAGGTGAAAATGCTTACTTATTTGATAAAAAGACTGGGTGTTCAGCAAGGAATATACATTTATCATTGATTCTTTTATAGCAGTATTGTTAAACAATTTGGCATTGGAACATTTAATGGCATCAGTTGATTTATAAGTGTAATTAAGAAGATTATTCTGAAATACAATTAAATTATGTAACATATTTTTAGAATTATTAAAAGTAGCTAATTAATGGGGCTTTAGATTTTTTTAGTAAATACAACAATCTAAATTTTTCACATTTGAATTCATACCTGCACAATCAGAATTCTTAACCATATTAGAACATGTATTAAATTGATTCGTTGTAATGATGGAAATTAAACTTAATCTGGAAGGAAATGATTTGTCAGTGGTAAAATTTAAATCTTTTAAATTTCATTAACACAATGTGTAGTCTGAATGTTTCAGTTAAATTCAAAGCATAAGAAGTACATTAAAATGCAATTATTTAAAAAAAAAATCCTTACCAGAAAATTGGTGAAAAAGTAAAAAGTAGTCCAAATATTCACAAAACAGAAGGTGTATATAATCAAAGTTGCTGTTATTTTACGAAAGATTTACATATACTCCAACAAAAATATCAGATTCACAGAAATTTCACTCCTGAAAAATGGCTTGATCAGCCTGGTGCATGCAGTCAAAAATGCAAGTGGAAATGCAAAAGACTTCTTTGGCGGCATATGTGGGGGGAGTCAGGGAAAAAAAAAATATACGAAAAGAATAAAATCCCTCGTAAGAATGCAGAGTGACATCAAATGTGACACCAAGATTTGATAAGGTTCTGTCGTATAAATTGTCACTCTGTGTCATGTTTGGGTTAGTATTGGCTGTCACAGAAAGTGTAAAAGATCATAAGCCGATGCTAAAAATAGACACAGCTAGTCAAGCAAGGGCCACATAAAAATCTACATTTTCAGCACTTTCCCTAAATAATGGACTCTATTTCTGGCCCCTGACAATAGTGAGAGCCAATGGAAATGTTTTTATTTGTCCTCGCTGTGTTTATTTATAATTACAAATTTATGTATATTTATTTGTGGGGCTTGTCTATTGCTTTTACAAGGTTTGTAGACTGTCAGTTTATTAACGACCCCCGATCCTTCACAATGTTCGATAACTCTTATATAAATTTGTGTCCACTTGGAGTTAACTTTGGGTCCAGTCAGGGTTTACTTTGGGTTTACTTGGGGTTTGCTTTTGGGGTCCACTTTACGCACTGAAGTGTGAAGCAGACCTGTCTTTTATAAATCTGGGAATTATATGTTTCAACTGTATGTAATAGATTTGGCCTTTAAATTATATATAGTAATTTTTCCTCATCACATTTCATCTGGAAGAGCATGATATAAGCTAAACACTTTAAATTGATACTCAGTGTGGCAAAATTTCTGTTGATTTCAATTTGTATATATAAAGTACAAAGTAAAGACAGCCAGCATTTTTGGATTAAATTTATCAGGATCAAAGAACCTTTATAAAGGTTCGTTGCAATTCAAGAAGTTGTCTGCAGATTACACTGGAATGAAAATCAAAAGAAATTTTACTACATTATCTAGGTGTCTAATAACAAAGTAAAAACATATTGTTTGCATACCTATTGCAGCAATACTTCCTATAACTAAAGTCAGCAGTTCTGTTCATTGTTCCATAAACCCAATTGCTTTCATCAAAATCTGAAAAAAAATTGAAAATTTGAAAAGCAAAGTATGTTATTAACAACATTTTTTACTGTTTATGCCATAAAATGATATGCAGTATTGCTTTGCTGGTATAGTTACCAAGATGCTCTGATGCAAATCATGAAATATATGACAGCAGAGCAATTGCAGTTCATGACGCCATAATCGCTAAAAATGTTGTTTATTGCTACAATAATTTTGCTGCCATATTGTATGGAACATAAAAGGAAGGTGGAGATTTGTGGTAAAAGACTGGAGGGATTAACACACAGACCTCCAACATGGAGAATTAATGCATGATGTTTAGTTTTTTCATCTCATCTATTTAGTCATTTATATAATAATTATAAAAAAAAAAAAAGCCCTGGTAGACCATTGCACATTTTGTTACAAAATAGCCAATTTCTAATGATTGATATAAGCAAGAGCCATGAAATCATCATTGTCATCAGTGTTTTATAATGTTTTTGGAGTTGATGGTTGGCTCTTGCCACAAAATTTCATCCCCACAGACTATTATCAGCTTTTGTAGCCACAAAGTCAGAGTGGTTACCCACAGAACTGCATAAACCAGTTAAATTTTTTACTTACCCCTTGCATCATGGCCCATGAAATATGAGATAAACAAGTCCCGAGATCAAAGACCGGAGATTGATTTTTTCCCATTTGATCGTTTGTCATTCTCTCACCTACTATAATCTTATACTTCCTTGCTGTAAGATTTGAAGGACTGTCAGAAGCTTTAGACTGTTTTTGGTGAAGGAATAAGTATTTGAGCTAAAATATTCTCCACCCAAGTCGGAACTTTCACCCATTATTGTGGAGGAAGATTTTTTGGTTGTTGATTATAATTGGGTTGGGATGGATATATACTCTTGTAACAGTCTGACTCCTGCAAAATGGTATAAAATCCCGGATCCAACCAATTTCCCATTCAGGAGACTAGATTCTTCCACAAACGTATTTGTCTTCCCCATAACCCCAACCCTCCCCCCCCCACCCCTCCAACTTGTGAATTTTGACATGCTTTATTCAACAACCACTATATTTTTTACACTTCAGATGTTCACACTATTATTGCCCCAGAGAAGGCTAAATTTTTAGAATTGTTTTGTGGGTGTCTCATGCCATTGGATAAATATTAAATCCTGCAAATTCTTGACTCAATGTAGATATATACATTAACATAATTTAATGCATACATAGCATGTTCTAAAGTGCTAGGTATAAGGGAAACTGCCCAGCCACTTGAGCAATAGGGCTATCAACTTTAACAGATACATGTAGTTAAATAAAAAAATTAAGACTTTATTGTCATTTTAAAGATGAGTACATGCAATGTCTATACATTACAAATGGCTACTCTATTTAAATCTGCCACTGAATATTATATACCTTTTCATCTTTGTATCACTACCAATCAGATACTGTTGATTCCTAATTAACTGCAGGGAATAATATCCGCGAAAAATCGGAGAAGCATTTCTCGCAGATTTTAAAATCTCGCCTTTATTTTTCAGACAGTTTTAAACTATAGGAAATTTTAACCAAAAAATGGTGCTTGCGATTTTATATTCTTGCAATTTGATACAAAACAGCGGAATCGCAGAATTGGGTAATTGTGTAAAATAAGGAATTTACAGTAATGCAACAGGTGCTATATAAGACAGATGAAGGTGATTAAGGTGGTATGAGCACCTCCATATTGTGACATACTTCCTATAGAAATAAACAATAAAATCAAGTATAATTTTGTTTTTTCTTTCTTTCCAAAATTGTTACCTAACAACGTTTCGCAATGGTTTAGAGCATAAACTACAAATCTGTAGTCATTAGTTTGAATCCCGCTTGGGCTTTTATAATTTTTACCTTTCCCAAAACTTTTAAAGTATATTATTTGGCCAAATATTATAAGGTTTAAAAATTGTAAATGGGTGAGTGTATATTTATCATAACGTACTTTTATCCACAATAATATCGACAGGTGTCACATTCCACCTTAAAATAGAGCATCACCATGACTGGTTCACCTCTCTCACCTGGCCATGTCCTTTGTTTTGTTTTTTACTGTGGAACCTGCAAGTAATTGGGTCATGACCTTGCTTCATTTAGGAGAGACACCCACATTCTCATAAGGTGCTTCATTTAGGAGAGACACCCACATTCTCATAAGGTCAAGGTCATAGCTATACAAAGTTTTATATGTAACGTTATAAGGACGTTTTCAAATGAGGGACAGGCAAAACTGACCCCTATAAAAATAAATTGTAAAAACTTGTTACATATATATCAATATATCAATAGAAAGATAAAATTGTGAATTTTTTAAATATTTAAGAATAATGCACATGTTACTTAATGCTAGAATTTATTTGGCACTCAAAACATGCGGAAAATAGGCAAAAGGATGCCTCTAAATGCAGTACACCCATGCATTTTAGGCTCCCCCTAAAAGCAGAATGCACCCAAATCAGCCATTTTAATTTCTATACATTTTTAAGAGCAAGTCATTAGGCATCGTTTTATAGTATTTTCAGGGTACATTCGCCAGCTTTTTAAAGAGCTATATTACCCGCTAAAAAATTCATGAAATTTTGCACGTGTAAAATCCGGATGTTTTTGGAGTTACCTC
Organism: Magallana hongkongensis; assembly: GCA_016163765.1. NCBI lineage: Eukaryota > Metazoa > Mollusca > Bivalvia > Ostreida > Ostreidae > Magallana > Magallana hongkongensis. The sequence continues at coordinate 43,842,618 of WFKH01002636.1, forward strand.
CCTTTATTTTGGAGTCTCACAAAATTAATTTTTAAACTTTTTCTACATACTTTTTTCATGTATTCAAAAGATAAACTACTATATTATGCAATTGAGAATTAAAAAAATTAATTTTCATGTATACCGCATAAAAAATAGCAGGAAAATCCCTACCCATCATGCTTTTTCCCAGAGAAATACCCCCCTGGATTTTATACGAAACTGTGTTTAGCTACCAAATGTAGAAACATTGGTGTGGAAAATGGTGTATATATTGCCCTTTTACTCACAGTATACAGTAATCATTATTATTTTGTCAGGTGGGGGTATCAAACTGTCAACCTTTGAGTGAAAAATAGTGTGTTGGATCAAGTTTTATAATGCATAACACATACATAATAGGAATAGAAAAAATATTTTTCACTGACTTATCAGATGTTTTGACTGATGAAAAAAGGTTAAAGGGGCATTGTCACGATTTTGGTCAAAATTTATTTTTCTGTTTTTAATGTTCACAGTGCTTCAGAGGTAGGCATTTCTAATAGTCAACCTAAATTTGAGTGTCAGTTGTCGAGTTATAAGTGAGATACAGAGCTCACAATTCTTTGTTATGTAAACAAAGCACATGTCATATTTTTGTTTTAAAACATCAAATACTTTGATGTTAGTTGATAACTAAATAACACTAAGTTGACAATGATGCAAGGTATGTGTAATTCTTGCTGCGCTCGCCACAACGGTAGCACCGTAAATCATATTATCAGAAATAACATTGCGTTCTTGTATTTTTTTTTTACATCAGGAAAGAGCTGATTACAGAGTGTTTATTTTTGTTAATTGCATTGCACCCTTTCATCATACATGTATGTATCATGAAAATAATACATTTATGAACTTAAAAATTTTCTTTCTGAAAGATATCTCATGCAATGTTAGAGCTAGTATTGTTGTAAGGATCAAGGATTGTATGAGTGTTTGTCTCCCTTCTTTAAGGACACAAAATAAAAAGGCCCATACTGCAGTATGAATATTGCTTCTGACCATTTGTCATTTATCCATTCATCCATCCATCCATCCATTCACTCTTTCTTTTCTTTAAGTTTTTATTAATAAGATGCATGAAGGGGGATGTCCAGCCATCTTGTACATATGTGGACCAAAAATGTAAACATTTCTTGAATGGACTTGTTTATGTCAAAAGCTGACCAAAACTGCTGTCAAAAGATACAAATTAAAGCAATAAATACAAGGTTTTACAAGTTATTTTGTATGCAAATTGTACAGAACAATGCCTTTCTTAATCACTTAGAACAGCGCATCTGCAGAGTTAAATTGAATATTTAAAAATCTTTAAAATATGAAATGAGGTCATTGTTTATGCTTGCATGTTTATAAACCACTTTTAAGTTCTTAAAATACTATTAATTTTGCAACACACACACAAACAAAAATGATTTGCTGTATTGTGTAACATGTTTGTCATGTGTGGTATGATATTTCAGCATATTTACGAAAACTTTTTAAGATTTATTTTTGTTGACCCTTAAAAAATCATAAGTGTAAAAGTGTTTTTGACATTATTTTGACATGTTTATATTCTTTGGAATAATGCAAGACTTGACTCTGAACATATGACTTGTATTTGTCTTGGATGCTATATTACTTACTTAAGTATACATGTATCAGCACAAATGCATGATTCTTAATCTAAAACGAAACAGGAGTACATGTTACATTAACCCTAATATAAGTTATATCCCAATTGCCAAAAAATTGAACTTATTTTGCAAAAATAAATACAAAAAATTTGTACCCTTTGGGGAAGAAAGTTATATTGTAAAGTTGTCCTGCATCTATTTGCTTCTACTTCATGTGAATTCCTGCCATAGCGTGAACTCAAGCAAAGATTGAATGTTTTGTAGGGAGCTGTTGGAAGTTGAGCATGAAGACAAGAAATTATCCTTCAGCTGCCATGGTTTCATAACCAATGCCAATTATTCCATGAAAAAATGTGTCTTTCTCCTGTTCATAAACCGTAAGTATGGTTTTATTTAAGGAATAAGGCATCATTCTTTGAGTATTATGAGGTGATAATTTTTATTGGGGCGTGATCAAATCCAATAAAGCCCGAAGGGCTTTATGATAGATTTGATCACGCCCCAACCAAAATTATCACTTCATAATATTCAAAGAATGATTCCTTATTACTTACATTTATATAATTTACAACAATTAAATATTTGAATATAGATAAGCAAACCCCACCTGGCCCCAATTATACGTCATTTGAATTTATTGGACTGTATAGTACAAAATCGATACGTAGTGTTATCACAGGCAAAGACACTGAAAAATTTAAATATATAAAGTTATGTAATATTAGTCTAAGAAACTGAATGGAGTGAGTTTTTGAAAAGAAAGCTGAGTCTTTGTAATTAAAGAATGGTTATAATTTAGGGCTGCGTTTTACAAAAGAACTTACGACTTGCGACCAAATTTATAAAAGCTCATTAATAATAAGCTACAAATTGTTTTAACTTGATAATGATAAAACATACTTACAATAAATGGAAATTTTGTATACAAATTGTTTTATATACATTTTGTACGTTAGGGATCATTCTATGAAACTGAAAAAATTTACGACTTTGTTGTAAGTTCTTTTAATTTGTAAAAGGCAGTCTGGGTTTTTGTTTTACAAAAAACTTACAAAAAGTCGTTCATATTTTTTTGTCTCGTGAAATGCTCTTAAACAAAATTTATATAAAACAATTTATTTACAACTATTTTGATTTCTATAATCATATTTTACAGCTATTAGAAGAAAACACTGATTAGTTTGTGATTAACAAACATTTTTTAATTTGGTCCTAAGTCATAACTTCTTTTGTAAAATGCAGTCCAGGACAACAACGTAATGGCAACATTGTAGACGAGGTGTGGGACAGTAAAAGATTTAATTCGCTCATGGTAAAACAAAAGAGGATGCCCCCCCCCCAAAAATTCAAACTGATATATGTTTATTACCAATTCATATTACTGACTCAATAGATGCATATTTTATCTGTATGCATGAATACCTTGATCAAATATTGAAATAATCAAGGAAAATAAATATACACAAACCATTAGCTGATTACTTCTTGATGGGATTATTGCATTATTTTGATATTTGAGTATTCAGGAATTTTTATATTGGCTCTTAATTGGAAAAAGAATAGTTCAATCAAAGTATTGAAAGAGTAAAATGACTTGAAACTGTGGTTTCATTAATTTTTTTTTTTCTTTTTGTGTGGGGTGGGGTATCACTTTTTTTGGATTTTAAAAAATTCATAATTTCAAGGATATGTAAATTTGTGAAATTTTCTTTTACCAACTACATTTATTATCAATTTTCATACTTCACAGGGCTTAATTGACCCTTTTTGGTACAGGGTCCTGTACCCTTTCAATTGCGAATTTTTCGTCGAAAAATTGCTCTTTTGGAAAAAATAGATCAACAAATATGGCTCAATGCAAGTTAGCAAAAAACAAAAATACTATATGGTTTAAATTCTTTGGTTTGTATTTGCATATTACACATATAATCATTAAATTAATGTTTTCATCTAAATAAACCACACTTAACACAGATATTTTAGAAATAGGGGGACCTTTCTCAGCAATGAAGTTACAAAATCAGCATCCTATCTTTTATGATACAATACGACACAGTTATTTTGGGAATTTTTCAATTAGATTTTGGGAAAAAACAGTCAATTTTCAATTAGGAATGGGTCCTTTTACAGGACCCATATGCAAGGAATATTATGCCCTGCTTCAATTAACATTTGTATCCTTATGGGATACTGATCTGGCTATACTGTAAAAGTGGTTATATACGCGTGGGGGAAATTTACACTAAGTCTAGTTACATAAAACCGCGTAATACCCTCACGTGTATGGTAAAACAAACCAAAGCTTTAGTAAATCACGCATCTGTGTATTTGATACCCATGCGTATTGTTTGACTAGAGAGAATGCGTACTGAACCACCAGTGTAAATAACTACTTTTACAGTATATAAATAGTTCTTTAACAGGATAATGTGGAATCAAATGAATTAAATTGTGGCCTTAAATTTCATGGATATATAGGTAACCAGTTACCCACAGATTTACAACCTCACCAAATTATGAAATGCATGTACAGTCTTTACTTATGATTTATTCAAGGAAATCCACTAAGTAATAAATCCCCGCACAGAACCTGTGAAAATGGACAAGATGTTAAACCTGCAAAATGTGTCCCCATGCACCCTCCTCGGCATTCACAGTATAGATCTCCTTATTGTATCAAAGTATTGAAACTCCTGAAAGAAAATGGGGTTGTCGGTGTACGTTTGAACATTATATTACAATTGGTAATATCTAACTTATTCATTAAGGTGGATCACTACACCTTGAAAAAGTTTCTCAAATCAGCAGAAAATTACATGATTATGAAAGATAGCATGATGCATAAGAAGTTTACAAGTCAAATAGGCAAAAAAATATGCAATTTCGAATAAAAATCTATGATTTTCAAAAAATGATTTTAGAAATTATGAACAAAATCCCCACGTGGATTCAAACTCGTGATCTGCGGTTCACAAGCCCGATACTTTATCCACTGAGCTATGGTGATATTCAACCAAATCGATTGTTACAAACAATTTAACAAAACATTTAAATCACCATCTTGTGACGTATTGTCATAAAAAGTATAAGCCATGATGTAGTGAGGTACCTTAAGCAGAATTTACTGTGACAGTTTAAGTGATGTTCAGGTTTCATTAATTGATCAGCATTATTATTATAATGTGTCCACATGAAAACATTTTTTTGAAAAAAAAATTATTGAATATACTTGAGAGAGTTCAATTTTTTGTAGGTGAATTTCTATTTCAAAAAAAAAAGAAGTTAATAATGAAAGGAGTGAAATAAATACAATATAGACTAAAAGACTATCTGGCCATATACAGTTGTGTTGTACGTGTCATAACAATGTTTTAGGAAGCACACTACGACTGATTTCATTGAGAAAACAGAAAAATCATAGCTTGAATTCATTTGATTGATTAATATATACTCTTAAGATGAATACCAAAATGACAATTATTTGCACTTTGAGGGAAGAACATAGAATGATAATGGAGAGAGTTAATCTTGCTGGCACCATGGCAACCTGCTCTGATTGAAGATAAGTCTCTGGGAACCTAGTTTCCTATTGCATCCATATGTGTCTTTGAAAAAATTATTTTTACTGTAATCCGGTGAATATAATACGCAGTAGTGTACAATACGCACCCCCCACTTTGGGCCTGAAAGTGGTGAAGAAAAGCTAGTTCGGATGTATAATACGCATCAAAAAAATTGACCAAACAGTAATGCTGAGTATCAACAAAGCAGTTATACTTTGTATACACGCTCAATTTCATCGCGGAAATACACTACCGGAAATAATAAAAACACAATAAATTTTTAGATACGGATTTATTGTAACTAATACATTGCGGTAATATCTTTATTTCATAATCAATGATTTAAATAGACCTACTATTAAATATTCTACCGTAATAAAATCAACGACTTTTAACAAGCGTTATATAATTGTTTTGTCATCACAACCCCGGTGTAGTGAAAAACGGTGAACAGGTATAGGAGATAACGGACCTAATTAAATTCTTAAATGATGCCGATCAAAGTGATCAATTAGAGGCTACTGGAACATAATAAAATATGTGCACAAATAGTTGTGTATAGTACACTTATAGCCTAAGGGGAGTGTCTGAGATAACCAAGGTGTCAAGCGTTACCGGTTGGGGAGCACAACAATGGCTTCAATTAACGGAATAGGTTATAGAATTATTTATATTCATAATTATTTGCATTAAATCAATATTATCATTACACGAAAATGGTTAAAAATGAGCCAAATGATGTGTAAGCTTGTTTTCAAAAATCGGTTACAAATAGCACGTGGCCATCCAAGCCCGCATTCTATTAATAACAGCTGTAATGGCGGCGAACACGGAGATAAAGAATAGGCAGTTCAAATTAATTTTTAAAGGCCATTTTGAAACAGTTTATTGATTAACAGACTTTAAGTATACATTTTCTTTAATAACATGCTATAACAATGATTTCCTAAGGGTTAAATATTAATATATATGTGATAATGAAGTAATGTTACGATGTATAGCGGAGTATTGGTTCTGTCTGGTCAGCATATGCAATACGCCAGTATGATACCCCGTGCTTCACCTAGGGAAAAAATATGCCAAAATCCTATAGGGATGTATAACACGTACCCCTTTCTCGCGGTAAAAAATTCTGGAAAAAAAGTGCATATTATATTCACCGGATTACGGTACCTTAGACAGTCCAGAATGGTTATGTATAGCAGTCAAAGTGGTCAGTTAACTTCATGTATTCATTGTTTTACAACCTTTGTCTCAGAATAGGCATTAATGTGTTGATATTGACTTTAATAGGATGACACTCGGGGTACCGGTATTCCAAATTTAGATAAAGAGAGACATAACAAAAAACATTAATGGAACAAAACCTCTGTTAACTTGAGTGAAGTGAGCATTATTGCAAAATTATACAAAAAAATCATTATACATTTGGGTTTTTGTTGTAGATCGATTGGTCGACTCGTCTTCACTGCGAAAAGCCTTAGACTCTGTTTACCAAGCCTATCTCCCCAAAAATATGCATCCTTTTATCTACCTCAGGTTAGTATCGAAACCACAACTTTTGCAGAATTGAGCAAGTCTTCTAAGCAGGCATTAAACACAGTAACAGTCATGACAAACCTTGATGTTCAGCCTGATCAGTTGATGCCGTGCCTGGAAAGGACAGTTCATTGCTTGGTCAGTCTGAATTCTGTAGCAACCTAGGTCACCTGAGGTGAAGGCTAGAATGATCTTTTCTTACAAGAGTTATATGTATCTGTCATTACTTGTCAGAAGAGTGATGTGGCCTTTGGTTTTTAGCTCACCTGAACCTGTATCTTCATATTTTCATAAAGTAGGGCACAGTGACCTATATTTGGTATTTATGATTATTTAAAGTCAAATCTATAAATTTGATATTATTATGTCTATAATAATCAAACTTAGTTAGTTGGCTTATCTTTCAACCTCACTAGATCTTTATTCAGAAGTTGGTCACAGTAACTTACTTTTCACTTTTTTAATCATTATTTTTTTCCCAATTTTATTATTGTTGATACTTTGAGGTCAAGGATAATATAATTGGTCAGTTGATGCAATTTACAACTTAGGATATGATGTCTCAAAAGTTGACCTTTTTGTCTATTGTTTTTTTTATTGTCAAATCTTGGAATATATGAGAATTTTGCAATTTTACAATATTTTAGAAGAGTATCATATTGAAAATATATCAAAGAGATACTAAAACAGTTGCTTAGATAAGCAATGTGGCCCAGGCCTCTTGTTTGTTTTTCTTGTGGTTGTCACATGGTAAATAAAAAGTTGTCTTAAAACAGAATCTTTATACTCTAAATTTTCATGTATGAATGGGCATGCAAGTGAATATTTAAGGTAGAGACAATAAAAATCTAACATTAGTTAGAAGATAAAAAAGATGAAGATTGCAGACCTTTATCAGCCATTTTAATATCACATCCATGATGATAAAAATGGCAAGTATATATTTTTCATGCATCTGTAAACCCTTGTTAGTGTATCTGGGGAAGTCGTGCAACAAAATTCAATTGCAAACTGATGATGAAAAAACAAAAAAAAACCTGCAGACAGGGATGTTGCAATCAACCTTTGGCCTCATTCAGCAGTATACTGTCTGATGGTCCAACAAATCATATTTTGCTGTCATAGCTAGTCATTATAAATCTATTATATTGATCTTCATTGATATTCAACATACAGCAATTAACTTTCTTGTTTCATATCAGATATCAGTTAATTGATGTCCATGGTAGTGTAGTGCATTTTGTCACGTACGTTATAATTGCAAAATGTGAATAGTGGCAATAATTTGTAATAGAACCATTTTAACAAGACCTTGGACTTTCGGTAGGATGTTACTATCTTTTTCTTGCATTAAAACAAGGTCAAAATGACGCTGGTTTCAAGTGAAATATACACAGATTGGGTAGATTTTGCTCAAAAGCCAGACAAATCTTGTTGATTTCAAAGAGCCTTGGCTGAGTAGCCAGCAATGAAATAGACAGGCCTACGTCACATTGCTGTTTGACACAACTACCCAAAGTCCAAGCTCTTGTTAAAATGGTTCTAAGCCAGATACATGTATTACCAAATCATTTATAATTTGTCGGCAGTAAATAGGATGGAAAATGACTTGGCTACTTTTATCACACTGCTGAGTATGAAGAGAGCATTACTTACAATTGGCAATTAGCTCTTGATGTTGAATTGTGTTTACATTCGACAATGATTTTCCTAATATATGTACAACAATACTTCCCAAATTGAAGTTGAATTTTGTAGGACAAACATTGACTCATATGTTATATTGTGTAGCCATCACTTTTGTTATTTGCTTACAAAATAAGGAAAAAGAGATGTATTAAAAATGTGAATGACCTGTAGTTGCTAGTAATGTAATCATATCTCAGAGATATGGTTTTGGGTTTTTTTTGCCGAAACATGGATTTTTTTCAAATTTGAAAGTCAAAATGGTGAATACTGAAATCAATACAAACCCCGACTTATTTGATTTCCCACTTTTTGACCTTTGCCACTCACTTCCTTGGATCGACTACATGTATAATCGTTCTTTTTGTCATTACATGTGTTATATAACCAAATGCTCATTTTATATCCCAATGCAACTGTAACAGTGATATATTATTTTTAACACTTAATGAATTGTTTCAGAAATGCATCTTGTACATCAGTCAAATGGTAATAGGAGTTAAAGATGGGGGGGGGGGGGTGATGGAAAGAAGCTCACAATTTGTGATGATCATAATAGATAGATATATTAGAAATACACTATGATTAGTAAGTTGATAAAGGAGTTAAAATTCATAGATTTTGACCTATTGTATACTTATATATTGTATACTTGTATATATTGTATACTTGTATACCCTTTATGCTCAAATGATTACTTAAGTATTTAATGAAGAAAGTTGTTTGTCTGATAAAGTACATCCTCTAAAGAATTTTTGTATTGGGGATAATGGATTGATTCATGAAAATGGACCAAATATTGAACTTTGTGTGAGTACTGAAGCAATGTATGACTGGTCCAATTCTAGTTCAATATCTATGAAACTTGTCAATGAGGCAGTCATTTCTTATGAATGCCAATCTTTCTTTTATTTTTTTTATGTCGCAAATAGGTTAATGAATTATTGAATAGAAAATACTGCTCTTGACAGTAAAAAATTCTTCTGCGCAGTCCTTAAAGATGATATTTTACTTTCTTTTTTGTTTGTTATTTCCAATTAATTTTTAATTAATGTTATGACCTATCTTTGTGTCAAGTACTAGATATGTGTGACATTTCCAACATCAGAAGAAAGAAATACAAAACGTAGCAAAACCCAAGGGAGCAACTTGTTAAACTGTAATTGGTTTCTTGATTTGTATTAGGCCAAGATTAGTCGACAAAGATAGGGATGGAAGGTTGTTAATATGATCACATGAATTAGTTATCGTCAAGAACGATGAATGTCTTTTATCTTACAACAGTTGTGATATTTCGAAATTAGGTGTCCATTGATATTCGGCCAATCAAGTTGTGTTGCAAACAAGCTCAATTATTTAATATTTATTTAAAAACAAAAAGCAGAATTCAATGAAAGAAAAGAACTGAAAGGACTTCTCATGAATATGTTTTGTGCAAAGAGTGTTTTGAAAGACACAATTTTCAAATTAATTTATCATGGTACAAGTACTTAACATACTTCACCCGTCCTTAGAATTAACCTCTAAGATAATGAAATCATTTGAAATGTGTCAATATTACAGGGAGTCTATTACCAGAATGGACAGATTGTGTGCTGAAACTCTGTTGAAATTAATTCAATCTTGATAGATTTTAGAACAGTAAAAATCAATTAAAGCTTTAAGCACAAGGTGTTGTTTTAGAAAGGTTTTTCTAAAATGTAGTCAATGAATTGTCCTGGATTATAGGCCCAAAGGGACTCCATCCCAGTAATCTAAGATCAAAATGCGAGTTATAAGGGCACTTTATACAAATTAATTTTTTTTTATCCAGAAATCAGCAAAACATTTAATAGATTTTTGTTCAAATGATTAAATTTGATATTTGTTATCTAAACGGTGGTATTTTTATGTCATAAAATGTTACCTGAAACTTTGTTAAGATTTATACAGGGAATGGCATAAATATCAATGAAAATCTATTATTTCTTTAACAAAATATTTTATTTTAGAATTTAAGGCAGCTTATGGTTTATAAATTGTGAAGTACGTGGTTTAAAAACCCAAAAATTGTTTCAACCCAGCTTTTTCTGGTAAGAATTAGAAAGGTTTATATAATTTACATTAGCAAATCTATTTCCTAATATAAACCTATAGAAAAGCAAAACGTTCATTTCTGTGTGAACTTTTTAGATCACTTGAGTCACTAAAGTGACCTATTGCTATCAGTCTTCATCTGTCATCATGCATTGTCCATTAACAATTTTACATTTTTAACTTCTTGAAAACTACAAGGTCAATTGTTACCATTTTTGATTTGGAGCATCTCTATGATAAGAGGAATCTAAATTTTGAAATTCATGACTTTACCACCCCCAGGGCCTCATGGGCGAAGCCAAATATGAAAAGTAAAAGGGCCAAATTTTCAAAAATCACACATGTGGAAAAAAAAGTAAATGCATGGTTATGATGTTTATGAATCCCTCTACCAAAATTGTGAAATTCATGGCCCCTGGGTCAGGGGTTCAGGCCAAAGGGTGGGGCCAATATGGCCACATAGTGAAAATGTATTAAATCTTAGAAAATCTTCTCTTCTACTCCCATATATATTTGAAGAAATCTAAATGCATGGCTATGATGTCCATGAAGCCTTCTACCAAGTTGTGAAATTAATTGCCCCTTGGTCAGGAGTTCAGGCCCTTTGGGTAGGGCCAATATGGCCACAAAGTGAAAATTTTAAATTTTTTAAATATTTTCTTCTGTACCGTACTTTCACTGACGTGGGAGATAAACTAAATGCATTATTATTATGTCCATAATGTCCTCTTCTTAAATAATGAAAATTCCCTGC
>WFKH01002636.1:43867475-43879158 GCA_016163765.1 Magallana hongkongensis
AGTCACTAGAGGGGTTATTATCTCAAAATTTTATCACATAATATTTTGACAACACATTGCCAGCCCATAATTGATCTTAATATCGTACACTCGTTTTACATTTGTTACTCGAACTTTTGTAAAATGGAAATCTAAAACAAACCTTTACCTCCACTTAACTCCACCTACATGTAGCGTGCCACAATACTACAGTACATTTGCGTCGACACGTTCGTGAATCAAATGTATTCTAAGCAAACGCCATTAACATAGTCCAATAACGTTCGGTATAAATATGGAAGCATATTTTTATTAATATAGCAGCTTTGAGTTTCTTCTGTCGCGCGTTTTTCAGATCTCCCCTCCCAACGAGAACAGGGTAGTTACAAGTCCAAACAGGCCATGGTGGGAGAGGTATCAGCCCGTGTCCTACAAACTGGTCACTAGAAGTGGAAACGAGGCTGACCTCCGAGATATGATACAGAGGTGTAATAAGGCCAATGTCCGGTAAGATTTCACTCATAGACCAATTTTTTTTCATCCATAGCTATAACTATTTATTTATGATTCCCATGTTTGTTTATAATAAAACGTGTACAATTGTAAGGAAAATATACAGTATCTATTGATTTGTTTGAAATAATGGATTTTTAAAATGTAGCAAAATCAGATTTTTTTCTCTTTTTTTTCTCCTTCAATTTTTGTTTTTAAAATTCCCGCCATTTAGAATTTACGCTGACGTTGTGATTAATCACATGACCGGAGCTGGCGGGTCCGGAACCGGAACTGGTGGCTCTCACTGGGACGGCGGTTCCTTAAGCTATCCCGGCGTCCCATTCTCTTCCTGGGATTTTAACAGTGGCTCGGAATGTAGCACAGGAGACGGCAACATCCATAATTACAACGACCCTAACGAAGTTCGAAACTGTCGTCTGGTCAGCTTAGTGGACCTGAAACTTTCAAAAGACTACGTTCGTGACTCCATCGCGGGATATTTGAATCACTTGATAAGTTTGGGTGTGGCTGGTTTCAGAGTGGACGCCGCTAAGCACATGTGGCCCGGAGATCTTCGCGCCGTTTTCGGCAGACTGCATGATTTGAATACTGCCTTTTTCCCTTCAGGAACCAAGCCCTTTATATACCAGGAGGTGATTGATATGGGGCATGAAGCAATCAGCGCCGCGGAATATACCGGTATTGCCCGGGTCACAAACTTTATCTATGGAATAAAACTAGCTGATGTATTCCGGTAAGTCTCTCTCTCTCTCTCTCTCTCTCTCTCTCTCTATCTCTCTCTCTTAAAGGTTCAAAGTATGCGATTGCTGATTTTTATCTAAGTCATAACTTGGCAGCTATGATTTTAAAACAGACATCACAATCAAGCAAAATGGCTACGAACCTGGGGAGAATCATGGGGGATGCCTAACTCCAATGACGTTGTTGTTTTCGTCGATAACCATGACAACCAGAGAGGACACGGTGGAGGAGGTAAAATCAGACAAATGACAGCGTTGTGCTTATTCCACATATATATGATAATCTTATTTCAAATCAAAATCTCTCTTGAAATTGAGAAGGGACTGGTGAGTTATATATCCAGAGTTGTAGACTTCGTTCATTGCCGATCTCCAACTCAATAAGTAAATTATATACAATCCATACCGGGTCGTATACTGTTAAATCATCATAGCTTTCAATTCTCCAACAATTTAGTTTCTGGAAGATCTTGACGGGAAGGGCCTAAAATTTAAAACTAGACTTCTTTCAAATGATGATAAATATGTTTACACATAGTTTACATTATAAAGGGTTTTTTTCAATACAAGGTATTAAAAAAAAAACTGTAAACTGTAAACTGTCGGTCAAGATACAATTAACGTTAGGTTTGGGTACCGTTAGACAAAAATATTGAGGCAGGGGTTTGGCATAGAAGCTTATGTCATACTAACCTCCAAGCTAGGGACCTTTGTCTCGAACACGTTCTATTAATAATTTGCTCTGGTTTCTACTATAGGCGGCGTTCTGACATTTTTTGAACCTCGATCGTACAAAATGGCGACTGAGTTCATGTTGGCGCACCCTTACGGCTTTACGCGTGTGATGAGCAGTTACCACTGGGACAGAGACTTTCACGGAGGGGAGGATCACAACAACTGGCAGGGTCCCCCTCACAACGGTGACATGAGCATTAAAGGTCCCGCTATACAATCAGACATGTCGTGTGGTAATGGGTGGGTACGTATTTGAACAAAGCCAGGAGAACAAAGGGCGAAATAATTAAAGGAATTGCGAAATTTAATGTGAGAAATGTTCACAAGATTGAACCACATGGTGTTATTTTCTATACTAATCACTTTTCTTCTGACATAACTTTATAACATTCTCCTCCTGTACTAATTACAATATCAATTTGACGCAACGTAGCCATGTTTGAAGGGCTTCCTTGTAAAAATTGAAGTGAAACCTTGTAAACAATTTCTTGACGAGATACAGTAGAAGAAGGACTGAAACTTTTATTAAATAACTATACACGTGCTAACATTTCGAAGATCACATCGATACCACTTCTCGTACATAGAATTTAACAATGAACCTTTTTTTTAAGATATGTGAGCACAGATGGCGTCAAATATACAACATGGTTGCCTTCCGCAACGTTGTCATGGGAACGACAATGACAAATTGGTGGGACAACGGCGACTACGCCATCGCTTTCTCAAGAGGAAACAAGGGTTTCATCGTCATCAACGCGGGAACTTCCGATATCAATGTAAACTTACAAACTGGCTTGCCGCAGGGAACGTATTGTGACGTAATTTCTGGCAATTATGATAATGGTCGCTGTACCGGAAATGAAGTTCACGTTGGTGGTGACGGACACGCCCATTTCCATATTAGTTCCGGAAGTGACGACCCAGTGGTCGCTATACATATAGGTAAAAATAGTGGCAATTTTTCTATCAGAGTCTTTTCACTTTCTGTTTAATCTATCCTGCATCAAAATTCAGATCGCTCAATATGCACCGAAGATTCACAGAATGAGAACTATTTAGTGTGCATTGTATAGAGAGTTATTGATATAATGCATTCAGGTATTTAAGAAGTTAAAGACAAATTCAACTTCTTATTTAAGGATTGGAAGAGATATGACCAATACCATAATCTGTTATAATCATCTGTAGGCTAAGGAGTATGTTGAAAATCGACATGAAAATCTAAAACACAATATCTTCAATTACTTTTTTTAGGTGCAAAGAAAGGTTCGACAAAGAAGGTGACGACATAAGAGAGGACTGAAGTGTCTCGTGTATCATAAGGCAACATATTTTTTTATATTTTAATAATTAATAAAATATAACAGAATGTACTTTTTTTTGTTTTTTTTATTTGACCATATGCTTTTTAAAACTTAACAATCCTCTGTCAACACTTTACGAATAAGTGAAGTTTTTTTAGACGTTTCTGCGGGATTAAGATTATAGATTGAAGTTTAATTAAATTGGGCGGAGCACATCGTCACAAACCATGGCCAATATGTACAATCCTCTCCCATTTGGCGGGTAGGAAAAAGCTATGCGGACACTGAACCGTGGTTTGAGACGATAGGCGGAGCTGGGCCGATTTTAGTATGATAATCCTGAAAAACGCCCAATCAACATCCAACCAATAAGGTTGGAGCGCTACACACAGGTTCCTAATTGAAACATTTGTTGGAATGGTGCGTGCACGTGGTATCAACTTGCACATGGTGATTTTAGTTTTAATGCACAACTTTATGGAACTGAATGAGATTAAGACCAAACATGTAGGATTTGGGTATTCATCATCCATGTAAGCTAAATTATCCAAGAAATTTTTATCCAATTGTTAAGTAGCTTTTGTAATCAGTGCTTTCCAAATACCATTTTACGTAACGTCGAATTTTGAAATATCCTTTGAAAAGATGCCCGAGGTAGCATTTATTCGGAAATGGGAATGGAATTGTGAATATAATGAACCTCCTTATATCTAGCATTTTTTTGAAAGCGGTTAACAAATTAAATCTGAACTGTTCCTCTTTCTGGTTAATCTGAGATGTCTTTGTGCGCATGTCAGACTTTCTGTTCGATATCTCTGAGTCAATTCGGAGATCTGGTGCGTAAATATACCTCTTAAATGCGGTTGGGGACTGTTTGAGATCCTTTAAACGGCCATGAATAGCATTCGTTTGACTTGCCGTTGAGGTGGCTGATTTCCATGCACCTTTCAATCAAGTGGTTAAGACCGATGTAACGACCCTGACCTCTGGTTGTGACACGCGACCTGCAGGGCCATCGCTGGATATTACGAACACTTCCGGTTGAAGACTTTGGTTGAATTCCGCCCAGAGCTTTCGGATTGATTTAGGTTGTCGATGACGTGCCACTTTTATATAGTAGAGAAAAAAAAAACGCTTTAGAAAGATTGTTATTAACAATTTGTTAAGTATTTAGAACAATATCGAGGACGAAATGATCATTTTTTAGATTAAAAGTAAATACAACTTGTCGTTAGAACAATATAGACACTATTACCCACAAGGTCCTGGCTCTTTACCTAATGGTCAACCTGTCCTTTATAAAGGCTGGGTGGTCAATAAGTTACCCATCAGATCTGCCTTAAACTTTCAGATATGATTTGTTTAGCTATAAACTACCATTAAGTAAAGAAATAACCCATATATTTTGGCTTTGAAATTTGAATATTTTGCTATATCTTTATATAGAGCTCTTCGTCTAAAAGAGGTAAATAGAGCCTTAAAATGGTCACGACGATCCAGCCCTCTTAAAGTGTTTTTCGTTTGAGACTGTTCCTAAAGACTAACACAAAGTAATAGCTTTCCAAAAAGCTTGCCTGACTAAACATATTTATTTCATTGCACAAGAACTTGGTTCTATGAGTTTTAATCTGTCTTTGATTTGTAGTTCGTTCTTCTCGCAGTCTTCCAAATGCGCGTCTCTAAAGTTGGACTGTTTCAAATTATCTTTAATAAGGGGGGTTTTTACTTTAAATGAATTTTACATATTATTTATTTTGAGCCTAAAATATTTTGCGTACATGTAATTTTCTTTTAAAACTTTATTTGCCGCCAACAAAATAAAAATATAGCAATTAAAACTTAATTACGAACACAATACATTTGTTAGAATAATGCTTAGCTTCCCATCATGGATTATTCCACTGCAGTGGCGCGTAAAATTATGGACTGCTTCTAAGATTTTGACAATATGGCGCGGAGTGGGTGCATTCCATAATACCCGTATCTGTGGAGTCAATAAAACTCTTTTTTTGGCATTTGCTTAGTAACAACTTTTACTTGTTATATATTAATTTTACTTTTGTTTAGCAAGAATCAATCGATAACTATGCACTAATTATTAACATTGAGTAAAACACGGAAGTTACACCCCTTTTTACAATGAATGAAATCCCTCAAAGCACAGTAAACGACCATGCCCGCTTAGTTTCTCTAATGAATATTAAGCTAACGTAACAGTACTTAGTAAATACTTTAATACAAACTGGCAATTTTATTTAGAAATGATAACCGAACACAATTATAGTTTACATTCTACCGTGTAATATTATAATCATTAGGTATTACTTTTAAAAAATTGCGATGCCCCCCCCCCCCCCCCCCCCCTTCCCCGTTCAAATGTAGGGGCCTTTCTATTGGATTGCACACGTGTACAGTGAACTTGCTCAATGCTGCTTTTTACATCCAATACAACAATTTTGTTTTTCTTTTAAACAAAAAAAAAAATAATAATATCAACCAATGCATGTTTAATGTGCCGGCCTTTAATTAATAAAATACTAGGTAAATAGTCTCCAGAACAATATAATAATATGCGGGTGCACATTTAGTTTGCAGCCTTATTTTTATGGCTGTGTACATGTAGGTGACGAGATAAGCGTGTAGCGGTGTACATGCAATGTATGACTGCACACCTACTTAATACTTAAAGTTGTAATTTTGTTGACATAGCTCTCTGATTTTTATGGTTTGGTGGCAAACTACTTCCAATATATTTACTTTTCAATCTCACTAAGAGAGTTGGGAAGATATACGCGGACTCCGGACTGTGGCTGCAGACGATTCCCAATGACAGCTTCCAATACATTGATGCGCAGTGACCGGTTTCATAACGTCTTCGAATATTTCTAACACGAACTGTCTAATTTCTTCCCAGAATTCCAATTTACGCAAGCGCAATTGAAGTTTCATCCTAACTTAATATAGTCAGCCCGAATTATACACGTGCACAGTTAACCTCTTTTTTGCTTTAAACACTTGCTCACTATTGCTTAATTGTTACATCCATTACAACGTTTTCGTTAATTGCGAATTTGAATGTCGTCACATTATTAATATGCATTGATAAATCTTTTTTCAATGAAAAATGATATTGCTAGCTTCCATTGTTGACTGCACTGTTTCGGATGTTGTAACTTTTAAACCTTAGATATGCCTGACGTCATGACGTCAGGCAATAATCAAAAAGGTAGCTATTGACAGGAAGTACGTGCTTCAAAATACCGAGGTTTCATCACGGGTAATTGATTTCTTTCGTTTGTATCTTTTTTTATCTATGTTATTATTGAGAAGACAATTCGTTTACAAAGTTGTGAAATATTCTTATCATTTTATGCCGTGGTTTTTAAATAATTATATTTTATCAGTGTATATGTCTTCAACAGAGGGAAACTGAGATATAGAAGATATTGCGTATATGAAGTAAACAGCATTCAAAACCATACTTTTCATTTACTTTCGCGGAGAAATAAAAAAAATCTATGAGCATTAAAAATGAGGCTACATTCGCTTTCAGATACTTGTAATTCGTAAACGATTGAATGAAAGCTTGTTTCAACTGCCCAACTTTAAAAACGTATTTTGCCCTCTATTGACTCAGTTCTCAAAGTTATTTTTCGGTAGTTAGGGAAATATTTCTATTTTAAAGTTGCGTGACATATCCAATTCCAATTGTTGTAATTAAAATGGAAATTGAGATTTTGGACAACTGTACAAAAATAAGTTCATATTGAATATCATTAACATAATCATAACTTTTATTTTGTTGGTATTATTTTAGATAATACAATAAATTTTAAAAATTGTTTTGTTAAAATGATATTTTCATATAAATTAAATCTAATACTGATAACTTATTTTAGTTCTTGTGGTGATATTGCTTTGTTTTGGGTCGGTTTAAAATGTGTATCATGCTAAAAAATACTAGTATTCGCAAAAATACGTTCTATGTTCTGTCGCGACTGTTGATTAATTGAAACAAGCAAACTTATACTAGTATCTGGATTGCTTAGTGAAAACAATATGCGCTGATTTGAATGATCCCAAGATCAGCTGTCATCCTCCGACGAGATTTAGTTTAGTGGTTATGTCACAAGAGTCAGTAGTTCTTTTAAGATTCTCGATATAACAACTATCAGACTGCAGTGAAGGAAGATGTTGTAAAGTTTTTTAGAAAATCAATGGTAAACTAAAATAAATTTAATATTAAAATTAAAATTAATTAAAAATGAAAATTTTCTTTAACTTAATAAAAAAAAAATAAAAATTAAAAAAAACCCCGAAAAAACATTGATGGTTTGTCATTGTTTAATAAGTAAAATATAAAAACTATGCTTTTTATATGAGACACTTATGATCCCTCCTCTCACTATGTTGTTACCTTCTTTGCCGAACCTTTCTTTGCACCTGGAAAAAAGTATGATATAGCAGTTATTTAAAAATGTCAAGCAAGTTACTGCTATTACTAGTACCATTTACGACCTATCAAAACTATTTCCAAAAATTTTTATAACCATATTACCAGTTCGTTTTAACATAGTTACTAGTATCTAAAAGGCAGAGTAAACCTACAAAATTAAAAGACTTGTTTATACATATATATGACTGTTTCGAAAAACAATATTGTCTATTATGTATTTGTATTCAAATTCCTATTATAAATAGTGTTCATTTTGTATCATTAGGCCTTAATTTTTTATACTTTTGAAGTTTGATACGGTTCTAACAACAATTAAATACTGATTGCACGGACCGAGCATATTGCTTCCGGCTATGTAATCATTCTGTTTGTAAATGAATTGTATCTTAATCTTTCTTTGATGGAGTATGGAGGTTGCTGATGGAGTTATGTTTCATTGCTGCACAGTCTGCTACCTCCATTCCCGTATGAACCACCAAACAATGTAAATAATTAAATTAAATTATCAGTCAAAAGTATCAGTCAATATAATTAACAATGCCCGATATCTTTCAATACATCGTTTATACCTATATGTATAGCGACCACTGGATCCTCACTTCCCGAACTTATGTGGAAATGAGCGTGTCCGTCACCACCAACGTGAACTTCATTTCCAGTACAGACGCCATTTTCGTAATTACCGGAAATTACGTCACAATATGTTCCCTGTGGCAAGCCAGTTTGTAAGTTTACATTGATATCGGAAGTTCCCGCGTTGATGACGATAAAGCCCTTGTTTCCTCTAGAGAAAGCGATAGCGTAGTCTCCGTTGTCCCACCAATTTGTCAATGTCGTTCCCATGACAACGTTACGGAAAGCAACCATGTTGTATATTTGACGCCATCTGTGCTCACAAACCTTTTCATAACAAATGTCATCTTATACACTGTAATATTTAAATCAAATTGTGTTTCGTAAAATTCAACAAGTTAATGTACGATATGGATCCCAGAGTCCCTAAAAAAGTACACCGTATCTTGATTTTAACATTGTCAGGTCTTTGAAATTAATGCTTTGTTTTACTTACCCATCCATTTCCACAAGACATATCTGGTTGTATTGAGGGACTTTTGATGCTCATGTCGCCATTATGAGGGGGTCCCATCCAGCTATTGTGATCTCTACCATCATGAAAGTCTCTGTCCCATCGATAGCTACTCATCACACGTGTGAAGCCGTAAGGGTGCGCCAACATGAACTCAGTCGCCATTTTGTAAGATCGTGGTTCATAAAATGTCAGAACGCCACCTGTTTTAAAAACCATGGCAAATTAATAAAAGACCCTATAAAACATGGCACATGTAAAACATCATGTCTATAAAGCACCATGTTCCTGACAATGAAAAAACACTTGTAGATAAATCAAACCTCACCTTTTCCTGAATAACAGTAACCATATACTGTTTCTCACTCGAAATCTTTTATAAGCTAACCATTGCTAGCAAATTGGGCAAAAGTATCATTGCTAGCATACTGACCAATAGACCCAAGCTTAGAACATTGTTGGCATATTGGCCAATATGTCCATGCATGCTTTAACCATTGTTAGCATATTACATGTAAGCAATAGGTCCATACTTACGTACCTGATAATTTTCGGCTAATACATGCAAATTTAGAGAATTCGTTACCCCCATAGAATACAGTAAAAATTTACAAAGAAACTCTAAAGAATGTGCTATCCAAGAAATATTGGTTCAATTTTTACCTTCCCCGCTGTGCCCTCTTTGTGTGTCATGGTTATCGATGAAAACAACAACGTCATTGGAGTTAGGCATCCCCCAATGTTCTCCCCAGGTCTTCAGCCATTTTGCTTGATTGTGGTGTCTGTTTTATAAACATAACTGCAAAACGGTACTCTCCCCCCAAAACACACACACACTAAAACAGACAGAAAGACAGTTAGAGAGAAATAGAAAAGAATTGATCTTACCTAACCACTTCAGCTATTTTTATGCCATAAATAAAGTCTGTGACGCGGGCAATACCGGTATATTCCGCGGCTTTGATTGGCTCATTTCCTAAGTCAATCACCTCAAGGTATATAAAGGGCTTGGTTCCTGCAGTGAAATAGGTAGTATTCAAATCATGCAGTCTCTCAAAAACGGCGCGAAGATCTCCGGGCCACATGTGCTTGGCGGCGTCCACTCTGAAACCAGCCACACCCAAACTTATCAGGTGATTCAAATATCCCGCGACGGTGTCACGTACGTAATCCTTCGATAGTTTCAGATCGGCCATACTCAACAGACGGCAATTTCGAACTTCGTTAGGGTCGTTGTAATTATGGATGCTCCCATCTCCTGTGCTACATTCGGCACCACCGTTAAAATCCCAGGCAGAGAAAGGGACGCCGGGGTAGCTGAGGGTGCCGCTGTCCCAATGAGAGCCACCAGTTCCGGTTCCGGATGCTCCAGCTCCGGTCATGTGATTGAACACGACGTCAGCGTAGATTCTAAATGGCGGGATAAACTCAAATAAAGATCGGAGAGTATACTATTAGAGTACTTCGGATATTCAATTTACATTTTGGTACAACACTTTTTTTTTCAAGACCAACATTCTCAACGTGTTTCTTGCAATTACCAAAAAAAAAAAAAATGCATATTAAATGCAGTGGAGGAATTCGCGATACGTTAACAGGTAATGAAAAAAAAGAAAAGAAAAAAAATATTACTTTATCAATGGATGAAATAAACTGAAAGGCTTACCTCACATTAACCTTGTTACACCTCTGTATCATATCCTGGAGGTCAGCCTCGTTTCCGCTTCTAGTGACCAGTTTGTAGGACACCGGCTGATATCTTTCCTCCCATGGTCTGTTAGGATTAGTAACTATTCTGTTCTCACTGGCAGGGGAAATCTAGAACAAACAACAGTTGTCAGTAACAAAAAACTGTTGTTGTGGAATTTTTAAAAAAAATGACCTTTCAATAGATTTTCTTAGATGCCATGCCTTTCATATGCAGACATATTTTGTCTACTTGAGTCTCATTATTTTTCTTGCTTAGATTTGCCTCACACCTCCTACCTTTATTTAAGCCTTACTTACACTGAATTTTAGAGAAATATTTGGATATGGTAATTATAGTTATATATGACGAGAAAGATTGACATAGAAGCAGAAACAGTTTTATATGACGAAATAGAGTGACCTAGTAACAGAAAAGGTCAACAACAGTTCTTGTAAAGGTTACAAATTAAAAATTTGATTGACCTTCATACATGTATATCTATATAAGGAGTCTGATGCTGACTATGTGAAAAATTTTTCATCGGTTTCGGTTTATTGGATAAAAAAATGCAAACATACAATAGCATAACCCACCCCTTTTTGAAAACGATTCATTTATAATGTAAGTATAACCCACCCCTTTTTGAAAACGATTCATTTATAATGTAAGTGTTTGTTTTTTTTGGCAGTTTTGGTGCAGTATAGGTTTAAAAAATCAATAAAATAAAAAAATTGCGTTTATTAGAAATCTTTAAATGGCACTTAACATCGTTTTTGAAAGGGGAGGGGACAAACATCCGAAATCTTGAATCTTGACAAGCAAAATAAAAAAAAAGTCAACTTGCAAATCCTACTTGGTAGGTTGGGGGGGGGGGGGGGGCGAAATCTTTTATTCTTCTCAATCTTCTATTTTAGTGTGAAGTTTGTTGATTTCCCAAAAACTGTTTACATGCCGCCCTGTTACTACGTATCTGGAATTTTGAGCAGGAAACATCAAATTTTACTATAGGTGACAGATATTGAGATGATACGTTGATGTACAATGAGATAATATAAGTATGTGGAATGTGATGTGACGTCCATAGTTGAGATAATATATAGAAGTACAATGTGTTTTAAAATATGTCCCTGATTGAGATGATATAGATGTACATGTATTATATGTGTTAACATG